>CM076582.1:223334996-223891792 GCA_034641835.2 Pinus albicaulis | reverse complement strand
GTGTTAGCGCTCAAATCTACCTCAGGCTGAAATGAGGTAAAACTCAAGGCCACATCAAACCACGCTCAGCCTCGTAGCTAGCCCTACGAGGACAGGAGAGGGCTCTCTCCGGGTCTATCTCGGAAAAGGATTTTCAAAGGGGCTGAGATGACTGATAATGAACAATGAATACTTATTTTAGGCTAGTAAATGGATAGGGGAATTTTGTTTTAAAATTTTGGGTTTTCGTTGGAGAAATGAGAAACAGATTTTGGGTCCGGGGATAAGGTCAGACCTTTGCAGATTTCGAGTTGGGGCGAGGTAGGTGATTGTCTTGATGCTTTTGATTGGATTTACGGACAGATCAGACCGAAGGGGAGCTGAAGAGGGCAAAGAAGAACTTGGATCCTCTCCAAACAGTCGAAAACATGAAAAATTAAATGAATTCAAAGGCAGAGCACTGTGAACAATGGATTCAACCTCATCTACTCATTCATTTAATTTAAGAAGCATGAGTGAGAAATGACATACATAAAACATGTAGAAATTATAGTAGACAAAGAGAAAACACCATCAAGAACAGAACACCACAAGAATCCCAACAGGTGCTGCAAAACCTCTGATCTTTCCTTAGCCAAAATATGAAAAAATATGTACAATGATGCCAAAAATTTCCCAAGAGTCCAACCAGTAGAATGCCTCAGAAATTACAATATATAGATCACTCTAACACCTTCCCCCACCTCTAGGGGTCGAATTCCTCCTTCAGGGATCAGTTTCAACAAATTCTAATCATGGAACTACAATCTAGGTAGCTAACAACTTGCCTCTAAAAGAGTGGGAACTGATCCATTTACATGATTTTTACTTTTTTGAGAGTGAATCTTCTAGAATAGATAAAAATAAGCCAAAGTTACATGCCAACCATCAATTTACATCATAAAAACCCAAAAATTTCATCCACAAGCAAAACTGGTCCCAACTGGCCGAAATTCTGAGCTAGAAGTTGAAAATTTGACCAAAAATCTCTATGGGTAGCGCCCCTGATCTCTATGGGTAGCGCGCCTTTCAACCTAATTTTGAAGTACTTCTCGACATCCAAATTGAGCTCATGATAGCTCGTTGGAAAGCCCTGGATGCTGGCTATCCAACCCAAGTGGAATTTCCCAATTTGGAGCTCATTTGACCCTCCAAAACTTCATTCTCCCAGAAGTACTTCCTGCTGGTGCAAAAAGTGGCAGCAAGGTGGTTTTCATGATGTTTTTGAGCCTTTTAACCGTCCAGAGTCTGATGAAATGCTTTGACCCTACCTGAGCATGCATAACTTACCATGAAAAATCCAAAAATGTAAAAATTTTCTTCAGAAAGTGTCCCCATCGTATGGGTAGCGCGCGGCGCGCTACCCATAGAACTGAAAAATCTGTTTTAGGCCCAAAAAATTTCAAAACGACAAAATTTTCTCCGAATTTGCTCAAATTCAGAGCGAAGATCCTCCATCATGTATCTTTCCCAGTCAACGAAGCCTCGGCCAAAATCTGAAGTGGATTAGGCCTTTTCCACCGTTTTAGTGCTTCGCTCAACCTCCTCTTCAGAATCTTCATCCTTGCTTTGCAGACATGCATGCGAGCCCAATAATGTCCTTTCATGTGACGAAGCATGTCCTTGTCTCGATTAGCCTTCGCCAACAATTTCTCTAGATGAATGTTCACATGCGTGAGTACAGAATCTCGATCAGCTGGTGTCATATCACCAGGTCTCTTCCTGGCCAATTGTCGATCCTCACGGATTCGACGCAGCTCATAAAGTGTGTGCTCATCCTCAAGATGTTTGTTGCGCTGCTCCAGGTAGTTTATCACCCACTGAGCCTTCTGCAATTGATCTTTCAGCTTGTCATTCTCAGCCCTTTTCTCCTGGATGATCTCCCTCAGTTTCGAGCTAGGAGAGCTCGCATCAACATCAATGATTGTGAAATCTGTGTCCCGGCCTCCTGATGGGCCCTCATCATGCATGGGCTTCTTGCCCCTGTCCTGTATCTGTACCTGTGCTGAAGAAGGCGAGACCCCTTCCACGCCATGTGGAGCTAGTACTCGCGCTGCTGATGACGTCAACGAGACCCCTTCCACCCCAGGTGGAGATAGTACTCGTCAGGATGCGGCAAACAAAGCTCTAGCGCCTCTCTGATATGTAGCACACACTGGAGCACTGATATGCTCGGTCCCAGGAATGTCGAACTGGTGTGAAGGCTCTCCCACATCATGCGCTATCTCAGGAGGTGGTTGTGGCGCTGTGAAGAACTCACGGGAGATGAAATCCTCCCAAGTGATACCCTGCTGTGTCAACTGATGTACCACTACGATCTTGATCAGAGCGTAATGATATATACTCCTATGCTGCTATGCTGGGGTCCTCCTCTGTACTAAAACCACCATCCTCTCAATGTTGTGATACATGAAATACGGAATGTTCATCATACGTACCCTTGTGAAGTGCATCAACAAACGAACATGGTACGCAAAGAGACGTGCGAATCTACCCTCGCAACTGAAATACCGAATGATGAGTTTCATCAGTGGTGCAAACTCATCCCTCAGAAATCTGAAAGGAAAAACCCTGCTCAAATGCTTCATATGTCCGGGTTTGATGTATGGCTCATAGCAGGATTTCTCTAGCTGCTGACGTTTGTTCCATTCTTCTCCTATATTTGGTATCCCAGTGTCCTGAGCAATGGTATCTGGTGATAGAATGAACTCTACCCCGGAAATATTTACACGGCCATCATGTAAATGAAGAACAAAGAGACGAGCTAATTCACGATGAAGCTAAGTTTGTGAAATCATCTCACAGAATCGAAAACATGACTGATACTTGAAACAATCCATTGCAAGCGGACATGCCTGCAACTGAGCCAAAGAAGTAGGCTCTTCCCTGAGATGTTTACCGCCTTTGCCACCTCTGTGAGGCCTCCGTGGCAAATTACCCTCTATCGTGGAATCACTGTTTGAATCCCGTTCATAAGCTGACTCTGTCTCTGACATGGCTGTGAACAAGATAGTTGTAATATAGCTGCTGATAGAGGTGCAGTGAAAATTAAGTTTTAATGTATTTTCAAAACCCAACAGATATCACCCATATACCCAAGTAGCAAGGAAAACCAAAATCATCATAGGGATGGCTTTGTTTTAATGGCATAAACACTATCTCTGTTTTCAGATTGCAAGTAGGTTTGACAAATGACTACCAAATGCCAATGTGTAGTCAAGTTTTAATAATGGCCAAAATCTGTCAAAGGATTGTGTTTTATGTAATGTAGAACAGGACCATCATTGCAAAGATCATATGAAAGACAAAATGAACATGAAAATGGCAGTCGAACAATGATGACAGCAGTGATATAGTGATGGAGGTTAAATACAAGTCAACATGAAAACTGTGCAAAACATGAAAGGGTATAATGGCAATGATAAAATGATGGCTGAGGGCGTGAGAGTCATATAGACAATACGCTAGGGTGTGAACCATTCAAAAGCTTCCAAATTCTTCATAAACTGTCCATACAATTTAAAACCCTTGAGGAATCATTTGCATGGTGAATGTAGGGTTTACACAATTTTCTCCAAGCATGATTACTTTCTTCAACATCAATGACATCCCAACTACTTTAAAAATCCATTGGGCAATGATAAAAACCTGTTTGTATGCCGTGGGAATCAATTTGGATCGAATCTGGGCGCAAAAGAGAAATTTTGGGTGCTGTTGCTCTATGGGTAGCGCCCCTGCCCAATGGGTAGCGCACGCCTGTATGGGTAGCGCCTGTGTAAATTTGCACAGGCTGTAGGTGCCCAATGGGTAGCGCCCGACCCAATGGGTAGCGCGCAGCTCCTATGGGTAGCGCCCGTGCAAATTTACTCTGGCTGTAAGTGCCCAATGGGTAGCGCGCAACCAAACTCCGTTCAAAACTCTGTTAATTTGTCTGCGGCCTTCCAAAACTTACTATTCAACTTCTATGCCGTGGATTTTGCAAATGAACTTGAGCTCCATTATTTATACATGAGAGAAATATCCTTCCAAATCAGATTTGATTTTTGAATTTGTTTGATAACCCACATTATAATGTTTTTGGCATTTTGTCCTTTGGTCCTTTAATATAATGTTTTCTCTTTGGGCTTTTTACGAGTTTTTGGTGATCACTTTATTTTTCTTTTACTGAGGACGTGGCACGTGGCTGGAAAAGATCAAAAGGCTTTATATTGAGGAGTCTTCGATGATGAAATAAATACATTTATTTACAAAAAATAAAATTAGACAATTTCTAGTTTCCAGCAGAGTTTTGGACTAGAAATGTCTTCAAATGCGATGATAATAAAAACATGGAAATCAAAGCACGGAACCAACCTCATGGCTTTGCGGGCTTTATGACATGTATGCAAATGACTCGAAAACCCTAGACTACAGGACTAAAGACACTTTTTGACATTTTAATGACCATAAATGAAATAACTTGACAATTTGAGTGATTGTGAAATTTTTAAATAGCCTATGAGTGTAAGCATGAGGAAACATGAATAACTGAGACCCCTGCTTGATCATTAGCATGCTCTGGCAAGGAAATGCAACGAAAGTGGAACAGAGAGACACCCTAAGAATGAATATGCAAAGCGAAACGATCTACGACGAGAGGGCTGTAAGGGCCAAACCATGACGGACACTACTAGCAGTGACCCAAATTTTTATTTGAAGACCTACTGAAACCATGAAAATTTGACTCGACACCCTAATAAAATTTTTGAAGGAGCCCATTTGAACACTAGTGACATGCAGAACTGACTGACACTAACACCATTGTTTCTCAATAATAAATAGTCCTTCGAGCCTAATTGTAACACAGTTCATAGGGATGTAACTACCACATCTCTTCTCATAGATAAGCTTCCATCACCCGAGCTAGTTTATTTCCATTCTTTATGTAAGAATATTTTAGTTATTTGATATTAATGAAATGAAGTTTTATACTTGTTGCATCTCTATGTTTATTTTTATTTTTGTATTTTATTACATTCCTGCATAAGTCTGTATCATTTCCGCGTGAGATTCGGGGTGAGTCGAAAGAATCAGGTAAAGGAGTTTGTTCTGGAGTTGGAGGAGGAAGAAGATGATGACTTGGATAAAGGAGAAGTCCTTCCAGATGAATAGGATTAGAAGGACGAGGCTCTTCTTGTGGGATCTCCTTTATACTCACAAGTACAAATAGAACTGGTTCACCGTCGAGACCGAGATAAATAGGCGTCGGTTCTATTTGAGACAAAGGAAGAGAAGAGGGAAGACCTAAAGTAATAGATGATGATAGCTAAGGCTCCTCAGGTTCGATGACCTCACGCAACAAATTTTTTGACTCAGGAAAGTCAGGCTCAACAATCTCAAGCATTAAGGTTTCAGGGACTTTAGTTTCATTTATGTCAGTGTCACCGATAAAAGTAGATGAAATATCAGGCTTAGTACTCAAAGGGAGAGATGATTCTGGTTGATCAGATTTAGGAGGAGGACTAGAAGTAGTTCCCAAATTTCTCGATTCGGTAGTTTGTATCTTCTTATGCTTCTGATGACGACAAAGAGTAGCCTCTATTGGAAGAGGAGGCTTATTTTTCATTCTACGGGAATGACATAATAGGGGAGCTTGTTGTTCCATGTTGGCTAGTAAATTTTATTAACACAAGAAATAAATAAATAAAAAACAGGGTAATCTAGGCATAAAGGATTACCAAGAAACTGTGAATTGTAATATACACCTTGGTGAACAAAGGACGTAATGTATGACAATTTAATCTCTCCGAATGTTGTGTTTAGTGTATCATTGTATACAAGGCGGCATACTCGGTTACCTATGGATGGATAGAAACCTATACGTGACTCCAAAAATATACTTGACGGTACATGGGAGTGTAGTTTGTAGTAGTGTTGTATAATTCATAACCGTTTGATGATAGCATTCCCATATACTTTACGTGCTTGGAGCGCCGCCCAATATACCCAAAGGTACATGTAGATCAATCCTATACACTCACATATGTGGAACAGGATTTCACCCTCGAGATGTAATGCTGGAAAAAAACTACAACTCCTATGTTTAATTATGTCAGAACACGTCTCTAGCCTAGAACTCTAAATGTTTGTGTTAATGTTACAAATTCTCCTTAGGTTGATTCAGTAAATTTTAGGTTGATATTTGATTAAGTTTCAGTTTTGGGCTAACCGCGAATGTCACCTAAATATCCTAAAATGCAAATCTAGCATGAGAAAATGAGAATATTTCCCGTTCAATGAAAATCTAGCTAAGGGAAGAAACAATTAGTATTCAACATACAACATGAAACAAACAAGATGCAAAATTAAATTTCCCTTTCAATGTAACTGCTCCTATATCAATGCACATACATAACCCTCATTTCCAATGCAATTTATTTTTCTTTTCAACACAATTAATTTTTGAAATGAGGAAAACTAAGATGCAAAAGTTTAATCATTGATTCAAATGCACTTTTCAAAATGAGGAATAGAACAACAATTCATCCAAGCAAACAATGACCAAACAAAATATTTTTTCAAGAGACCTAATGATAAGAAAAAAGAAAAATCGAAACCAATCCTTACCAAAAACAATAAAACATAAATGCAAACCGAATGGAGGCTTTAGAGAGACCATAAGACACTCAAGGCTCAGGGAAGGTCAGCTAGAAGTAGGATGATCAAAGAGTCAATAAAAAACAAGAGAAAATTTTGTGCAAAAATAGGGGCCAATGTTGGTGTAGAAGAGGCACTAGTTCTGTTATCACCCAAAAAAATGAAGCATCTTTTGACAAGGTCAAATAGGTTCATATGTCAAAAATTGGGTTTTAGGATTCATTTTTTATATGCTTGGTCATGGGAAATATTAAATTTTTCTTGTTTAAGTTTACCCTACGGTCTAAACTCACTCACTTTCAATTCCCCTCATGTCACATCACTCATCATTTTCTGACTGATTTCAATTTCCAAGGTTTTTGTACCGAAAATTTCATTTTAGCTAAAAAACCACAGTTTCATAGCAAAATACACTATGAAAAGTCACTTTTTGCTATGAAACGGATGATAGTTTCATAGCGAAAACAACCAAATTTACACTAGATACACTACGAGAGCGCAGTTTCCTATCTGTCTTGTCATATTAGCTATTAGGTGTTAGAAAATAGTTGGGAAAGGGTAGGCTAGATGCCATTCGAATCATGGAGGCATAAAACCAAGGTACATGGTCAGGTCTGAAGTCATCATGGTCAGTTTAGGTATGTATGAGTCATCATTGGGTCATGAGAAGACATCAAAACTTCAAAATCTTTCCTAATTCAGTCATTTCTCATTTCTTCTTTGCATGACATATAGCTCTAGAGAGCTAATGCATTAAGCCAAAGATTTGGCTAGCGTTTTCAAAGGTTTACATTGAGAATTATCAAGTGAGGCTGAACATTATCAAGCGAGGCTGCAAATTATCAAGTGAGGCTATGAAGACATTAAAGAAACCATGGCAGAAAAAAGGACAAACAAGGGTGGCCAATGCCTGAGATATGAACTAGCAGACATGAATTTGATCAATGAACACCCAATAGTAGTGGAAGTCTTCAGAAGGACAGGTTGCTTACAGTTCTGTGAGAAATTACAAGGTTGTCATACACAAGTTTCCAAAGAGTTTGCTTTTAATTTCAGTGGAACAACCACCAAAGTAGGAATGCTCAATCTATCCATCACACCAGAAGTAATTGCACCTACTACAAGGATTACTAGAGGACATGAGAAGTAGTTCAAAGGTTTCAAGTTTAACATGGAGCAGACCAAAGAATTCATGAAGCCTAAAAATAGTGAAATGGATCTCACCAATGCTATTCCAAGGAGCTGCATAAAGGAAAACTACTCAAAATTGCTGCTCATCATCCAAAATTACTTTACTTGTGAAGGGAGATACCACAAAGTCTACTCATATCATTTCAAGTTACTTCTGCACTTTACTGGTAAGATTTACCTTGATCTGCCCTTCTGTTTCCATAGAAGTTTGTCAAAAATGGAAGATAAAGTACAAGAAAAGTCTGAAGGGAGTGAGACTTCATTATTTCATCATGGTTTAATGAAGTTTTTGGTTTTAGATGAACTTCAAAGGTTAGGTAGAGACTGGTCCTCAATTTTGTTTTTTAGTGGTTTTTAGTTGGATGCTCCTACTCCTTCAAGAACTCCTAAGCCTAGGAGAATTCCATCACCATTACCAGCAAAACAGAGTGAACCATTGGTGGAAGAACCATGTGAACCTGCAAGAGTAGAATCAAGGGAGCCAATTATGATGGAGCCAGAGAAATTGGAGAGTTTTGACACACCAAATATCCCACCTGCAAAAAAAAAGTCAAAGGTGGTCAAACTTGCAAAACAAAAACAAGATGTGAGTAAACAAGGAACAAAAAGGATGACAAGAAGCCAAACAGTGGCCTTAGAAGAGAAAATAGTCGGTGTGGAAGATAGGGCAGTGGCTAAAGGAAATCAAGAAGATATCTTACATGCCATTGACATAGAATAAATTTCTATAGTCTAGGCTGAGGACATAGAGGAAGGTGGACAGAAGTTAAAAAAGGCTAAATCTGCAAAGAAATTAGAATTTGTGGGAGAAGATGCAAGTTTCATGTTCCAAGCAGGAAAGCCTATGAAAAGGCATGCTAGGAAGCTACTAGAAAGTAGTAAAGAGGTTCAAATACCTACTGACACATTTCAGCCACCACAAGAGATCATTGACCTTTCATCACCTGCAAAGAAAGATACAATTAGAAAATCAAATAAATGAAAAGAGAAGGTGAAGGAAAAAACAAAGTTACAGCTCCTTGAAGAACAATTGAAATTAGCCAATCATGAAATTTCTGTTATGAAAAGAGAAGCAAGGAAACATAGTGTAGAGAATATTCAGTTTGAAAAGATGAAGGCAATTTGGGAAGAACAGGTTGACACTGTTTCCAAGACTTTGGATAATACACAACAACTTATAAAATGGACCATTCCAGTGAGGAAAGAGGCCAAACATGTCAGGAAGATGAACACACATTTGAAAGCCACCAATAGAAGGTTGAAAGATTAGGTTAAGGACCTCCAGGAGTAGCTTGAATTGATTCATGAGGAATTAGAGAAAAGAGGCCTTAAAATGACAATGCTTGAAGAACCAATAGCTCAACCTATCATAAATGAGGAAGAAATGGCTCAAGGATCATAAGGTGAGTTGTTTTATGTTTTTAAGGTTAATGGCATGATATAAACAAGGTTTTGGCACTTATGAGGTTTATTTTTCAAGTTACACAAAAATCTGGAATTTTATCACTTTTCACAAGTTTCGTAGCGTGCCTGGGCTTGAAAGACAACAAAACACTACGAAAATACTGTAGATTTTATTTTTCCTCTTTGAACTAGTTTTGGGAGCTTTCAGAAGGTGAAATTTGCATGGGATATGTGTCTAAGTATGATGAATACCATGCCAAAGGAAAGAATAAAAAATATTGAATATGAATGGCATTTTTGCAGTGCTACAAAAATACGCTATGAAACTACCTTACTTTCGTAGCGTACTATGTGGGAGCCCTTTAAGTAGATTTTTGGGCATTTATGGATAGCTGGGTATTATCCAAGTGTTAGAGGATCATGAAAACAATCATTCATCAGTTAAATACCATGAAATTAAGATAAATTAGCAGTCAAATCATTCATGGAAGAAGAAGACCATTTGCCTAAAAAACAGGGTTTTGTTTCCAGTTTTAGAGGAGGCCAGTTAAGTAGTCATGTAGTGATGAGTCCCATCACCCCAATTTGAACATCTGAAAGTATATTTGTAAAAGATGTAGTTTCTTTATAAGATAAGGTTTTTAATGCAATAATGAGCAGTTTGAGTCCTATTAGGAGAAGGACTGTCAAGTAGGATAGTTGTCATTTTGTCATTAAGTAGATGTTTTATGGTTATGCAAGGTGTCATTAGGAAAAAATTCAATGAATCTAGCCAGGAGGCAGATCATCTAATGATGTAACAATTCTATTAAAGGGCATAGAGTTGAATTTGTCAAGGGTTGGAGATTTTTTGTCAAAACTACAGCTTTATGTAATTTGACTGTTTCAACAATACAAAGATTTGTTACTTGACCAACCTGAGATTGTGGTTGAGTTTTTAGTGCCTACCCATCTTATATATATCTTTTATGTGTCCCATTTTTAGTGATTTTCATTTGTAATACTCAGAATTCATTGATGTAATGCTCTAACTTCCTTTATAGATGAATTGACTGTGTATTTTCCTGTTTCATGTGTGTGTACTACTGCTAAAAATGCTTACCTGCCTCAGCTTCCATAACAAGTGAACTCACTACTGAATCATTGAAAGTGTTGACTCCATAAGCCCAATTTTTGCATATTGATACTATTTTCAACCTACACTATCATAAGAAAATTGTTTTCCAAGTAGATTTAGCCATCTAAATACATCTTTATTCAATATCATTAACCTTTGAGAGAGCCCTCTCAGACTGAAGAGGCTAAGCTTTAGTCAAAATATTGGTTTGAAATAGTTACATGAGATTGTCTGATTAGCAGCTTATCAGGTGCAATTTTTTGATAACAATTTCTTTGAAACTCAGGTACAGAGAGGGCCTAGTTCGGGTGCAATGCACTCTCAAAGGAACAAGGGGTGCGGTGGTCCAGGGATAGAGTATTCTAGCACAAAAATTGCAAATGAGACTCAATGAAATCACTTCCTAGGTCTATTATTGGCTGGTTAAGCCAACAAAGGTCTATCAAAGAGGTTAAAAACACAATGGACAAAGAAACTGCTAAGGGAATACACTACTCCCCAGTGGAGTCACCAATTTGTTATGCGGGATTTACGACTGTGGACATAAGTATCTCCCCTAGCTCTGGTGGTCTAAACTAGAACAAAAAGAGACAAGGAACCCATTGTTTTCCTTAAATTAAATAGATGACTAGATGAAGCCTACCTAGAATCGGTCGCATGCTTCACTCCTTCTTTAACTTGAATGCTCCAATCCTAGATCTGATTGCCAAAATTAGAACCTACAGGTCGAAAAACACAAGCGAAGAAACTATGGGATCTATGCAACTTAATATAATCACTTTATTCAATAGATCAAAATGGTATTGAAATACATGAAATAACAACATCATATATAGGAAAACAAAGAAATATTTTCATTAATATAAATGGAGTGAGTTACAACCAAAAATATGTGTTGATCTTGTAGAAGAGCTCCTCGAAGTTTACTTGTCCTTTCCTGGTCACAAAGTGCACCTCCAATCACCCTAAATGCCTGGAATGATGTCTCTCACAATAGCAACATAAGGGTAGAATCACCCTCCCAAAGCCAACACCTTGCATATGGAAGGCTGTAAATATATAGAGGAGTGGGGTAAGTTGGGAGTTCTTATCCTTTTACCAATCTAGGGATTGAGATCCATTCTTGATGGGAGGATGAGATCTAAGGAAAAGGAATGGAAACTCCAAGGAAGTAGGATTCAAGATTTTTATCTGATGTAAATGGTTAGAAAAAATCCTAGAAGCTTCTAGCAATGGAAGCTTCAAGATTCTCTTCCTTTTTCCTGAATTTCTAGGACCAACGCAAGTGAAAAGGGGAGCAACCTATAGGTGATCAACGTAGGCCACAATGGAGTAACCTGTAGGTGCATGTAGTCCAACAAGAGGCTAGAGAGCATTAGTTCTAAAACTGACTCAGATGATGCAGTTTCAGGCGAATACTCTGGTGAATGGAAGATATATGCTTAGGGATTTGTGCAATTATGAATACAAGGGAAAAATGATGTTGATTGATCCCATTAGAAGGCCTACTGACGAGATGTGACAAAATGGCCTATAACATAAAGCTATATTGATAGTTATGTTATATATATAAACATGTTAAATGTTACATGTTATATATATGTTAGTTATGTTATATATAAATATGTTTATATATAACATAGCTAACATATATATAACATGTTTATATATATGGAGTTAATAAAATTTAATTAAATAATTATTTATTTATTTTTTTTGTTTTGCATTTTTAATTTAATAAATATTTTATTTTCAGTACAATTATTTTTTTTAAAACAAATTACTATGTTTATTATTAAAAAAATATTTAAAATATAAATTTATTTTAATTTTAAAAATTAAATAATTTTTCTTATTTGATTTAATAAAGGTTCACTATGAGCAACCATATTCATTATGTCAATCTAAAACTCCGAATTTATTTATTTATTGGTTACAGTTTAATTGTTTTCTGTTTTGAAATTTTTTCGGGCTTATTTCTCATCAAATTTGTGCAAAACTTAAAATGCATTTTTAATTAAAAAAATCATTTTTTTTTGAAAATTTATTTCCCCAAATTCGTAAAAAAATTAAAACACAAAAGAAATTAAAAATATTTTTTTTACTATAGAAAATATTTATAATAAACATGCTACGATTGCATATAACTTATAAAATGAAAAAAATAAAATAAAACCTAAATTATAGTTTTTCGGGGTGCTTTTCAAGGGTTTTCTTGGTGGTTTCTAGATTGTTATTGGTCTTCAAGGGTTTTCTTAGTGGTTTTCTAGATTGTTTTTTGTGGTTTTCAAGGGTTTTCTTGGTGGTTTTCTAGATTATTTTTTGCGGTTTTCAAGGATTTTCTTCATGGTTTTTTTAGGCTTTCATGGTGGGTTTCGTGATTGTTTTTTGTAGTTTTTCTATGGTAGTTTTTTTTTTGTTCAAATTCATTTATTTTTTTTGTAAAAAAAATTAAATAAAAGAGATAAAAATGTCAGGAAACCTACCTTGGCTTGGGCCTCTGGGTCGTTGGCGGGGTTGATGGGTATTTCCATTTCGTTCAAGCTTAGAAATACTCTGTATGGATCAATAATTTCCCTAATTAATATGGCTTGATTACCCAAGGAAATAATGCAATGAAATAAGGATCCTGGAGGGCAGAAAATTGGTTAAGTATTGAACCAGGATTGTCTAGGAATTATTGAGACAAATAGAGATAGTGTAGAGGTTTATCAACTTGGAGAAAAGCATTGTAATCTTCTCGTATTTTCTAACTTATCCAATGTGCATATAGTGAGGTTTTTAGCTAAGGATTTCCCCAAGAAATAATTATGCGTTGTGCAATTAAAATTATTTCTCTTTCATGTTTCGTGATTTCAATTTCTAAATTGGTTTCCTCAATTGGTAGAGTATATTCAAGTATAATGTTTTAGCATATTACAATTATCAGTTGAATCTACGTGGTTTTTCCACATTGCAAATTAAATGGGGATCTGGTCATGGTGGCGGAGTTGTCCCTAGGCTCCAATGAATCAATCATAAACAAAAGGGGCCACATCAACATTCTTAAAATATTTTAGCAAAATCAAACCGTCGTGTCTAGCATGACAGTTTGGAGGGATTTCAAACAAATCCCCACGAACCTCAGTGTTCTTGGTGACGACTTTCACCACCTTCCAAGTATGTGGGTCTCTAACCTCTAGCATCATAATCCTATATATGGAATATAGGAGGTGGATTTGTGGGTTCGCCCTCTGATATGTGTCGATTAACCTTTTGATACTATCCAACATCAAAGACAAACTACACCTAGTAGGTGAACTATAAGAGGTTTTATCTAGCTCTCATGTGATCCATATTTGCTGGGACCTAACATCCTCAACTATGATACTGGATATAACATCATTCCATGGAGGGATCGACCTTGCACTTTGATCCTCATCTTCACCCTATTGAGTGTTTGAAAATCATAAACATAATTTAATATATATAACAAACTAGAAGCATAATAACATATACATTAAATTAAAACATATCAATTGAAGATGATTTAAAAATTAAAGACAATTTCAAGACATAAACACATAAAGTTTCAAGATGATTTAAAATGTAAGATGTGTACCTGCAATAGGTGAAGAAGGTCCACTGTTCGTAGCTAGATCATCAAAATAGATAGAAACACCTCCTATGATACTCTGACTAGTGAGGATCTATGAGTGGAACACAGACTCTAGTATGACTACGTGATCTAGCTTGACCATGTATCACAGATCCTCCAACACTCCTGCTGGATGCGATTGGGGGGCGTACAGGAGATGTATATGAAAATTACATATAATATATAAACTAATCCAAGAAAAAAATTGTTGACATAGAAAGAATCTTGACAAGAAAACCATTTATAAACTCAAGTAGAATAATCTAGGATGAAGTCTTAAGCTAAATAGAGTCTCTTTTTTGATAAATTTTCAACCAAATTATTAAGTTCCATGTAAACACAATAAAAAAATGTGATCAAATCTAACTTACACTTTTTCCCATGTATAAAAACTGCATTTTATTCATAGAGCATAAATATGTAAAAAAATGAAATAAACCTATTTGCAAAACTAATAAAACTTCATGCCAACCAAATACTCCATAAGGAAAGTTCTTATAATGCTAGACTTCGACACATGACATGTACTAGGTGAAAGCAGATGAAGACAATGTTTCTCGTACAACACACTACATAATGAAACAATATGGTAGAAATTAGAAAAGCGTCAAAATGATTATATATTCACTTTAAATGCACTATTCATCGTGGAATTATTATATATATCAATGATGCATTGTTAAAAATTGAATATATATATATATATATATATATATATATATATATATATATATATATATATATGTTGTTTTGTATTATATAGTTAAATAAAAATATAGGAAGTGTAAATTACAAAATCATAACACAACTAATAAATTTAATAAGGGTGGGAACTAAGAGATATATAGTTTTCATATCATTATATTAAATAATTCTACAAATATGAGTAGTGGAAATTTTAAGGAAAATTACAGTTTATAGATCAACCTGAGTATTAAAAAGTTGTTGAGCATCACCCATATTATGTTATTATGAAGAGCACATTATGTTTAATAGTTATAAAACTATGTTAAGTGTTATATATATATTTGTGTGTTTGAGAGAGATATGTTATAGGTATAAGTATGTTATATATAGTTATATAGTTATGTTAAATGTTATTTGTAACAACCCGAGTTGATTGTCTCTGTAAAAAGAATATAAGACTAAGGTCATGGGACACGTATTCCAAGCTGAATGTTGGGAAAAACATCATAGTGGGTGTCACTTTTAGTTTATTATGTGTAAGGAAATTGGCAAAGGCATTGACAAAGGCAAAGTGACATTAATTGACATTTTATTGATTAAAATAAAGAAAAATAGGAGAAAAGGGAGATGAAGGGTCACAAATTTGCATGCAAGGGAGATTAGAGGGAAAATGAAGGAAAATGAAGAAAATAGAGGCCTGAATGATAAAAAAATCTTATGAGGATCAGTTCATGGCTTTTGTTAGTTGCGAAATTTTTTCAGTTTTAGCTTGGAGCTCTCTTGTATTCTCTCTCTCTCTCTCACTCTTTCACACTTAGAGAAATCTTGGAGCATTCTTAGAGCATGCTTGGAGAAATTTAGTATTCACTAGGATTGGAGAAATAAGTCAAAGGAAAGTAGGAAAGCGCAAGGGAATAGGTGGATCAACAACTAAAACTATATTTCTTTGTAGATAACATGTTGCATGTATGATTTCCTCAATGCATGGTAGATGCATGTCATTTTCTGGTTATGATTTATCATTGGCATGGAGGATTTCCTGGATTGAAATTAGTTTTAGCCTAGCCTTGCCATTTCCTAGATACCCATGGTGCTATGGGTTTTTCCATTGATTTTTTTTCTAGTTGGTGCTTGTAATTCCTTATGGCCGTGGGTTGGAACAAACGCTTTGGAATGCTTGGAACAACTTGGGTTGAGTTACTAGTCCTAGAAACTAGGTTGGAAAAATGTTGTGGAACCCTTGGTGGGTTGAGTTACTAGTCTTGAATCTAGGTTGGACAAACGCTTTCGGCCTTGGAAGGTTGTGGGTTAAGTTATTAGTTTAGAAAACTTTGGTAGAGACCGATCTGTTTGGTGCTAGTGATGTTCAATAGTGAGGTGGAATCACTGGTTGAAGGTTTAGGTGGTTTGAACTTTGGAAGCCCTAGTTCAGTTTTCTTTGGTTTATTCCATGATATCCCACATTAATGCTTGGAATATGGCGCGTGGGGATTGAATGAAAGAAAATTTTGGTTCAACCAAATCTATGGTAGGGTGGTATGTGGAAGTCCCTGACTTGGTTGGTATTTTCTTATGTTACTATTGTTATATTGTGATTCATGTATATTATTAGCAATCTGTTGGTGACATTATGGTTGAGATACCATGGTTTATATGTTGGTTATTTTCTGATTATATGTTTTTATGTGATGTGTATATCCTATGGATCATGTCATGAATTGTTTAACTATTGATCGATTGATGGATGAATGGAAGAATAACTGTTATTGAAACTATGTGGAGAGGGCATAGGGCCTTGTCAGTGATTATCATATATATCTCATACTTTTATGTTCATTTTAGCATTGATGACTTGTAGCTTACATGTTTTCTATGTGTTTGACGAAACACCTATCATGTTTTAGGAATTATAGGTCAATTTCTGCCTTATAACTTGTGTGTCTAGCATTGATGCCATGTCATTATTGATTCTGAGAAGTTACAGGAAGTTCTAGGTAGTGGTCTGAAGGAAGGTCGGAAAAGGTGGCTCAAAATCTGGGACCGCACCCTCTGCATCAACCCACTTCCTTAAATGGATCTAGGAGGTTGGGTCATGTCATAGTAGCTCTTCATCTCATGTTTACCCTAGAGGGCCAGTGAAACTGGGTAAATGTGGGAGGGTTGGTTATAAGCTGGTATCAAAGCATGGTTCAAAACACTTGTACTGGATGGGATAGATGCATTTTGTTATGCATGCATAACCTTGGTTAATGTTGTCATTCATTTAGTCGTTGCATGCAGTTTATGTCATCATGATGCTACTGGTATGTTATGATTCTGATATGTTGGCCAAGATGGAGCAAGAGATGCTAAACATCAGAGAGAGGTTGCAACACTAAACCTCAGGGTAAGAGAAGATGGTCATACAAATTTGTATGCTTGGACATGCAGGTATGTTGGTTAATGATTTATATAAACATTATGGTTATGTACATGGATGTCAGTCTATTGATGTTGTGGTTACATGAATGATATTTGTTAGTTGATTAGTGTGGTCATATGAACATGCGTCAGATAGTCATGAATGATAGTAACTTGTTTTTATATCCATTGCAGTCATAGGTATGGTGATTTTATTCATTGTAACTAATATTTTGATGTTAAATGTATCATATTAATTTGGATTAGCTTGTGTAGATGGTTATGGTTATGATATTCAGGTATGAGTTGATATACTTGTGATATTGTATCATACTAATCTAGATTGACTAGTGCATATGTGATAGCCTCACCTGAGATACATTGAGGTATGAGTTTGATTATGTAATCTATTTAGTTTATTTAACATATAGTTTTTTCGAATGTTTGATTAATTGCATGATATGAGTATGTGTCTATAATATTACATGAATAAATGATCTTGTTTTAAGATGGTTGTACTAACACATTATGTGCTGAGACAACTGATATGCACTTGAGTGCAAGTGGGTGCTAGTTTTAGTATTATGACTATCATTATGAGTTGATTGCAAATTATGACATCGTTGTTAGCCTTGGTAAAGGCTAATTTCAAATTAATAGACATGATGTTTTGATCTTTGGAACCTTTGGAGTTTTCTTTTTCACCTAATTACGAAAAAGGAATACCTTAGTCGACCTTGACTAATAGGTCCTTTTGGGTATCATTTTTTACCTTTTTGGACTCAAGGGACTCTCTACAAAAATGAATCTTTCGATTTTTCTTTCTCACCTCCTTTTCAAACTCTCTAAACATGAAAAATTTGTCGAGTTTTCACCTTTGATGGAATTGTAAAAATGTCAAACAATGGTGGACTCATCAATCATGACGTGACCAAACCACTCCTTCTTAGGGTTTGCTAAACATACTTGGAGGGATTCATCTGAAGGATGAACTTACAAATTGAGCATATTATTGTTAAAAAATAAAGAGGTACTGACCAAAAATGTTTGGGGAAATTGGGAAAGCAGGGTACTCCACTTGTTAAGGCAGTGATTTGCTCTTGAACATGACACTCTTTCACTTCATTTCCATGGTTGTTTGGATGGGAAATATTATTTCCTTTTGGTTCATCACATCGTTTCAAAGCCTTCTCTTTCAGTTTTGATTCAATGTCGACAACTATATTTAGTGTCACTGATGTGTTCAAGAGAATTCATTGAGTTGATCTCTGTTACGATACGCTTAAGCCTACATTCATGTCTTCCATTACTGAACCAATTCCACATCAACATCATTCTGTATCAAATCATGATACCTGTTTTGTGTCATTGATGGGGGATACATTGAAGGCCCTCCCACGACGGGTTGCTTCCTATTTCAACCAGCTCATTATTCAAGAAGTTGAATTAGAAACTCCTTTCAGTACCTTGGTTCTTACATACATCAATGGAAACTTTTCTAACTCTCGACGACAAGTTTTCATCATTAGCCTTCGACCGAAAAATTATGTGTGGTGTTCGACTTCAAATCATTCTTGCACACTATATGGATTGTACTGTGGTGCCTTGAGAGACATTAACATCATGAGTGGTTTCTCTCACATCTATAATCAGATGGTGTCTACCATGTTCGACCTGAACTCATTGATTCACATGGTTAGATTCGTACAACGAACAATCATGTGAATGATATAGAAGACCCCATATCTAGTTCCATCCATCTGAGCTGTTTTTTTAGGATTAATACGGGATTAAAAAGTATGATGTCTATGATCATACATATAGTCATCCAATCATGGGTCAAACATTTGTCATCATTGGATGTCTCTTTTTGATCATTATACATGTAATGTTAGATTATGTGTTGAGCATGGCTATGCCTACCTCAACAAACATATCAAGATGTAAATGTATTGTAACAGATCATGAACTTGTCACAAAGTAAAACACTTCAATCATCAACCAGTATTTTTGACTTTGCGCTTTAGGGGGAAATTTGTTATAGAACATTTTGTCACATATGGTCAATAGGCATGTTAACCGAATTAATCAACATCCATGAACACATTTTCATCATCCCTGCATAAAGACCTAGGCATGAATCTCCCCAATCCCTGATTTTTTTGGCTTAACTATTTCATTTCCAATATTTTAAGGCCTAACACACCCTATTCCCTTAGGAGATTGCATTTAGTGTAGGTTGCTCCACTATGCACCTGCGTTGATCATTAGCAGGTTGTCCCTTGTTGGGGGTGCAATGATTTTATAAATTCAGGAAAAATAAAAAGAATCTCGAAGCCTCCTCTTCCATAATCTTCCAAGAGTTGTTTCAACCATTTTCCTGGGATAAGACCTTCGAATGCTATCTCATCCTACCTTGGAGATTTCACCTCTTATCCCTTGATCTCATCCTCCCATCAAGAGTGGATCTCAAGCCTAGATTGGTAAATGGATAATAATTCCTAAACAACCATCCTCTTCTATACATTTACTGCCATCCACAAGCCATGAGTTGGACTTTGGAGATTGATTTGATGAACCCTTGACTAAAATGATAGGTGGGGGGGGGGGCGGGGGGTGAATCAGTTTAGTCCATTCATGGACATTAAAATTCTTTTCATTAAACTCATTAACATAACCATTACATAGGAACATTAATAAATAATAATAAGAAAATTGAATATGTGAACAACAAGTAATAAAAAGGCTAAATTATCACATAAACACATAATAATAATGCACACGGACACCAGGTATAAGTGGAAACCCATAAGGGAGAAAACCACAATTATTATTGTTTTGATGCAAAGGCAAGCTCTTATTCCCTATTACATCTGATTTTCTGTAGGCTCCAACCAATAGTAGGCTTCTGACTCAACTTTCGGCAAGCTACAACTTGCAAGGAAGCTCCAACTCCCATATGTTTTCTACAGGCTACAACCCACAGGAGGCTCCTACCTCAACCAGTTCCAATTGAACATTTATCAAGCTAAAGTTTGAAAGGAGACCACAATCCCCTCACACAACATGAAAAAAATATGTTGATTTATCTGGTTATCAACTCTATATTCCTCCATCTTTACTTCTGCCTCTTCTTCCTTAAAATATGCTTCTCATCAGCTCCATATGTGCATAGTATATCAATCAACTGTCTCACACTCTCGAGCTCTCTTACCTCTCGAATGCACACCAAAATGACATATTTTTAGAGATAATTTTATGGATGTTTGTATTCTATATTGGAATATGAAGTGAACAGAATTTGACTCTTTGCCTTCCACACATTCGTTTCCAATCTCTTCATATCATGAATATTAGAATAAGAAATAGATAATTTATCCAATATCAATTTAATCCATATGTAACGTATCAAAACAATTCAACTTAATACATATTTGTCTTTGCCTTGGCCTTAGAGACTTGCCTTTGCATCACAACAATTTAGCTCAATCAATAATTTCACATTATAACAATTTCTTCAATGTAGCCCTTTTGTATTCTTTGTGTTATTGTACATTTATACCTTCACTGATCCTTGTGTTTTGTTAGCACTTCTTCTAATTGTGTTTCTAGTGTTTTGTTTCAAAACCGTGCAGCATAAACGTTGCTTCAAAAATACAATATCACACCTTTAGAAAACAACTTCAGTCCTTCGTTCCGTTGAGTATGTCACAGAGATGTATGGTTACCACAGTCTACACCAAGTGTTATATTTTCCAAAGGAATGTTGCTAGTAAATTTAAACAAACTTTACCATAGGTACCTCGGATTTGTTATGGCATTTGAATTTAGTTCTGGAATATACCGCGTCCGTTCACGAATCGCACATCGGCCCAAGGCTTCTGACTTCTAACCAGGCGAAAAGTGATTGTTTGTTTAGGTCCCAGCAGCTTCCGCTGCGCCATTGTAATTTATTCATTGTGTTTTCCCATCTCACTTGCTCATATCGTAACATTTTCACCACTTGCGATATTGCGACTTACGATTTTGTGATTTGTGGATTCGGGTCCCACGGGGCATGCCCCGTCATTTGTGCCACATCATCTGCACCACGTCATATATCATCAAGTCATCTCTTTCATTTCGCTATCACATTTTCCCATAGCACATGCACATATCGCAACTTTCTTACCGATTTGCGATTTTGTGATTATGCGATTCTACGATTTTTTGATTTTGTGATTTTGTGATTCTGCGATTCTGTGATTTGCGATTTTGTGATTTTGAAAATTTTCAATTTGTGATTTTGTGATTTGTGATTTTGCGATTTTACGATTTTCTTTCCTGCAGCGATTTGCGATTTGCGATTTTCTCAGAAGTCTGCAGAAAGTGAAGGGGAATTCATCATCTATTCACTAGAAATATTCCACTACTCCCATGAGACCACTAACGCTGCTCCAAAGCCAATGATAATGTCGATGCTTATCCTTTTCCATAAATGATAATGCCGATGCTAATCCTTTTCTTCTTTGCTAATCCTAATATTCTCCTTTGCCATCAATGAAAATATTTCCAATAGTCTCCCCCTTTGGAATTGATGGCAACACATCCTCCCCCATTCATTCTGAGAAATGAATTCCTTCCTCCTATTGGGTGCAGTATAGGGTCTATAAATGTTCCAACATTGAATTTGTCAATCCAGATAATTCGTGAACTTCGAGACCCAACATTGGAAATGTCAGAGAAAGCCCTTGACAACATGCAAAACAAGTCTCTAGTCTATCTTGTGCATTAAATAAATGAAATCCTGCATTAAAAGAGAATTCGAGAAAACACCAATCCAAAAAATTAAAATCATGTGGGAAGTAAAAGGAAAATTACAATATGAAAGGAAATTCTAATTACAAGAAAACTGAAAGGAAATCATAACTGGAAATCAATGCGGTGTCAACACCATATCAAACACATGGTGTTGAAACCATATCGAAATATTGTAAATGCTGGAATAAATTAAAAATCAATTCAAATACTAACTCTGCTTGCACTAATGTTGTGTGAAATTAACCTAAAAGCATGAGCATCATAACAAGTAAATCTATTGTGCAAATAACTTATGAAAGAAATTGAATTAATATAAATCCCTTGCCTTCCTTTTCCTTGTGAATAGTTCTTGTGGAATTGTCTGAAAGTTTGAAGGAAAATAAATATTATTGTTTTCAATCATAGCGTAGTTTCCCTTTTTATGAATGTCGACTTTCAAACCATAAATAATCAAGTCGATCTCAAGTTATGGAATATTAATTAAGTGGGTCTGGATCAATTCAAATTAACATTGGAGCTCATAAAGGCAATGCCAATCTTGTAAATTCAAACAATCTGGAGGAATGTAATTTAATATGAAGAAGTATTTCGAAGTGTGGGACAATTCCTTAATACAAAAAATTAAATTAATCTTGCAGCTGAAAAGAAAACGTTATAGCAAATCAATTAATTTCGCAATTGAAAGGAGAATGTTGCAGTAAATTAAACAAAACCAATTTGGAGAAGGGAAGAGACTATAAATGATGAAAGAAACTTCAGACAGTAAATGATAATTTAAATGCTAATTAAATTAAGAAATGAAGAGTGGTGTCGAGCTGGTCTGGCGGCCAAACCAACCAGCTCACACCCTCTATGCGTAACCTGGTTCACACAGTAATCAAGATCATGAGAGGCAATAAAGAAATAAAGAGAACATGAATAAAAATTTCTTCAATTAATTCCTGAAAAAAAAACAATCTTTACACCATGACGTAAAAACTCATCTCCAGCAAGATCAGAGGAGTGATCTACAGATTGCAAATGTGTGGTTCTACATCAGGACTGAATCCTCCTCCCTCTTGCACATTCTTTCATTTCTGTGTGTTGATCAATTTCCTGATTGACTAACTGACCAATCCCCCCCTTTTTCTTGCTCCCAAAAATCTCTTATATAGAATTGAATTACAAATTGGAGTTTTAAATTAGCCAACTGAAATTTAGGAGGACAGATTAGCGATTTTAACAATTTGTCGAGAATGAATTTAGTTTTCAACTAAATGTCAAAAGAGGGAATGATTCTAGGGATGACGTTGTTTCCAAATTGAGTTCCAAGGCATAGCCATACCTAGATTGAAATTCATTAAAGTCATGATCTAGAGATTGGTACATCATCCGAAGAGCTAGGATATGACGACATTGGTTATATATGGATGATGGATGAAATAGAGTTTGAGCTCCCCACAGTTAACATGTATCTGACTAAGTCATGATATATGCCAGCTATCTCAGCCACCCTTATCATATCAAAGAACTGTGTAGCATCATTAACACAAATAAATGATTCAATAGCATTGTTGACCAACCCTTCCCTAAGTCGTGCTTTTGCAACTCAAAGCACATGCCTCATGGTATATAATCATGACAACGATATAATAGAGGTCCAACTAACTCCAGTTCACAAAGGCCGATAAACTAAAACCAAGAATTAAAGAAAATTAGTTCACCTTCCTCTTATGCTTTGTTTTCAAAACCTATGTTTAACTTGTCGATAAGATCATTCATGGTATTGGAAATTTTTATGATCATATCTAGGTAAGCCATCAACAATGTATCGTTATATTCCATCAAAAAATCATCTTGAAACTTTGGGGATTCTATCGCAAGCATCCTTCTTAGAAGACTGGAAACTTTCTGCAGCAAATAATTTTCATATGGAATTCCACCTCTTTGGATTGCTAACAAGAAATGATAAAGAACTCTAATACGACTATTAAGAATTTTTATGGAACTGTGAATCCTCGTTAGATGTGTAGCCAGTTGAGTAGCAGTTGAGCCTCCATCTAAGTGTTTTAGGTTCGCAACACGATCAACATAAATCCACTTTGCCTCCACAGTCTCTATAGTGTAGTTTGACTTACATATGCCTTGAAAATTGGATTATACACTATATCAGATCCATGAATTGATATGTTAGCCAGAGCACACATTGCATTTTCTTTCGGAGTGCATGAAGCCATAAAAGGGTGTAGGCAGGCAAATGGTGCAGGAATCTATTTCTTCTTTGGTGCAGGTAGGTAATTGAAATGGTGTAGGAAAATAAATGCAATGGTGCAGGAAGGTAAATGCATGATCGAACCAGTTTTATCCCTGCAATAGACAAGCCTTTATTAAACTTTCATTAATGATATTTTAATCTTGTTAAAATGAAGTAGTAACAAATATTCTTCAAAAGTAATCATTAAGCCACTCGACAACATGAGAGAAATGAATAAAAATAAGACAAATTGGAAGTCCAGCATCCCCCCATGCTGACCCTCTTGCATGTCCTTATGCAAGGAAATCGGGTAGTATCACTTCCTTGCAAAAAAAAGAATATTAAAAATAATGATGTTCCTACAATTCTGCATGATCACACTTCCTGTGCTACTTAAAGATTGCTCTTAAAACAGAGTGTCTGCTGGACTCTTTATTTTCTTATACTAATATCAAGAAAATCTAAAATGAAAGCTACCATGGAAAAACTAAATTGCAAGGATGGTGTTATTACTTGAATAAAATAGAAAACTTTTAAAATTTCCAAAAGAATATCTCGGAGGCATCCCTGATCAGAAGTTTCATTTTAATATCCTCGTTGTAAATATGAGTGACCTGATTAAAAACCATAGTGTTAAAAGTAAACATAGAAATACTTTCCCACAATTATCATTTTAACATTATCCATGTATAGTTGAAGCTCCTCTTGTCAGGGTATAATGAACTACCTGCACTAAGGGTCCCACGTCCATAAAAACCATTCCAAAAGATAGAACTCCATGGCATAGCAAAAAAAAGATTTTAAAGCCATTTTCAGAGATATTGATAGTGAGTTCAGGGAAGGGAAAAAACAACCAAGTAAATCATAGTGTAAAATTAACTTTAATACCACCGGCATGGCCCTACTGCCAGCAGGCATCCATAGCCTCAACATGGATACCTTTTAACCTTATGAAATTATTTTGTACCACTTATTAGATATAGATTCAGAGTCATTTAAGAACATTTAATTTTTTATTTTTTTCTCTTTTTATAAGTTAATTTAAGGCCACTATCCTGGCTTGGTAACCAGCTATTGATAGTGCCATTCATGAGAACTAACAAGAATGAACAAGCCGTCTCATGATGAGACCTCTTATCTTCCAAATTTTCAACTGAAAGCTATTACCCTAGCTTGTTGAATAGTGCGGTATTTTCATTCTCCTTAGGACCCATGATCATAGTAGGTCGGATCATAATGAGACCTCCTGTCCCTCAATTAATTATTTTATGTTTTTAGAAAAAAATCTGATTATGATTGACCTTATATAGGTTACTTAATAGGTGGGGAAGCAAATCTACTCCTTAAGAGTGCAGGATGGCGTGAAAGGTTTTTAATTACTATTATTTACTGGTTGGTCATGCTACCCTAAGAACTTGTTTAAAAAACATCTGGGATAATGACCAAAAATATTCCTTGAGTGGATCATGCCAGGGTTCTTTATGAAAGCTTATTAGGGTTTTGTAGGTGTGGTCCACCATAAGAGGTTTTTCATTCATCCCTTCAAGGAGGACTTAAAAAAGATGTTATGAATAATAGTTTGTTAGAAATAGGAGAAAATTATTACATGTAACTTATGAAAATACATATTGATCCACAATCAAAGTAACTTTTAAAATATGAGGTATTAAGTGTAAATTTCCTCTAACAAGTCTACCCACAAGAGTGCATGATAATATAAATTCCAAAATTTGTACTTTAGGGAATCACAATTTCAAGAATTATGTTATACCATCTTTATTATTCTCATATTATCCTACCTTATTTATAAAGAAATAAATACCACTGTTAAGTGTAGGCATGCTTCCAATGAAGCCATGTGCGTAACAAAATGTTGATTATACTTACACTTAGCTTTAAAGAATAAACTTCAATACATACCAAAGTGTGAGAAACTAGTTGCTTCAATTGACATGGTACCACGAGTTTCTGAATGATGAGTAAATAAGGTGGTTTAATGATTGCTCGAAACCAAGATTTAATGGAATCCACGTATTTATGATTCTCCAACTTATGCAAGTCTTCTACAGTTTGATAGTCACTCTCTTGGAGGCACAAGGGATCTGGTGAAAGACAAAAGATAAATCCCTCAAGTTCAGGCTCAAATATTTGATTTTCAAATTAACAAGAATGGTTGAGAGAGATTCTATGGTTTTGAGTATCAACAACATTTTTAGAACAAGTTCCAATAGAATATTGCTCCTTTGGTGGTCTTTGAATTACAACTTCCCGGGGTGAATGTTTTGCAGTAATGGGGGAAGTTTCCAAATTCGTTCCCTTTCCCAACACGGAAGGTGTAAAATTTTGTTCAACATGGGAATCAACAGGAAGAATAGGTGGTTGAAACTGTTGTGCAACTTGATGGTTTAGATTAGGGTTCATAAGATGGTTTGGGCTAGGGTTTTGGTTAATGCTTGGACTAAGGTTTGGATTTGGATTGGGGTTAGGCTTTGGACTAAGGTTAGGTCTAGGTTTTAAATAAGAACTAGGGTTAGGTGTAGGATGTGGATTAGGGTTAGGTCTAGGGTGTGGATTAGGGTTAGGGTATGGATTAGGGTTTGGACTAGGGTTAGGGTATGGATTAGGGTTTGAATGAAAGCTAGGGAATGGGTCAGGATAAGGAATAGGGTAAGTTGCACATGTGATTGGGACCATGGGGGAGGGTAAATTAATGATGTATTGGAAAGAAATTGTGGTCGTCGTTGGTGCTCATATGATTGAATTTTCATGGGATATTTCCCTAGAGATAAGGATGCAAACGATTCTTGAGGCCATGGAGATATCTGGTTCGAGGATGAGGGCCAAGGAGAGGACCACTGTAGCCATGAAGTAGGATATTAAATAGGATGAGGATTAAAAGTTTTCCATGAAATTACAAGACTATAAATATGATGAGGAACCTGTTCAGGAAAATAAGCATTATTCCAAGTATAAAATGATGATAAGTTTTGATTTATACTTGGCAATTGATTTGATTCCTTGCTTTATTTCCTGAATAACTTTAGTAATCCTGGTAGTAACAGTAAATGTTCATTTGAATGAGCCTCCTCACAAATTTTACAAATTTTTAGGCTATTGAGTGGACACCTTCCAAGGAAGTGTTTCTTCATACAGTTGGCACAAAAGATAAGCGGTGGGTCTTCATCCTTTTCATATTCTTCCTGCAAATCATCCAATTTTGAAACCAAATATTTAATAATATCATTTTTATGTTCAAGAAAAATGTTAAATTTTTCATTTGTTAATTCCTCATTGGACGAGTTGTGTGTCTCTGTAGCAGCTTAAAAATTCCTCATTGAATGATTTCTCAAAATACCATTTTCCCATTTTTAACAAGCCCACTGGTACATTTGTTAGCACAGGAATAGTGTGTATGTGGGGTAGGGTGGGGGGTTCTCACAACATTAAAGAAAATGAGAAACCTTAAAGCAATAGTGCAGGAAAGAAAAAAATTCAAAGAACATAAATTTGCAAGAGAAACTAGGTGAAGGAAAAAAAACAAATGCGGAAGATCACCAAGGTTAATCCCATGAGTGCCTCCCCAGCAACGACACCAAAATTTTGGGGGCAGTATAGGGTCTATAAATGTACCAACATTTAATTTTCCAATCTAGATAGTTCGTGAACTTCGAGACGCAACACTGGAAATGCTAGAGAAATCCCTTGACAACTTGCAAAACAAGTCTCTAGTCTATCTTTTGCATTAAATAAATGAAATCCTGCATTCAAAGATAATTCTAGAAAACACCAATCCAAACAATTAAAATCATGTGGGAAGTAAAAGGAAATTAAAAATGCGAAAGGAATTCTAATTACAAGAAAATAGAAAGGAAATCATAACTGGAAACCAATGCTGTGTTTCCATGTGGTGTTGACACCATATCGAAAGACTGTAAATGCTGGAATAAATTCAAAAGAAATTCAAATACTAACTCTGATTGCAATAATCCTGTGTGAAATTAACTTGAAAGCATGAGCATCATAACAAGTAAATCTACTATGCAAATAAGTTATGAAATAAATTGAATTAATATAAATCCCTTGCCTTCCTTGTCCCTGAAAATAGATTGTGTGGAACTGTCCAGAAGTTTGAAGGAAAATAAATATTATCGTTTTCAATCATAATGTAGTTTCCATTTTTTTGAATGTCTGATTTCAAAACCATAAATAATAAAGTCGATCTCAGACTCTGGAATATTAATTAAGTGGGTCTGGATCAATTCAAGTTAATTTTAGAGCTCATAAAGGCAATGCCGATCTTGTAAATTCTAACAATATGGAGGGACGTAATTTAATATGAAGAAGTATTTCAAAGTGCATGACAATTCCTTAATACAAAAAATTAAATTAATCTTGCACCTGAAAGGAAAACGTTGCAGCAAATCAATTAATTCCGCAATTGAAAAGAAAATGTTGCAGTAAATTAAAAAACGCTAGTCTAGAGAATGGAAGAGACTATAAATGATGAAAGAAACTTCACACACTAAATGATAATTTAAATGCTAATTAACTTAATAAATGAAGAGCGGTTTCGAGCTAGTTTGGCGACCAACCTAGCCAGCTCACACCCTCTATGCATAACCTGGTTCACACAGTAATCAAGATCATGAGATGCAATAAAGAAATAAAAAGAACATGAATAAAAATTTCTTTAATTAATTTATGAAAAAAACTATATTTACATCATGACGTAAACACTCAGCTCCAGCAAGATCAGAGTAGTGATCCACATATTGTAAATGCATGGCGCTACATCAAGACCGATTCCTCCTCCCTCCTGTGCATTCGTTCATTCCTGTGTACTGATCAATTTCCTGATTGATTGGTTGACCAATCCTCCCCTTTTTCTTTCTCTTAGAAATATCTTATATAGCATTGAATTACAAATTGGATTTTTCAATTAGCCAACTAAAATTCAAAAGGTAGATTAGCGATTTTAACAATTTGTCGAGAATGAATTTATTTTTCAACTAAATGTCAAAAGAGGGAACGATTCTAGTGAATCGTTCCTCTTTTCCAGGGATGAAGTTTTTGCCAGATTGAGTTCCAGGGTGTAGCCATATCCAGATCAATATTCATTGAAGTCACGATCTAGAGATTGGTACATCATTCGAAGAGCTAGGATTCGACGGCTGGTTATATATGGATGATAGACACAATAGAGTTCGAGCCGGCCACAGTTAACAGGTATCTGACTAAGTCATGATATACGCTAGCTATCTCAACTGCCCTTATCACATCAAGGAACTGTGTAGCCTCATTAGCATGAATAAATGATTCAATACCATTGCTAACCAACCCTTCCCTGAGTCATGATTTTTCAACTTCAAGCACATGCCACACGGTATATAATCACAACAACGATACAATAGAGGTCCAGCTAACTCCAGTTCACAAAGGCCGATAAACTAAAACCAAGAATTAAAGAAAAGTAGTTTGCCTTCCTCTTCTGCTTGGTTTTCAAAAGCTGTGTTGAACTTGTCGATAAGCTCGTTCATGGTACTAGAACAATTTGTGATCATAGCTAGGTAAGACATCAACAGTGTATTGTTATATTCCATCAGAAAATCATCTTGAAACTTTGGGGATTCTATCATAGGCATCCTTCTTAGAAGACTGGAAACTTTTTGCAGCAAAGAATTTTCATATGGAATTTTACCTCTTTGCATTGCTGACAAGAAATGATAAAGAACTCTAATACGGCTGTTAAGAATTTTTAAGGAACTGTGAATCCTCGTTATATGTGCAGCCAATTGAGTAGCAGCTAAGCCTCCATCTGAGGGTTTTAGGTGTGCAACACGATCAACAGAATTCCACTTTTCCTCCACAGTATCTATAATGTATTTTGACTTACATATGCCTTGAAAAATGGATTATACGCTATATCAGATCCACGAATTGATATGTTAGCCAGAGCACACATTGCATTTTCTTTTGGAGTACATGAAGGTATAAAAGGGTGCAAGCAGGTAAATGGTGTAGGAATCGATTTCTTCTCTAGTGCAGGCAGGTAAGTGCAATGGTGTAGGTAGGTAAATGCAATGGTACAGGCAGGTAAATGCATGATCGAACCAGTTTTATCCCTGCAATAAACAAGCCTTTATTAAACTTTCATTAGTGATATTTTAATCTTGTTAAAATGAATAAGTAACAAATATCCTTCAAAAATAATCATTAAGCCACTTGATAGAATGAGAGAAATGAATAAAAATAAGACAAATTAGAAGCCTAACACCTTCGATTGCATTACCTCCCCCTTTGACATCAATGTTAAGGGGTTACCGATTTTTCAGTGTAGTTTCCATTATTGCATTACTACTCTCCGAGTTCTGTATAAACATTGTTCATTATGTCCTTCTATTATTGAATGAATTCCAATACATATGCCTTGTTGGGGCTACTCTAGAATGACTATTGTTCCATATGGTATATAAGTATTGTTGGGAGAACACTTTGGAAATCATTGAAATTGCATGTATGTACACAAAAAAATGATACCATACAAAAAAAATTCCTTGCACTTGCATAATGCTGAAGATGATAATAAAGACGCTCCATAAACAAAACTATACAAGAATATATATAAAAAAAAATGCACAATCGAAATAATATAAGAATAATGAAGATGATCCATGTGATATATAAACTCTGCTCCACCAATAACATTGCTCCAATAACGCATTGATGTATTTCTTCTATACCAATACCATAACGCATACCATAACACTCTGATACCATAACGCTCCAATGCCAATAACATTGATATATGTTACTTGTGATTGTGATGAAGAGGGCTTGATTTCATACTCTTATTATGTCTTTGATTATGTTTCTTCTAATTTATGATAAATTTGTAAGTATGTATTTTCTCTTCTTTGCTTCTTTCTGCTACTGTAGTCTCCCCCTTAGTTGGTGCACTCAGCTCCCCCTCCTTTCCCCCCTTTTTTTCTTTTAATTCTCCCTTCGAGATCATATTAATGAGCATCATCTGTAGACACTATCCCAAGCTTATTTCTCAGGTATACAAATGGTTCTATAGCAAGCGGTTTTGTAAATATGTCTATTATATGTTCTTTTGTGGGAATGTATTCCATCGTTACTACCTTCTCAACTACTTGTTCTCTAAGAAAGTGGTATTTTATAGGTATGTGCTTGGTATTTGAATGTAGCACAAGATTTTTGACATGCTTATTTCACTCGTATTGTCACATCTGATAGGAATAGGCTCACTGAAGTTTATTTTCATGTCTTGAAGTATTTGTTTCATCCACATCACCTGTGTGCAACAAGATGTAGTTGCTATGTATTCAGCTTCAACTGTGGATAGAGAGACTGATGTTTTTTTATTGCTTAGCCATGCCACAAGACTCTCTCCCAGATAGAGCACACCACCACTTGTGATTTTCCTATCATCCACATAGCTGGCCAATCCACATCTGTATATGTTGTCAGTGTAAAATATTTGCCTCTTGGATACCATAGTACATAATTTGTAGTTCCTTGTAGGTATCTGAATATCCTATTGGTTTCTAACAGGTGATTTTGTTTAAGTGTTGATTGATATCTTGCCACTAATCCGACTGCCAAAATTATGTATGGTCTAGAAGCTGTCAGATATAACAAACTTCCTATCTTAAACCTGTAAATTTTTTGATCTACATCTAGCGACCCATCATCTGCACATAGCTTGCATCCAGTAGTCATGGGGGTTGACACTGATTTACATTCTTCCATTTGGAACCCTTTTAACATATCTCTCAGGTATTTTTCTTGTGAAATAAATATGCCTTCAACCTTCTGTAGGATTTGAAGCCCTCGATAGAACGTAAGTTCTCCAATCATTGACATCTCGAACTTCGACTTCATCTCTTCAGCAAATCCTTTAAACAAATCCTTTTTATTGCTGCCAAACATGATGCCATATACATATACAATCATGATTAATAATTCATCTTCATTAGCCTTTATGTATAAATTACTATCAACTCCTCCCTTCTTGAACCCTTGTTCTGAAGGTACTTGTCCAACGTGGAATACCATGCTCGTGGTGCTTGTTTAAGACCATACAAAGCTTTATTTAATGTACAAACATAGTTGAGCTTATTCGATAACAAAAAACCTTCAGGTTGTTCCATGAAAAATTCCTCCTATAGATCACCATTTAGAAAGCCAGACTTCATGCCCATTTGGTACACCTTGAAATCATTGTAGCATACGAAAGCCAAAAACATCCAGATTGCTTCCATTCTCGTGACTAGTGCAAAAGTTTCTTCATAATTAAGACATTCTATTTGTGAATACCCCTTACATACTAGTTTGGCTTTATTTATAATTACTTGACCTTGTTCATTCATCTTATTCTTGAATACCCATTTTGTGCCAATGACATTCTTTCCAAAATGTCTTGGTGTTAGGTACCAAGTTTTGTTTTTCTCAATTTGGTATAACTCTTCATTCATAGCATTGATCCAATTTTTGTTTTTACTTGCCTCATCAAAGTTCTTTGGCTCTATTTGTGACAACATATATAGATGAACTTCCTCAAGCTTTTCTACTAGTTGTATTCTTTTTTAAACTCCTTCACTTTTGTCTCCAATAATTTGTTTTTCCAGATGATTCTTTTGAGTTTGTCTTGAGGGCCCTTTTGAGTTCATATCTGTATCTTCTGATGTTTCATCCTGCTCTTCACTATCTTGGTTGTCACAATGATGATGATCTGGAGGGTTAATAAAATTTGTTGTTTCAGTTTTATCTTGTGATTCCTCATCAAACCTTACATCGATGCATTCCACAATCTTATGTAGCCTCTTATTATAGCACTTGTATCCCTTACTTTTTGATGAGTACCCTAAAAATATTCCTTCATCAGATCTAGCATCATACTTTCCTAATTTTTCATCATTATTTTTTATAAGGAATTTACTACCGAAAACTCTGAAATGCTGGATTGATGCTGGTTTCCTATGCCATAGTTCAATGGTGTCTTGTCACAGTTTGGTCTGAGATGTGCCTTGTTGAGGATATGTACTATTGTATGTACTACCTCTGCCTAGTAGGTTTGAGAGATGTTACTTTCTTGCATCATATCTCTGGCTATTTGATGCACATACCTATTTTTCCTCTCTACATCTCCAATGTTTTGATTGTGGAAGATTTGGTCATTATGCTGCTAAGTGTCCTTATAAATAAACACATAAAAAGGGGAAGGAAGTAGCAAAAAGGAATAAGAATCGTTTTAGCACTAGAAAGAGTTACTATACTCATGAAGACAGTGATGGGTTATCTGATAGTGAGGAAGAATGTGAACAAGATCTTAGACTTCTCATGGCATTTGAAAAAGAATCTAGAGAAGAAAAGGATACTTTTATAGATGCTCTAGAAGACAATGATTTTCTTGATGAAAACAATAAACTCAAAATCTGCTTAGAAGAAAGTAAAATAATCATAGAAACTCTGAAAAATCAGCTTGAATAAAAAGAGAAACACAATGAGAAATTAGAATATGAAGTAGTAAGTCTAGGAAAGGAACTTGAGAAAGTAAAAACTCTGAATCTTAGATTTGCTAAAGGATCTGAAACCTTAGATGAGATTATCAAGGTTCAACGTTCTCCTCTTTTAAATACAGGTCTTGGATATATCGGAGAATCTTCTCAGACTACAGCACCAAATTATCTAAAAGCAGTTACAGCTGGTTTACAACATGCTCCCACTCAGCAAGGGAATAAAGAATCTTTACAGGTAAAACATGATCATCTCAATTCAAAGAACACTAACAAGAATGTCTTTCAAAGAAACACCAATCTACAGGTAAATTCACATAGAAGATTTTATGATCGCAGAAAATTATTCTTCAATGGACAATGTTTCTCATGTCACAATTTTGGTCATAAAGCAGTCCAATGTGTTGCATACAAAACCATCATGACAAGAGAAGAAAGAAAGAAAATATTTGATATTGAAACAAAGAAGAATACTTATAACAAATTTTCTCCTCTTAAAAATGAAGTTGAATGTGCTTATTGCAATAACTTTGGCCATGAAGAATCTGAATGCAGGAGCAAAGTTCAGCCAAAAGAACATGTTCCTTCAAGCTCCAAAGTATGGAAGAAGAAGGAATTATAGGCTGAGAATTGTGGCATAGTGTTATTTGCAGAAGATGAAGAAAACCAATGGTACATTGATAGTGGATGCTCAAGACACATGACATGTGATAAAGACAAACTTCTTGCATATAGTGCTCTAGAAAAGGAAAAGAACATTACATTTGGAAATGATACTCCTGCGATCATTAAGGGAAAAGGGTCTGTTTTTCTAAAAGAAAAGGTGAAAGCCAATGAAGTCATGTATGTGGATGGATTAAAGCATAACTTGTTAAGTGTAAGTCAAATGTGTGATCAAGGAACTGAAGTGGTCTTTAGTTCAAAAGAATGTGTGGTACGTGATCTTGATACAGGTAAAGAAATTATAAAAGGAAAAAGAACTCCAAACAACCTGTATATATTGAAGAACTACAAAGAACAATGTTATTTGAGTAAATATTCATAAAATTGGCTATGGCATAGAAGGTTGGGGCATCTGAGTTTCTCTCAAATCAACAAATCAAGCAGACTTAAAGTTGTTCGTGATCTTCCAAATATTACTCTACCTGAAAATATCATATGTAAATCTTGCCAATTCGGTAAGCAAACCAAAGTAAAATTTAATGCCAAGGAAGGCTCATTAAGTAAGCCTCTTGAACTCATTCATACTGACATATGTGGACCTATGAGGAAAAATTTACCACGTGGTGAAGAATATTATATCTTATTCATTGATGATTTCTCTAGAATGTGTTGGATTGGGCTGCTTAAACACAAAGATGAAGCATTTGAGAAGTTTCAGATCTTCAAAGCATTAGTTGAGAATGAATTAGATCTAAAAATCAAGTGTCTCAGATCTGATCGAGGAGGAGAATATACATCAGATGAATTCCTTGAATTTTGTGAACAACATGGCATAAAAAGACAGTTTTCTGTAGCTGGCACTCCACAACAAAATGGTGTTGCAGAAATAATGAATAGAACAGTTCAACAAATGGTTAGAGCTATGCTTGATGATTTCGGAACACCTGACACATTTTGGGGAGAAGCAGCACATACAACAGTAAACATTCTCAACAAGGCACATGTTCGTGTAAACAGTGATAAAACTCCATATGAACTCTAGTATGGTAATTCTCCCACTATAAAGCATTTTAGAATTTTTGGAAGCAAATGCTTCATCAAGAATAATGATGAAAAACTTGACAAGTTTGAACCCAGAGCAGATGAAGGAATATTTCTTGGTTACTCCTCTAGGAGTAGGGCCTATAAATGTTACAATAAAAGACTTCGGAAGATTTTTGAATGTATTGATGTTGTTATTGATGAGTCTCCTACAGCTCCAAAAGAAGAAAAGCAAACAACAGATGAAGATGATGATGACACATATCCTTCTACATCAAATATTAATGATACAAACAGTGAACCCAGAGAAGAACCTGAAGATGGTTTGTCTGAAAAGGCTCCCTCCATATATGTTCAAAAGAATCATCCAGAATCTCAAATCTTGGGAGAAAAGGGATCAGGTGTACAAACAAGAAGGACTCTTATGGGATCTTCTAGCAATCTGGCATTTCTGTCCACTATTGAACCTCACAATGTTAGTCAAGCTAGCAAAGATGATTGATGGATTCAAGCCATGAATGAAGAGCTTGATCAAATTGGAAAAAATCACACTTGGGAATTAGTACCAAGACCTCATGACAAAAATTTCATTGGAACTAAATGGATATTCAAAAACAAGTTAAATGAGAATGGGGATGTTATAAGAAACAAAGCTAGACTTGTTTGCAAGGGATATGCTCAACAAGAAGGTATAGACTATGAATAAAACTTTGCTCCTATAGCCAGACTTGAAGCTATAAGAATGTTTCTTGCTTTTTCAAGCTTCCAACAAATCAGAGTTTATCAAATGGATGTTAAATCTTCTTTTCTCAATGGTGATCTAGAAGAAGAAGTTTATATTGAACAACCAGAAGGATTCATTTTTGGAAATGATGAAAAACTTGTTTGTAGACTTAAAAAGGCTCTATATGGACTCAAACAAGCTCCAAGGGCATGGTACTATCATCTTGACAAATATCTTCATCAACAAGGATTTTCAAAAGTGTCTGCTGATAGCAACTTATACACAAAAACTGAAAATGACAAACTATTGATTGTGGTTGTCTATGTCGATGATATCATCTTTGGAAGTAATAAAGAGTCTATGAGTCAGAAATTTGCTTCTGATATGTAGCAAGAATTTGAAATGTCTTTACTTAGGGAACTAACATTCTTTCTTGGCTTGCAAGTGCAACAAGCAACAAATGGTAAATTCTTATCACAAGTAAAGTACCTCAAGCAAATCCTGAAGAAGTATGGCATGGAAGATTGCAAACCCGTAAGTACACCAATGATAACTGGATGTAATCTCAGTTATAATAATGATATAGGTCCCTATATTACTAGTATAGTACCTTATTGTTGTTAGTTTAACCCCCTTATTGTTATTATTGTACCCCTGTAACCCCATACTACTATTATTGTGCCCTTAAATTATTATTTTTAGGTCGGCTAGGATTACATTGTGGCCCTGTGGACTGCTATATATAGAAAGGATATTTTGTAATTTCAATCATCCAATAATTTTTCATTCATGTAATGTATTGGAGGCTGCCCCCTCGAAGTGGCTTATTTCTAAGGCGTTGATATCTCCTTTCTTCTATTTTTGGAGTTGTTTTCACAACATTTGGTATCAGAGCTTTGGATTCTAGGGTTTCGCTGATCCTAACAGGTCATCATGGAATTTTCGCTATAAATTTTTTTCTAAGTGTTGAAGCCTCGAAAATCGCTGCTTCGAACATTGGGGATAACCACCCGGTTGGGACCTTAGGACAGCTCCTTTTTCGTTTGGTGTTGTGGCTCCGACTGGAATGATAGGACCAGTTTCCTAATAACTTAAATGGGTTGGTGATGGAATTATTGGATGAATAAAAAAAATGGGACTAAAATGACTGAAAATAATCTATCTAATTTAATATATAACTAATAAATAATTATAACACTTAACCCGGGTATCAAATATGAATACAACTTTAAAATTGTTTCAATTAAACCAATAACCATGAAAATGTATTATAATTTAATTGAAATATGTAGTATCAAATAATGATAACTCTGTTTAATAAATTAAACAGAGTTATAATAGCACATTGTACTCATCATTTTATATATCATTTATATATGCTATGAAAGATGAAATATTTCTACACACTCAGAAATGGTATGTATAAAGAAATATTATAAAACAAGTACATATAAATGATATCAAATTTTAAAGAGAATATCTCATAACATAAGAAAATTAACAGTGAATAGATAGAAATAACATATCCATCTTGATACTTTTCCGATGCAATTTGATATCCAAATCTAGCAACTTCAATGTAAAACAGACTCCAAGATACAGAAATGCAATTCTTAAAGGCAATTTTCCATAGAACCACTAGATGTGATCCTTTATAAAAATATAAGATTCAATGGAGTACAGAAATGTAATCTCCAAGTCAAAATATTACAAATTCAAGACCCCTTTCTAAATGCATGAAAGGGGTTTAAATAGGTACTTAACTAAACAAAATAACTAAAACTATTCCTACAATCTATCTCATCGAAAATCTCTGAACAGAATTGCTATATTGAAGTGAAACCGGTTCGTTGATTATCTCCTGCGTTCAGTGTGCCCAGGTGGAAAATCTTGAGCATATCTTGGACTTCTGTTGGACGAATTAGCTTTGAATGTAACTGCCCAGTATACGTAGCATTAGAGAATTCAAGAATGATACAGCTGATAGCATTTGAAAGGAATTTGATGGCCATTTGTTCACTGTGTAGCTTGATTAGATAAGTCCACATAATATCCCATGAAATTCCTTGAAGTTTGCTAATCTGTTGATTTTTATTGATTATCTCTTCCTTCCACCTGGAATCAGCTTCTTTTACTTTTAGTAAATTTCCTGGGGTACAATCTGAGATCAAATTACTGGCATACAAACTGTCATTGATCAACTATGTGATATTATTCATCATGCTTTTTGCTCTTGATGTGGCTCTTTCTGCTTTCATCAGCTGCTCTTCCCATTCCATAAATAAAATTTCCTTGTGTTTCTCCTCATTTCTGGGAATATTATCTTTTCTTCCTAGTTATGTATCTTACCACGCAATGAATTCAGATATTTTTTCATCAGCATCATCAATTTCTTGTCTGAGAGTGATTGCTTCATCTATCAAATATTATGTGATTTCGCACAAGGGCTTAGCTTGTGCCAACTTTAGACAAAATTCATTTAACTGCTGAGATAGAAGTTTGTATGTTTCAAGAGCTTCATTTTTGAACTGATCTAATTTAGGGTAATCCTTGAACTTATCTAATGTTGATTGGAATTTTTTCTCTTGTTCAATTTTTTCATTTTCTCATTTTGCAGAAGATTTTGTAACTTTTCTATCTCTTGACTCAAATGTTGCTATTTGTTCAAGGCATGTTCATCAATCTTCTTCTTTTCAATACTAAGCTGCTCTTCCAGCTGTTTAGATTTGAGCCCCTCATCTTGCAATTGTTTTTCCAACTGAACAAACTTTTTTCGATTCTCTGTGGCCTGTTCCTCCAGCATGGCTATCTGTAAGTCTTTTTGTTTTATCAACTGGGAGACTTCAGAAGCTTTGTCTATAGTTGCAGCACTATAGGCACCTACGTATTGAGATAACTTAGTGAGATCCTCTCACGGATTCACCTTGGTATTTTTATAAACAATATTCATAAATTCCATTTGTGATGTTGCAAGTGAATCCTGGTCAGTTCTTCTCCTCTTCCTTTGCTTTCTAACAACAACCCTATGCTTAGGACTATAAAATATGTCTAAAGGAGGAATTTCTTCCACTTTCAACATAATTTCACTTGTAGGATGTTCAAGAATAACTTCCATATCTTGATCTTCCAGTTCTTTAACTTGAGGATTATTTTGTTGTCCCATTTGCTGGGAAAATTGCTCCTATTGGCTCAGTAAATGGGGAGAAACTATAAGTTAAGCAGAATTTACCACATTCTTAGTGGTTTTTTCTCTTTCAAGTTGAGAATCTGGATTATTGCTCATATCTCCTTTTCCTACTTGTACAGTAGCCTTACTGCCTATATCTTCCTTCTCAGTACGCACAATGGTCTCAGTACCTGTGCTTTCCTTTTCTGTTTCAGCTGAAGACTGCTGATCAATATGTACATCAAGTTTAGCAGTTGTTTCTTTCTTCTTAGTATCAGCTTTTCTACTAATATCTTCTTTCTGCATAACAAGATTAGTTCCTATTACTTCTTTCTGTGTCTGTATAATGACCTTGCTGGTAGATGTTTGTGTTACTGCTTTGCCAGATGTATCCTCTTTTCCTTTCTGCTGTGACTCGGCCTCTTGCATGGGAACTCTTAATTGATCTAGACGAGCTTTGAGTAATATTTGGATTCTAAATAACATAAACTTATTCATCTCTTCAGTCTGAAATTTAGACTTAGCTAAATCATAGACTTGGGACAAATTATCAGCAGAAACAAACAAATCATCAAACTCATCTGGTTCATGCTCAAATCGAGCGATTGAAACTGAAGTGGTGAAATCATATGCCACATTCTTTGGGTCATATTGCCTTCCTGGGACTGTAGAGAGCTTGAGATTGGTTATCTTTCCAACTTCTTTCTCAGCATGAACAAAATTATTGAGAGTATAATCTCCACATTTAAAAGGAAAAGTAGGCCACATTAGCTTCTTGTTATTCTTCAAAGACCTGGACATGCCTTCTACTGATAGCTGATATGAAATTTCCTGTGCCAATATTTTATTTGGAACATACAGAGGAAGAATGTGGGGTCCTACAATACTCCCGAAAACTCTGATATACGTGAATTTTTATTCTCCGAAACAATCCCCAATCGAGGATAAATCATCTTTAGCCTTTTCAGAAAGTATTGGAGGGAATCGATTGAAAATGGTTTGAAAAATAGGGATAAGGAAACCGTGACAAATTCTATAAACATGGTTTTTGAAATGAACCTTCCGCAGGAATTTGTGATATATATGAATAGGAGCAAGGTCTTTAGGGGTCCATTTCCATCCTAACATGGGAGATTCAGAATTGAAGCATAGGGAATCTAGAATATAAGCACAAAAGTAAAAAGGAGTAGTATTTCCTGTGTTTTTGTCCTTCCTATACTCAAGAATCCTATTGGCTATCTTATCAGAAAGAATGACAGCCCAGTCCATTATTTCAGAATTTATAGCAGAATGGATTAAAGGTACCATTTGTATAGAGAACCTAGCTGAATTGTCATTTCCGAATAATCTGCACATCATTGCTGCGACGTAACAGTATGGAGGCGAAATTGATTCCATTGAATACATACTTGATGCCTCATTTTTGTGCTTTTCGGGACCCCTCCTCCAATATTTGATTGGCTCTGATTGATTTGCATTGTTTGCAGCAAATTCCTTGATGAAGGCTTCATTGTAGATTTTCTGCAGGTCCGGAAGGTGATACAGTGCTTGAATGTCTTCTACTTTAAATGACCCAAATGTTGTTCTAGAAGCTGAAACAAATGTCCTGTTCTGGATGGCCACATTGTCAATTACCCACCGAATCACATCATAGTATGGGAAAATGTTCGTCGGAGCTGCAATTCGATGAAGGAATGAGTTCATTAATGCTCTAAGAGGAGTCTCAAAATCAGAGTCTGACTCGTCTTCATCAGGAACTGCTGCCTTGGCCTCAACAACTTTAGGGTTTTCCTTTTCAAGCAGGTTATATAAATTTTCCCAAGTCATCTTACCAAGTCCCTGGCATGAGGTGTCTGTAACCAGCTTAAGCTTCGCTGGTTTCTCTTTAGGTACCGTGGTGAAAATAGGGGTCTTAGCAGCAACAACGGTCTTTGATTTCCGGGATCTCTTAAACATTTCGTAGTCTGGAAATGTTGCTCTTGCTCGGCGAATGAAAGGATTGGACGTTCTTTGGTTCTGCAAAAGATAAAAAAACTCAGTCGTGGTGAAAATGCAGATGAGGAGAACAATTGTATAATCAATCTATTCATTGATTTTCATTTATTATCTCCGTGTTTAAAACTTAAACTCCCTCCAAAGAATCACACTCAACACATTTGAAATAGAATCAATAATCATTATTCGTTTGATTTTCTATTAATAACAAACGTACAATCGGAGATCGGCGTTTTTTGAATTGAAAATGTAAAACTTTCCCTTTGAATCATGCGATTGCGATGAATAAATAGCATATGCACAAAATGTAAAATATGAAGCTTAAGTATTAATCGCATTGGAAATTTTCAAAAGGGATAACAAATAAGATTTCGTGATTTTCTCTTATTTCCGATTGTGATTATATATATCGCATCGACTCTTTTCAAAAGAAATTAGTTACAAAAGATCTTAGCCGTTTTTGCGATTGCGATTACAATGGGGCCCATCGCATCGGAGATTATAATATCATGAGTGAATATCGCTTGCTTCTCCGAAATGCGATTGTGATTGATCGCATCGCATCGAAGCTGCGCCATTGATCAAATAAAGAGATTGCATTTGCGATTTGCGATTGCGATTAGTTCAATCGCATCAGAGTTTTTTGAAAAACAAATATACAACTTATGATATTTCCGATTTCCAATTGCGATTACTGTACATCGGACTTTTTCCATTTAAATACCTTTATGTAATAAAGTCTTTATATTTCATTGTATCGAAAATTTTCAAAATTGCATTTTTTTATACACACTTGCTAATAAAGATATGAAATATGTCTTTCAAACAATGAACACTTATTTCTAATTCAAAAATGATTGGATTGCTTCTAAGTCTTTTATTTCTATCTAAAAATAAAAAGGGGACCTATTTCTAAATGAAATTTATTCTAAAAATTTAGAAATGGGGAGAGTTGTTGTACAGTACAACAATTGGCGATTCACTGGAAGAAACAGTTATCTCTGAAAAAATAAAATGAACACTATATTTCTAGTAAGTAAAAACTTTTAAAGATAATGACAACTACTTTAGGATAATTCAAATAAAATATAATTATGAAAAAGAATAAAAAATCACTTACAATTTCTTTCTAATTCCTTAAGAATAAAAACATTTTTGGGTTATCTCAAGCTTTTATTGGTTGATAATAATGAAGTAAGGGGCTCCTTCAAGTTTAGCTTTTTGTAATATACTCTATTGTCATAGGCATTGCCTCTGCTGCCAAAAAATGTTCATAGTCTCGACAGGGTTTCCTTTCAACCATTAACCATTTCATTGTCCCATCCAACTAAGATTATGATTCTTTAAAATTAAATTCATAAGATATATTATCTCATGTTTTTTTGTCTTTTACTTATCTTTTAGTTTAAGAGCCATTGTTCTAGTTTGATAGCCAATTAATAACAATGCCATTCACTAGTTGTAATTAAACTGAACATGTTGGCTTGTGATGAGACCCCTTGTCTTACTTTTATAAGCCATTACCCTGTTTTGGTATGCAGTGTTGGTAATGTCAGTTTTATTACTTCTTATGATCATGGTAAGCAGGCTCGTGATGAGACCTCTTATCTCTTAAATTTTTCCATATAATTTCTTAGAATTACATTCTAAAAAATCACAACCTAAATGGATGGGGTGAAATAGTTGTATCCTTAAGAATCAATGGATGACAATTTCCAGAGTTTTCTGAGTGCTAAAGCTTGAAAAAGTCTTTACTTTTTAAAGATAACCTTTCTCTGCTTAATAAACTTATAATGATTTACATTTTCCTCAACGTTTCAAAAGATCATGTAAATGTTTTAAACAGCTTTTCAAAGTTTAACATTTTATTTTAAACTATCCAAAACTATAATCATTTCCCTAAAAATTCTTATTTACAAAAAATAAGTATTTATAATATTCTTCCTAAACATTTTCCAATAGTAAAAAGTCAATTAGAGACTTATTAACAACCTTTATTTACAAAACAAACAAAAATTGCAGAAAGGAATATGTACAAGTAAGAAGGGGTTACCTTCTTATGAAAAGAATTTCTTTAAGACAAGCCCATTTATAGGAAGAGATTCTCTCTTACCTATTAAATCTTGGAGTATGAATGTATATGAGCCTATCTTTTCAGCAATCTGAAATGGTCCAAGCCACATTTTCTGAAATTTGGTATGCTTACATTTTTCTTCATGTGCTTTATCCCATTTCAGAACAAGATCACCAATTGACAAATTTTTTGAGCCGGTGGAACTTGAATCAAAAGAAGATTTAACAAGCTGTTGATGTTTTTCATGAATACCTTTTGCTTTCTCTCTATCTTCTTCTAATTTAAGGATTTGATCAAATCTCAACTGAATAGATGAGGAAGGATTTTCTTCAATAAATTGCATTAGGGCTAATGATGGGAGAGCTAGATTTGATAGTATCACAGCTTCTTTTCCGTAAACTAAATTGAAAGGTGAAGTTCCTATTGAAGCTTTATGAGTAATACGATTAGCCCATAATGCAAAGATTAAAGACTTGTGCCAATTCTTTTGATTTTGATCAATGGTCCTTTTAATGATTTTGATGAGATTTTTATTAGTAGATTCAGCTAAACCATTACCTTGTGGATAATAATTAGCTGAATATTTCAATTTAAAACCTCTTTTGATTGCAAATTCCATTATACTATTCCCAGAAAAATAAGATGCATTTTCAAAGACAAGAGTGTTAGGTACTCCAAACCTGGTAATGATGAATTGATCTATGAAATCAATAATCACATCAGAATTGGCTACCTTTAGAGGAATTTCTTCTACCCATTTTGTAAAATAATCTGTTGTTGTAAGGATGTATTTGTGCTGTTTGGAAAAGTGAGGTACTATCTCACCAATGATGTCAAGCCCCCATTGCTCAAATGGTTGCTTAATATTTACTAGTTGCAAAGGAAAATTTGGCTTCCTTTGTCTTCCACTAGTAGTTTGACAAATTTTTCACTTCCTCACATAATCATGTGTATCTTTGAAAAGGGTGGGCCAATAATATCCAGCATGGATGATTTTTTGAGCTGTGGTATCACCTCCAAAATGACCACCTATTGGTCCATCATGTAATTCCTGCAATACCTTTTTTGCTTCAGTCTTTTCAAGACATCTTAATAGGATTGAATCATAATTCTTTCTGAATAACACATCATCAATGATTTCATATTTAGTAGCCTTTAATCTTAAAGCACGTTTATTCTTATAGCTAAAATTAGAAGGAGCATACCCATTTTTCAAGTAAAAGATCAAATCAGCATACTGTGATTCAGAATCTGTAACACTTATCTGACTTACTTGAACAACATTGTCTGGATCTTGATTTTTTGGTATGTTGTGAGCTCCTGCTAATAATCTGCAAAAACCTTGACCTCTAACAAACTTGGCTGTCTTAATATCAATATCATATTCTTGCAAAGTTGTCACCCAATTAGCCCTTTTTTCTCCTACTTCCTTTTGAATTAATAATTGTCTCACTGCAGAGAATGGGACAATAATTGTTGTGTGTGTTTTTAGGAGAAAAGGTCTAAAATGTTTGATTGACTTAAACACAGCGAAGGCTTGTTTTTCTACATCGGAATAATTCATCTCAGCTCCTTGTAGATTCGAGCTGAAGAAAGAAATGGGTGCTTCCATTTGTTGATCATTGAGCTGTGTTAAAACAACAGCATAGGATGTTTTGGTTGCCAAAGTATACAGAATAATTTTTTTAGAAAAATCAGGAGTATTCAATGCAGGTGCATTAATGATTGCATGTTTTATTACATCAAAGGCTTCTTTCTCTTTATACCCCCATTTGAATACTGAATTTTTCTTAATCATATTCTGCATAGGTAAAACAATTTGAGAAAAATTTGGAATGAATCTTTTTACAAAATTAATCTACCCTAAAAATGATTGCATGGATTTTTTGTTATGAGGTAAAGAAATATCTGAAATTTCTTTAACTCTGTCAGGATCGATAGATATACCATCTTTTGACACAACAAACCCTAATAGTTTTCCTTCATTGAGAGCAAAGAAGGATTTCTTTGGGTTTAAAGAAATTCCAAGCCTTCTACATCTTTCAAATATTTATTTTAGATCATGTAGATGATTGGATCTCTTATTTGAATATACTCTTATGTCATCAAGATAAATAAAAACTGATCTATTAATCAGACCCTTAAATTCTATGTCCATGGCTCTATGGAAAGTAGCTCCTACATTTACTAAACCAAAAGGCATTTTCTGTTAAGCATAGGTTCCCCATTTGATTCTGAAAGTGGTTTTCAGCCTATCATCTGGATGTACTAATATTTGGTTATAGCCTGAAAATCCATCAAGGAAGGACATGAGTTCAGAACCAGCTACCTTTTGGAGTATTTGCTCCATGGTTGGAAATGGAAAATTATCCTTTTGGCATGCTTTGTTTAAATTTCTAAAATCAATGCAGATTCTAATATTACCATTTTTCTTCCTGAAAGGTACCATATTGGAAACCCAATTGGAATGCCTTACAGGAAAAATGATTTTGGCTTTCAAAAGTTTGTTGAGTTCTGCCTTGATTTGATCTTCAAGATTTGGATGATTTTTTCTTAACTTCTGTTGAACAAGTTTAACAGCAGACAACATTGGAATTGTATGTTGAATCACAAAAGTATCATAAGTCTTTAAGTCTTCATAATTCCAAGCAAAGACATTTTTATACCTATTCAGAAGTTTGATGAAGGCATTCCTTTCCTCTGGAGTTAAATTGAGTCCTAGGTTAACATTTTGAGGTTTAGATTCGGAGCCAAGATTTACTAATTCAAACTTCAAAGTTGAACTTTGAAGTTTAGCATTAGTAACTTTCTTGAATCTGTCTTTAATATCATATAGATCCTCAAGTTTAACAACAGATTTAGGAATAGGATTTTCATTAATTTTTGAAATAATTTTCTAATCATGATCGTCTTCATCAATAATTTGTTCATCATAGGATTTCTCCGAAGTCCAGAAATTCAATATGTCCTCATCATGGTAGAATACTCTCCAGTTCATGATATTATCAGGAACAGATGGGCGAAAAATCAATTCTACTAAAAATCTATCAGGACTACAATCTTCAGCAGGGAGGAGTTTGGATGAAACATTAGCCAACAAATCAGCTGATGTGTTTTGATTTCTAGGAATAGAAGAAATATTAAATGCTAGAAATTGAGTGGTAAGGTATTGTACTAGGGTTTGATAATGCTTGAGATGACCTGAAAGACAATGGATGGTATTCATTACCTGTCTTATGACAATTTCAGAATCTCCATATACTTTCAAGTATTTGACATCTAACCCTATGGCTTTATAAAGTCCTTGGATCAAGGCTTCATATTCTGCAGTATTGTTTGTGCACTCAAACTCTAGTCTACATGACAACATAGTTTTCTCTCCATTTGGATCAATTAAAATGCATCCTGCTCCTACTCCATCACTATATTTTGATCCATCGAAATATAATGACCAAAATAAAGATTTATCTACAGGTTTATCTACAGATGTATCAGAAACATTAACAATTCTAGAAGAATCAGATTGTGAAAAATTTTCAATTTTCGAAATAAAAGTATTTACAGAAAAGGGTGATTGTGGTGCAGTGAAATTCCCAAGGAATGACTCAGCAGAATAACCTCCAAGGATATTGTTATTGAAAGCTACATGTTCATTTGGTTGCTCAAATTTAGTTACAGTATGCACCATGTGTTTTTCTCGCTCAACTTTGATTTGATTTGGTTTCCCTTTGTAGGGAAGCCACATATGTGAATAATCAGTTGTGATATAACCATTAAGATTTGCAGACCAATCCCTGCTTAAGACTAATCCATAGAATTTAGGAATATCTGCAACCAGAATATCAATTCTTTGGACAATCCTAGGATCAGAAGCTAGTCTAATGGTAACTGAATTGATTTCTCCTACAACTTCAACTTTAGAGCAATCCAATTGTACAATGTGAACTGCAGACTTTTTTGGTTCAATATTCAATTTCGCACAGACTGAAGTAGGCATTATATTAGAAGATGCTCCAGAATCTATCAAACAATAATGTAAATTCTTGTTGTAGATTTCATAATTCAAAAGAAAAGAAGGTGTCTGAGAATTTGACCTTTCTCCAATAAGAACAGTATCAATGGCATCTACTTTATCTGGTGGCTTACCAATCCCTTTAGCTGCTTTGGAAACTACACCACTTGGTACAGGAGCAATAAGTGTTGCATTCAATTCTTTCAATAGTAGCTTCTGTTGATATTTAAGTTTGCTGAGTTCATGTAAGGAAATGTTCGCTCTGGTTTTCTTCATGTCTTCAACAATGTTATAATCCATAGGATCTGATACCACCAAAGTCTTAGATGTTGATGTAGGAGGATTAGAAGATTATGGCTGATTTTGAGTGGGTAAGGGAGAATTTTTCTTTACAGGAGATTTGTCTTTGGTACTTGGAGTTGTAGTTTTCTTCTTAGGAGCATATTGGGCAGGTTTTGCTGCAGTTTTACTCCTTGTACTTACAGGCATAGCTTCTTGTTCTATTTCATTGTCCAAGTTAGGGAGAATGAAATCCCACATTCCATGTAATTCATTTATTTCCTCTTTCTCTTCTTCATCATCTGATACTAGAGGAGTATCTTCTTCTTCTTCTTCTTCTGATTCAACATTGGAATTGAATTGGGAGGTTTAGATTCAGCTTGATTTCTCTTGAAATTTCTGAATGGTCTCTTTGTAGAAGTCTCTGCTACTTTCTTTTTAATCTCAACCATCTCATTAGACATGGTTTTAAGAACTTTCTGTAAGCCTTCCATGTCACATGGATCTCTTGGTGTCTTTTTCTTTGAATCATCCTTAAAAGTGACTTTCTTTGATTTTCTTTCCTCAATAGAATTTTTCTTATCTAGAGCAATCATTCATTTTTCAACTGAAATAGCTTCTTTCATATTCTCAGCTAAAGTAGGTTTTGCAGCTCTATCTACAAAAATTGCTATGTTTGAGGGCAAAGCATTAATATACCATTCACTTATAACCTACTCACTAGGTTTAGATGTTTTAGGGATCTTATTCAAGAGTTTATTAAATCGAAAATAATAATCTTTGATGGGTTCTTTAGGTTGTCTTTAAATTGGAGAGATCATTAATTAGGGTAGCTATTGATCTATCATCTCCATATTTGGTTAAAAATTTCTCTTCGAACATATCCCAACTTGTAATAGAATCTAAAGGTAAGGAAAAGTACCAAGATCCTGTTGTCCCTTGCAAAGTATAAGGAAATAGCCTAACTACAACATCTTCATGATCTAGTGCATTCAAATCTACAGCAAGCAGAAATTTATTGATGTGTTCTTCCACTTGTATACCAATATCTGGACTAAATTTTGGCAGCCATTTTTCAGGATGATCAGGTAGATCATGTAAAGGTGCATCCATATTAACAGCTCCCGGTCTAGTCCATGGTCTCTGTGCCATTGTTGTAATAACTGTCGAAGAACTAGAAGAGACAGTTGTTGTCTGAGCAGATGATATTGTAACAGTTAATGTTTGGGTAGCAGATGTTTGAATAGTTGATGTTGAGACAACTGTACTTTGGGAAACATATGATTGAATTTGTGATGAATAACTAATATCTAATTCCAATGGGATTTTCCTTGTTTTAACTCTACTAGGTATAGGAAATTCCTTTGGAGGAATACCAAGTTTTTCACTCTGTGACCTAGTGAGTGATCTAGAAGAAACAAATTGTGAAGTAACACTACCTTCAGATGTTTCAAATTCTTCTAATGAAAATGAGAACCCTTGAAGTTTATGAACTAAAGCTTCAACTTCAGGAGACTCAGGAGGTTGATTATCTGATTGATTTGAGACATTGGTAGTGGGTGTTTGAATATATCTATCAATTTCTTCCTTGGTGATTTGAGAAATTGGAGAGGATGGTGAGGGTGAATTGCTCTTAGAATGGCCTGCAGATTCGAATTTATCTGCCATTCATAGCTCATGCCCTCCTTCTAGCGCCAAAAATGTTGAAGCCTCGAAAATCGCTACTTCAAACATTGGGGATAACCACCCGGTCGGGACCTTAGGACAGCTCCTTTTCCATTTGGTGTGGTGGCTCTGACTGGATTGATAGGACCAGTTTCCTAATAACTTAAATGGGTTGGTGATGGAATTATTGGATGAATAAAAAAAATGGGACTAAAATTACTGAAAATAATCTATCTAATTTAATATATAACTAATAAATAATTCGAACACTTAACCCGAGTATCAAATATGAATACAACTTTAAAATTGTTTCAATTAAACCAATAACCATGAAAATGTATTATAATTTAATTGAAATATGCAGTATCAAATAATGATAACTCTATTTAAGAAATTAAATAGAGTTATAATAGCACATTGTACTCATCATTTTATATATCATTTATATATGCTATGAAAGATGAAATATTTCTACACACTCATAAATGATATGTATAAAGAAATATTATAAAACAAGTACATATAAATGATAGCAAATTTTAAAGAGAATATCTCATAAAATAAGAAAATTAACAGTGAATAGATAGAAATACCATATCCATCTTGATACTTTTTTGATGCAATTCGATATCCAAATCCAGCAACTTCAATGTAAAACAGACTCCAAGATACAAAAATGCAATTCTTAAAGGCAATTTTCCATAGAACCACCAGATGTGATCCTTTATAAAAATATAAGAGTCAATGGAGTACAGAAATGTAATCTCCAAGTCAAAATATTACAAATTCAAGACCCCTTTCTAAATGCATGAAAGGGGTTTAAATAGGTACTTAACTAAAAAAAATAACTAAAACTATTCCTACAATCTATCTCATCGAAAATCTCTGAACAGAATTGCTATATTGAAGTGAAACCGGCTCATTGACAATCTCCTACGTTCAGTGTGCCCAGGTGGAAAATCTTGAGCATATCTTGGACTTCTGTTGGATGACTTAGCTTTGAATGTAACTGCCCAGTATACGTAGCATTAGAGAATTCAGGAATGATACAATTGATAGCATTTGAAACTAATTTGATGGCCATTTGTTGAATGTGTGGCTTGATTAGATAAGTCCACATGAGATCCCATGAAATTCCTTGAGGTTTGCTAATCTGTTGATTTTTATTGATTATCTCTTCCTTCCACCTGGAATCAGCTTATTTTACTTTTAGTAAATTTCCTAGGGTACAATCTGAGATCAAATTACTGGCATACAAACTGTCATTGATCAACTGTGTAATATTATTCATCATGATTTTTTCTCTTGATGTGGCTCTTTTTGCTTTCATCAGCTGCTCTTCCCATTCCATAAATAAAATTTCCTTGTTTTTCTCCTCAATTCTAGGAAGATTAGCTTTTCTTCCTAGTTCTGTATCTTGCCACACAATGAACTCAGATATTTTGTCATCAACATCATCAATTTCTTGCCTGAGAGTAACAGTTTTATCTATCAAATATGATGTGATTTCGCACAAGGGCTCGGCTTGTGCCAACTTTAGACAAAATTCATTTAACTACTGAGATAGCAGTTTGTATGTTTCGAGAGCTTCAGTTTTGAACTGATCTAATTTAGGGTAATCCTTGAACTTATCTAATGCTTATTGGAATTTTTTCTCTTGTTCAATTTATGCATTTTTCTCATTTTGCAGAAGATTTTGTAACTTTTCTATCTCTTGACTCAAATGTTGCTGTTTGTTCAAGGCTTGTTCATCAATCTTCTTCTCTTCAATACTAAGCTGCTCTTCCAGCTATTTATATTTGAGCCCCTCATCTTGCAATTGTTTTTCCAACTAAACAAGCTTTTGTTGATTCTCTGTGGCCTGTTCCTCCAGCATGGCTATCTGTAAGTCTTTTTGTTTTATCAACTGGGAGACTTCAGAAGCTTTGTCTATAGTTGCAGCACTATAGGCACCTGCGTATTGAGATAACTTGGTGAGATCCTCTGACGGATTCATCTCAACATTCTTATAAAAAATATTCATAAATTCCATTTGTGATGTTGCAAGTGGATCTTGGTCAGTTCTTCTCCTCTTCCTTTGCTTTCTAAAAATAGCCCTATGCTTAGGACTATAAAATATGTCTAAAGGAGTAATTTCTTCCACTTACAACATAATTTCACCTATAGGATGTTCAGGAATAACTTCCATATCTTGATCTTCTAGTTCTTTAACCTAAGGATTATTTTGTTGTCCTATTTGCTAGGAAAATTGCTCATATTGGCTCAGTAAATGGGGAGAAACTATAAGTTCAATGGAATTTACCACATTCTCAATGGTTTTTTCTCTTTCAAGTTGAGAATCTCGATTATTTCTCATATCTTCTTTTCCTGCTTGTACAGTAACCTTACTGCCTGTGTCTTCTTTTTCAGTATACACATTGATTTTAGTACCTGTTCTTTCCTTTCCTGTCTGAGCTGTAGATTGCTGATGAACATGTACATTGAGTTTACCATTAGTATTCTCTTTTTTCACATTGGGTTTTCCGCTAGTGTTTTCTTTCGACACAACAGGATTAGTTCCTGTGACTTCCTTCTGTATCTTTTCCTTGACTCTGTTGGTAGATGTCTCTTTAGCTACTTTGCTAGATGCATCCACATTTTCCTTTTGCTGTGTTTCAGATTCTTGCATAGGAATTATTAATTGATCTAGAGGAGCTTTGAGCAGTCTCTGGCTTCTAAATAACATGAATTTATTCATCTCTTCAGTATAAAATTTAGACTTGGCTAAGTCATATACATGGGACATATTATTAGCAAAAACAAACAAATCATCAAACTCATCTGCTTCATGCTCAAATTGAGAGATTGAAACTGAAGTGGTGAAATCAAACACCACATTCTTTGGGTCATATTGCCTTTCCGGGACTATTGAGAGTTTAAGATTGGTTATCTTGCTAACTTCCATCTCAGCATGAAAAAAATTATTGAGAGTATAATCTCCACATTTAAAAGGAAAAGTAGGTCAGATTAGCTTCTTATTATTCTTCAAAGACCTGGACATGCCTTCTACTGTTAACTGATATGAAATTTCATGTTTTAACAGTTTATCTGGAACATACAGAGGAAGAATGTGGGGTTCTACAATACTCCCGAAAACTCTGATATACGTGAATATTTCTTCTCCGAACCAATCCCCAATCGAGGATAAATCAACTTTAGCCTTTTCATAAAGTCTAGGAGGGAATCGGTTGAAAATGGCTTGAAAAACAGGGATAAGGAAACCATGATAGATTCTATAAACATGGTTTTTGAAATGAACTTTCCACACGAATTTGTGATATATATGAATATGTAGGTTTTAACCCTGAATAGAAATTATCTACACACGAATCTTATAACAGAAAATAAACAATAGCGAGAGCATAAAACATAAAACAGATAAACACAGAGATTTTCCCCTGGATCCCAAATCAGGACGACCAGCTTGATTTTTCATTATATTCCTTTTAGTGTTACAACACACATATATATACATGCCGAAGCATACATAAACCCCAATCCATAAACCCTAGATTAGAACATAACCGTAGTTCCCTTGACCGGATCTAAAAAAAATACCAGGGGCCGAAAACCATCGTACCCCAATACCATGTGCAAAACCATGCACAAAACCATGGACGCGGACTACCCGCCGGAAATTAAGGACCAAAAATTTTCGCTGGGGCGCTGCCCTGAACCCCGACAGGGGGGGCTACCGCCCCCCCTGTCACCCCCCCGTTGCACCCAGCACGTGCTTAGTCATGGAAAGAATATAACACATACCCAACATTCTCCCACTTGTTATTTTCTTTCCACGGGGGGGCCACAGGAGGGCTTAGTCATTGGCCCAATTCTTCAACACCCATTGTTTCTCTACACCAAGAGAACTTCTGAGTGCTCACAGACTTTGTCAATGCATCTGTAACATTCTTCAAAGTGTCCACCTTTACCAGCAACACCCTTTTAGCGTCAACCATATCTCTAACAAAGTGATATTGAACATCAATGTGCTTTGTCTTTGAATGATAAGCAGGGTTCTTAGCCAAGAAAATTGCACTTTGGCTATCACAGTCTATCCTTATAGCTTGCTGTACAAACCCCATACTTGAACACAATCTCTGCAACCAAACTGCTTCCTTGCTTGCATGAGTGGCTGCTATGTATTCTGCCTCTGTAGTTGAAAGAGCCACTACAGACTGTCTTTTACTCATCCAACTGACCGCGCCTCCAAATAGGCTAAACACATACCCACTTGTAGATCTTCTTTGGTCCAGATCTCCAGCCCAGTCTGCATCAACAAAACCACGAATGTCCAACATTCTTTCCAATCCTGGTCTTCCCCGGTAGCACAAGCCATAATCACTAGTGCCACGTAAATATCTGAAAACCCGCTTCACTACTGTCCAATGCTCCTTCCCTGGGTTTGACATAAACCTGCTCAATACTCCCACTGCATGTGCAATGTCTGGTCTAGTACAGACCATTGCATACATCGGGCTACCCACTGCACTTGCATATGGAACACGGGACATATAATCCTCTTCTTCTTGTGTCTTGGGACACTGTTCAGCAGACAGCTTTACACCTACAGGAATAGGAACATTCACCGATTTACTATCCTGCATATTGAACCTCTGCAATATAGTCTCGACATACTTCCTCTGGTTTAACCAGAGCTTCCTCTTTGCCCGATCTCTCTTAATTTCCATGCCCAAAATATAGTTTGCAGCACCCAGATACTTCATATCGAATTTGGAGAACATTTGGGTATTCAAATCTTGGATAATTTCTTTGTCATTTCCAATCAACAACATATCATCCACATACAAGACCAGATATATAACACGATCACCAATTAATTTAAAATAAACACAATGATCTTCCTTTCTTCTGGTGAAGCCAAGTCCCCGTATATAGGTATCAAATTTCTGATACCACATCCTTGGTGACTGTTTTAACCCATACAGAGACTTCTTCAACCTACATACTAGTTCTTTCTTACCCTTCACCATAAAGCCTTCAGGTTGCTTCATGTAGATCTCCTCTTCTAGATCCTCGTGAAGAAAAGATGTCTTCACATCCATCTGTTCTATCTCAAAATCAAATGCAACAGCAACAGATAAAAGTAATCTAATATAAGTAACCTTGGCAACAGGAGAAAAAATATCACCAAAATCAATTCCCGGCACCTGGGAATTGTTGGGTATACGAACAAAGTCCCACATTGACTAGAAGTGGGGAGGATCATGGGTATATAAGGATGGACAAATATCTCCATTGGTATGAGGCCTTTTTGGGGTAAAGCCCATAAGCAAAGCCATGAGGGCTTAGGCCCAAAGTGGACAATATCATACCATTGTGGAGATATGTGGTGTCCAGAATCCTAACAAATGGTATCAGAGCCATGCCCCGAAGTTAGCGAAGTGGATGAATCCTCGAATGCCGAATGAAGGTGGTGGGCCCCGGTAATATCACGATGGGATCCATGGATGAGCTCGGTTAGACAGGCGGTATGCTCTGGATTCTTCATAGACGTGTCCTGGTCCCAACACGGTGAAGAGGAGTTGACCTGGGATAGAGCAAGCTCTCGAGGCAGGTGGTGCTCCATGTAAGGCGTGTGCTTCCAACGCATTGGAGCAGATAATCCTGGTTGGTAGAGAGTGGACGGATGGATAATCGTTTGAGGGGAGGATCGATGGTCCTTTGTTCAAGGGGAGGATTGTTGGGTATACAACCAAAGTCCCACATTGACTAGAAGTGGGGAGGATCATGGGTATATAAGGATGGAGAAATATCTCCATTGGTATGAGGCCTTTTGGGGTAAAGCCCATAAGCAAAGCCATGAGGGATTAGGCCCAAAGTGGACAATATCATACCATTGTGGAGATATGTGGTGTCCAGAATCCTAACAGGAATAACCTTTCACTACCAATCGAGATTTGTATTTCTCCACCTTGCCTTCTACATTCATCTTCTTCTTAAACACCCATTTGCTCCCAATGGGCTTCCTTCCAGCTGGCAACTCCACCAAATCCCATGCATCATTTTTGTGCAAGGATGCCATTTCATCAACCATGGCCTCCTTCCATAGTTTTCCATCCTCTGAATCTACTGCCTCCTTGACAGTTCTGGGTTCATCATCAGTTATAGTTAAGGCAAAACCTGAACAGAAAGCAGATGGACTGTACCTTTCTGGTTGTCTTCTTTCCCGAACTGATCTTCTCAAAGTTGGAGTTTATGGCTCTTCATCTTCTGAGTCTTCTTCTATTGTAAAATCTGATTCATCCTCATTTAGCTCAAACTCTATCTTCTCAGGTTCCTTTGGTAGGACTTCATGTTTAACAACATCTTTCACTTCTCTAAACACCACATCTCGGCTGTACACAACCTTCCTTGTTTCTGGGTTCCAGAGCTTGCAACCCTTTAAACCATCCTTATACCCAATAAAGATGCACCTTTCAGATTTATTATCCAACTTGGTCCTTTTCTCCTTTGGAACATGTACATATGAATCACATCCAAATACCCTTAGATGTGAAAGAGAAGGTTTCTTACCAGTCCATACCTCATGTGGGGTCTTATCCTCCAACACTGATGAAGGTGATCTGTTAACCAGATAGCATGCAGTCTCCACTGCCTCTGCCCATAATTCTTGTCCTAACTCGGTACCACTGAGCATGCTTCTTGCCTTTTTCCATCAGCGTTCTGTTCATTATTTCTGCAACTCCGTTTTTCTAAGGTTTTTATGGAGTAGTATTTTGCCATGCTATACCACACTTCTCACAAAACTTTTCAAATTCCTTCTTGCAGAACTCCCCACCATTATCTGTCCTCAGCACCTTTATCTTCTTCTCTGTCTAGTTTTCCACCAGGGCCTTAAATTCTTTAAATTTGTCAAAGACTTCATATTTCTTCCTCAATAAATATATCCATGTATTCCTTGAGAATTCATCTATGAATGAAACATAGTACACACGGTAATTTTCCAATGACGGAACCGACATTAAAAGCCCAAACACATCACTGTGCACAAGCTCTAATATCTTGTTCGCCCTCTTAGCACAAGAGGGAAAACTCACCCGATTCCACTTCCCATATACACAATGTTCACAAAAATCGAAATCTAGAGAGATATTATAAATACCTTCTACCATACCATTTCCATGTAGTATCCGAAGGCCCTTCTCCCCAATATGTACATGCCTTTGATGCCATAGCATAGTCTTTTCTCCAGAGACCACTAGGATTTCCGTCCCACTTTCAGAACCACTTTAACTGTTACACCCATCAATAATCATGGCTACTCAGAAGCCAGGCCGAGCTCCAACCAACTCCCCGCATTAATACCAGTGCTCCCCGAACCATCTTGCTGGCATCTTTCTCGAACACTGTTTTTACACCTGCATCATCCATCTTGCTTACAGAAATTAGATTTCTGACCAATTCAGGAATATACAGAACACCAAGAAGTGTTCTAATCCTTCCACCTTGCAGCTTCAGCTTGACCTTTCCACGTCCAATGATTCTGGCCTTCCTATCATCCCCTACGAAGACATCACCACCATCATATTTCTCATACTCGCAGAACCACTCCCTATGGGGAGTGAAGTGAAAGGATGCACCTGAGTCAATCAACCATGACTCATGATCTACATGTGTATTTGAAGAAGAAGCCAAATACACATCCCCACCTTCATCCGAGGTGGTTTTTGCCTCTGCAGAAGGAGCATCATCAGATCCCTTTCCTTTCTCGGGAGCTTTAGATCTGCAGTCCTTTTTGTAGTGCCCTTCCTTTCCGCATTTCCAGCACACCTTTACAAACTTTCCAGGAGATTTAGATCTCCCTCTAGATTTGAATCTCCCTCAAGGCTCATGTTCTTGTTACGTTGCGGGACCTTGCACAAATACGGATGCGGAAACTCCTAAACGCGGAAATATCCCTTTTCTCCGTCTCATTTCCTCGACAACAAGGCAGAAACAATGTCATCAAAATTCAAGGTAGTTGTATTGCTACCTATTGCAATAACCAGACTGTCCCACGAGTCTGGTAGAGAACACAAAAAACCGATGCACTTATCTTCATCTGAGATTTTAATATCAACAGATGACAGCTGACTTACCAAAGTATTGAAGGCATTCAGATGTTCTATCACCGAGTCTACATCCTTTAACCTTAGGTTATACAGCTTTTTCCGTAGGAACAACTTATTCACCGGAGACTTAGATTGGTACAAAGTCCCAAGTTTTTCCCACAAGATGAAGAGATGCACAACCATATTGTGCTTTTAGCCTTCCGATCCAGTTTCTTCCAGTCTTCATCTGACATTCCTGTTGGCTTAGTACCTGGATCTACCGCGATCCACTGATCTTTATCCACCAGCAGATCCTCCATCTTGAGCTTCCCCAACTCAAAACTCTGACCATTAAATTTCTCGATCTCTATCTTTTCGCCGCTCGCCATCTTCTCTCACCACAAGAATCGATCCCGCAGATCTCCCACTGAACAGGGTCTACCTCAGGCCCAAGAAAAAAACCCTCAGCAGCAAAGGCGTCCCCTTGAAGCCGAAACAGCTCTGATACCAAATGTAGGTTTTAACCCTGAACAGAAATTATCTACACATGAATATTATAACAGAAAATAAACAATAGCGAGAGCATAAAACATAAAACAGATAAACACAGATATTTTCCCCTGGATCCCAAATCGGGACGACCAGCTTGATTTTTCATTATATTCCTTTTAGTGTTACAACACACATATATATACATGCCGAAGCATACATAAACCCCAATCCATAAACCCTGGATTAGAACATAATCTTAGTTCCCTTGACCGGATCTACAAAAAATACCAGGGGCCGAAAACCATCGTACCCCAATACCATGTGCAAAACCATGCACAAAACCATGGACGCGGACTACCCGCCGGAAATTAAGGACCAAAAATTTTCGTCGGGGCGGTGCCCCGAACCCCAACAGGGGGGGCTACCGCCCCCCCTGTCACCCCCCCGTTGCGCCCAGTACAAAGGGGGGGCTATCGCCGCCCCTCTTACCCCCTCGTGCGTGCTTAGTCGTGGAAAGAATATAACACATACCCAACAAATAGGAGCAGGGTCTTTAGGGGTCCATTTCCATCCTAACATGGGAAATTCAGAATTGAAGGATATGGCGTCTAGAATATAGGCATAAAAGTAAAAAGGAATAGTATTTCCAATGTTTTTGTCCTTCCTATACTCAAGAATCCTATTGGCTATCTTATCAGAAAGAATGACAGACCAGTCCATTAATTCATAATTTACAGCAGAATGGATTAAAGATACATTTGTATAGATAACCTAGCTGAATTATCATTTCTGAATAATTTGCACATCATTACTACAGTGTAATAGTATGGAAGCGAAAGGGATTCCACTGAGTACATACCTAATGCCTCATTTTTGTGCTTTTCAGGAGCCCTTCTCCATTCTCTAATTGGCTCTGATTGATTTGCATTATTTGCAGCAAATTCCTTGATGAAGGCTTTGTTGTAGATTTTCTACAGGTCCGAAAGGTGGTACATTGCTTTAATGTCCTCTGCTTTAAATGACCTGAATGTTGCTCCAGAAGCTAAAACAAACATCCTATTCTAGATGGCCACATTGTCAATCACCCACCGAATCATATCATAGTATGGGAAAAAAATTTCCCGAGCTGCAATTCGGTGCATAAAAAAATTCGCAAGTGCTTGAAGAGAATTTTCTGAATCATCCTCATCAGGAACTGTTGTCTTCGCCACAATGACCTTAGGCTTTTCGCTTTCAATGAGGTTATATACCTCTTCCCAAGATAGGTTTTCCAAGACCTTGGCATGACTTGTCTGTAACCAGCCTAATTTTAGCTGGTTTCTCTTTAGGTACCATGGTGAAAACAGGGGCTTTTGCAGTGACAACAACTTTTTCTTTTCTAGATCTCTTTGACATTTCAGTATCCGGTAACGTTTCCCTCGCTCTGCGAATGAAAGGGTTGGGTGTTCTTTGGTTTTGTAATGGAGGAAAAGCTTTCAGAAGTGATAGAAAGAGAATAATTAAGACAACTATATGAAAGATCTATTCATTGAATTCTATTTATTAATCTCTGTATTAAACTTAAATGCTCTCTTTAGAATTCACACTCAACGCATTTAAAATAGAATCAATAATCATCATTCGTTTGATTTTCTATTAATAACAAACTTAAATTCAGAGATCGGCATTTTTTGAATTGAAAACATAAAACTTTCCCTTTGAATCATGCGATTGTGATGAATAAATAGCATATGTGCAATGTAAAATATGAAGTTTAAGTATTAATCGCATCGAAAATTTTCAAAAGGGATAACAAATAATATTTCGTGATTTTCTCCAATTTTCGATTACGATGATATATATCCCATCGTCTCTTTTCAAAAGAAATGAGTTACAGATGATGTTAGCCGATTTTGCGATTGCGATTACAATAGGGCCTATCGCATCGGAGATTATAATATCATGAGTGAATATCGCTTGTTTCTCCGAAATGCGATAGTGATTGATCGCATTGCATCGGAGTTGCGCCATTGATCAAATAAAGAGATTGTGATATGAAATTTTGCGATTTTACGATGGCGGTGGGGCCCATCGCATCGGAGAATTATAAAACAAGTGCATTCTATACTGCTTTTCCGAAATGTGATTGCTCAATCACATCGCATCGAAACAAATATGAAAGTTTAAAACCTTTGCTATTTGCGATTGCGATTGGTTGAATCGCATCGGAGTTTTTGAAAAAAAAAATATACAACTTATGATATCTCTGATTTGCGATTGTGATTACAATACATCGAACTTTTTTCCATTCAAATACCTTTATGTAATAAGTTCTTTATATTTCATTGTATCAGAAATTTTCAATGTTGTATTTGTTTATACACACTTGCTAATAAAGATATGCAATATGTCTTTCTAACAATGAACACTTATTTCTAATTCAAAAATTATCGGATTGCTTCTAAGTCTTTTATTTCTATCGAAGAAGAAAGAGGGGACCTATTTCTAAATGAAATTTATTCTAAAAATTTATAAATTGGGAAGGTTGTTGTACTGTACAACAATTGGCGATTCACTGGAAGAAACAGTTATCTCTGAGAAAATAAAATGAACACTATATTTCTAGTAAGTAAACTTTTTTAAAGATAATAAAAACTATCTTAGAGAAATTTTAAATAAAATCTAACTCTGAAAAAAAATAAAAATTACTTACAATTTCTTTCTAATTCCTCAAAGATAAAAACATTTTTTTATTTTCTCAAGCCTTGATTGGTTGATAATAATGAAGTAAGGGGCCTTTCCAAGATTAGATTTTGTAATATACTCTATTGTCATAGACATTGCCTCTGCTGCCTGCAAACGTCATAGTCTCGACAGGGTTACCTTTTAACCATCAACCATTCATTGTCCCATCCAACCAAGATTATGACTATTTAAAAATAAATTCATAAAATATATTATCTCATGTTTTTATATTTTACTTATTTTTTAGTTTAAGAGCCATTTTTCTGGTTTGGTAGCCAGTTAATAACAATGCCATTCACTAGTTGTAATTAAATTGAACAAGCTGGCTCTTGATGAGACACATTGTCTTATAATTATAAGCCATTACCCTGTTTTGGTATGCAGTGTTGGTAATGTCACTTTGATTACTTCTTATGATCATGGTAAGTAGGCTCGTGATGAGACCTCTTATCTCTTAAATTTTACCATATAATTTCTTGGAATTACATTCTAAAATATCACAACTTAAATGGACGGGGTGAAATGGTTGTATCCTTAAGAATTAATGGATGGCAATTTTTCAAAGTTTTTTGTGTGCTAAAGCTTGAAAGATTCTTTACTTCTTAAAGATAACCTTTCTTTTCTCAATAAACTTATAAGTATTTACATTTTCCTGAAGGTTTCAAAAGATCATGTAAATGTTTTAAACAAATTTTCAAATTTTAAAATTTTATTTAAACTATCCAAAACTATAATCATTTCCCTAAAAACTCATATTTACACAAAATAAGTATTTATATTATTCTTCCCTAGACATTTTCTAATAGTAAAAATTCAATTAGAGACTTATTAACAGCCTTTATTTAACAAAACAAAAAAAAATTGCAGAAAGGAATATGTACATGTAAGAAGGGGTTACCTCATGAAAATAATTTCTTTAAGACAAGCCCATTTACAGGAAGAGATTCTCTCTTTCCTGTTAAATCTTGGAGTATGAATGTATATGAGCCTATATTTTTAGCAATCTGAAATGGTCCAAGCCACATTTTTTTAAATTTGGTATGCTTACCTTTTTCTTCATGTGCTTTATCCCATTTCAGAACAAGATCACCAATTGACAAATTTTTTGAGGCGGTGGAACTTGAATCAAAAGAATATTTTACAAGCTGCTGATGTTTTTCATGAATACTTTTTTCTTTCTCTCTATCTTCTTCTAGTTTAAGGATTTGATCAAATCTCAACTGAATAGATGAGGAAGGATTTTCTTAAATAAATTGCACTAGAGCTAATGATGGGAGAGCTAGATTTGATGGTATCACATTTTGTTTTCCATAAACTAAATTGAAAGGTAAAGTTCCTATTGAAGCTTTATGAGTAATACGATCAGCCCATAGTGCAAAAATTAAAGACTTTTGCCAATTTTTTCGATTTTGATCAATGGTCCTTTTAATGATTTTGATGAGATTTTTTTTAGTAGACTCAACTAAGCCATTACCTTGTGGATAATAATTTACTGAATATTTCAATTTAAAACCTCTTTTGATTGAAAATTCCATTACACTATTCCCAGAAAAATAAGATGCATCGTCAAAGACAAGAGCGTTAGGTGCCCCAAACATGGTAATGATGAATTGATCTATCAAATCAATAATTGCATCAGAATTGGATACCTTTAGAGGAATTGATTCTACTCACTTTGTGAAGTAATCTGTTGCTGTGAGGATGTATTTGTGTTGTTTGGAAGAGTGAGGTACTCTCTCACGAATGATTTCAAGCCACCATTGCTCAAATGGTTGCTCAATGTTTACTGGTTGCAAAGGAAAAACTGGCTTCCTTTGTCTTCCACTAGCAGTTTGACAAATTTTGCACTTCCTCACATAATCATGAGTATCTTTGAAAAGGGTAGGCCAATAATATCCAGCATGGATGATTTTGTGAGCTGTGGTATCACCTCCAAAATGACCTCCTGCTTGTCCATCATGTAATTCCTGCAATACCTTTTTCGCTTCAGTCTTTTCAAGACATCTTAATAGGATTGAATCATAATTCTTTCTAAATAACACATCATCAGTGATTTCATATTTAGTAACCTTCAATCTTAAAGCACATTTGTTCGTATAGCTGAGATTAGAAGGAGCATACCCAGTTTTCAAGTAAAAGATCAAATCAGCATACTGAGATTCAGAATCTGTAACAGTTATCTGACTTACTTGAACAACATTATCTGGATCTTGATTTTATGGTATATTGTGAGCTCCTGCTAATAATCTACAAAAACCTTGACCTCTAACAATCTTGGCTGGCTTAAGATCAATATCATTTTCTTGTAAATCTGTCACCCAATTAACCCTTTTTTCTCCTACTTCATTTTGAATTAATAATTGTCTCATTGCGGAGAATGGGACAATAATTTTTGTATGTTTTTTTAGGAGAAAAGGTCTAAAATGTTTGATTGATTTAAACACAGCGAAGGCTTGTTTTTCTACATTGGAATAATTAAGCTCATCTCCTTGCAGATTTGAGTTGAAGAAAGAAATTGGTGCTTCTATTTGTTGATCATTCAGCTGTGTTAAAACAGCAGCATAGGATGTTTTGCTGGCAAAAGTATGCAGAATAAAGTCTTTAGAAAAATCAGGAGTATTCAATGCAGGTGCATTAATGATTGTCTATTTGATTGTATCAAAGGCTTCTTTATCTTTATACCCCCATTTTAATACTAAATTTTTCTTAATCATATTCTACATAGGTAAAACAATCTGAGAAAAATTGGGAATGAATATTTTTACAAAATTAATCTGCCCTAAAAATGATTGCATGGATTTTTTGTTATGAGGTAAAGAGATATCAGAAATTTCTTTCACTCTGTCATGGTCGATATATATACCATATTTTTACACAAAAAACCCTAAGATTTTTCCTTCATTGAGAGCAAAGAAGGATTTCTTTGGGTTTAAAGAAATACCAAATCTTCTAAATATTTCAAATATTTGTTTCAGATCATGTAGATGATTGGCTCTCTTCTTTCAAAATACTATTATGTCATCAAGATAAATAACAACTAATCTATTAATTAGACCCTTAAATGCTATATCCATGGCTCTCTAGAACGTACCTCCTGCATTTACTAAACCAAAAGGCATTTTATAATAAGCATAAGCTCCCCATTTGGTTCTGAAAGTGGTTTTCAACCTATCATTTGGATGTACTAATATTTGGTTATATCCTGAAAAACCATCAAGGAAGTACATGAGTTAAGAACCAGCTACCTTTTGAAGTATTTGCTCCATGGTTGGTAATGGAAAATTATCCTTTTGGCATACCTTGTTTAAATTTCTAAAATCAATGCAGATTCTAATATCACCATAGTTCTTCTTGACAGGTACCATGTTGGAAACCCAATTGGAATGCCTTATAGGAAAATTGATTTTGGCTTTCAAAAGTTTGTTGAGTTCTTCCTTGATTTGATCTTCAAGATTTGGATGAATTTTTCTTAACTTCTGTTGAAAAGGTTTGACATCAGAAAGAATTTTTGTGTAACCAGCTCCAAAAATAGAAGAAAAGAGATATAAACACCTTAGAAATAAGCCACTTTGAGGGGGAAACCTCCAATACATTACATAAATGAAAAATTCTTGGATGATACAAATGAACAAAACCTCCTTCTATATATAGGAGTCCATGGGGCCACAATATAATCATAGTGGGGCCACAATGTAATCCTAGCCGACCTAACAATTATAATGTAAGGGCACAATAATAACAATATGGGGGTTACAGGGGTACAACAATAACAATAAGTGGGGCTACACTAACATAATAACGGACTACACTATTAATATAGGGACTTAACATGCCCCTCTCCTTCAAACAAGTGTTGTCCTCAACGCTTGATTATTTCTTGATGCTTCTGTATAAAATTCTCATCCTCCCATGTGGAATCTTCTATAGGAAAGTTCTTCCACTTGCTAAGATACTCTGAAATTGATCGTACTTGTCGAGTTCTTATTTTTGTGACGGCTTCATAACTTCTTTCGATGTGATGTTGATATTCCTGTTGTTTCATTAGATTCTGCACCAAAGTTAGGTTATCCTTTGAGACTTGGAGAACTTGTTGTTGATGCCCGATGTCATCTTCCAATAAGTTATCATCCATATTAGCTATTATTTTATCCTTCAAACCACCCAACTTAGCCTCCATTTCTTCTTTTAAACCATCTATGTTAGCTTCGGTTGCTCTTCGTAAGATTGAAATTTGTTGCACTTGGTACCATAATTTTGATATCTCATACTGCAATTCTTCCACTTCATGCATCATAGTATAGATTTCTGAGGGCTTAATGGGTGTTGAATTATTTTTAGGAGGCATTTCAGAATAAAATACTGAAATATATGCTAAATAGACCCTTGGAATCACTTCAAACTGATTTTTCAAACAAGATTTATGCAATTCGCGAAAAACAATACACACCTTTTACTTGATTTTGAGGAGCTCGATATTGGAATTGGATTATCTCTATGATTGCGACTCTTCAATATATGAAATTCAGAAATGAAATATCCCTCTTAATTCTCTTTTGAATGCCACAGGTCTGACCTAATTTGGATTCTCCAAGACAAATTTGTGTCAAATCTCCCACAATGACCTAATTATGGACTGGTTCAATAGAGCGAACTTGTACGACTTGCCACGTATCACTGTTTCCTCTTTTGTCTCTAAAATTGATAGCCAAGAAACTAAAGTCTTTGTTCTTGTGACAACTTTTTACGTCACTCCAATCCGATTCCCAAAGAGAGAGTTATTGAACTTTTCCCACAATCACCTCTTTGAGATGAAATTCAGAAGCCTGAAAAAGAACTACCTTCCACAGATCATATCTCCAAAAATATTGCGAACCAAGATCTGATATTTTTTGACCAATTTCCTTAGGATTTCAGATTTGCACCATACGAATTTCAGATTCTGAACCTTCGTACAAAAAACGTTATAGTGAAAATTCCACGATGACCTGTCTAGGAGCTTGAAAAAAGACCTAACTTCCACAGATGATATCTCCGCAAATATTGTGAACCAAGCTCTGAAATTTTTAGAAATGATTCCTCAGGATTTATGCTTCGTACCCTAAAAATTTCAACTTCTAAAACTTCGTAGAAAAAAAGTTATAGCGAAAATGCCACGATGACCTGTTTGGAGCAGCGAAACCCTAGAATCCAAAGCTCTGATACAAAATGTTGTGTAACCAGCTCCAAAAATAGAAGAAAAGAGTTATAAACGCCTTATAAATAAGCCACTTCAAGGGGGAAACCTCTAATACATTACATAAATGAACAATTCTTGGATGATACAAATGAACAAAACCTCCTTCTATATATAGGAGTCCATGGGGCCACAATATAATCCTAGTGAGGCCACAATGTAATCCTAGCCGACCTAACAATAATAATGTAAGGGCACAATAATAAAAATATGGGGGTTACAGGGGTAAAACAATAACAATAAGTGGGGCTACACTAACATAATAAGGGACTACACTATTAATATAGGGACTTAACAACATTGGAATTGTGTGTTGGATAACAGAAGTACCATAAGTTTTTAAGTCTTCATAATTCCAAGAAAAGACATTTTTATACCTATTCAGAAGTTTGATGAAGGCATTTCTTTCCTCTGGAGTTAAATTGAGTCCTAGATTAACGTTTTAAGGTTTAGATTCAGAGCCAATATTTACTAATTCAAACTTCAAAGTTGAACTTTGAAGTTTAGCATTAGTAACTTCCTTGAATTTGTCTTTAATATCATATAGATCCTCAAGTTTAACAACAGATTTAGGAATAGGATTTTCATTACTTTTTGAGATAATTTGCAGATCATGATCGTCCTCATCAATAATTTGTTCATCATAGGATTTCTCCGAAGTTAAGAAATTCAATATATCTTCATCATGGTAGAAAACTATCCAGTTTGTGATATTATCCGAAACAGATGGGCGAAAAATAAATTCTACTGAAAATCTATCAGGACTGCAATCTTCAGCAGGAAGGAGTTTGGATGCAACATTAGCTAACAAATAAACTAATGTATTTTGAGCTTGAGGGATAGGAGAGATATTAAATGCTAAAAAATGGGTGGTAAGGTCTTGCACAAGGGTTTAATAATGTTTGAGATGTCCTGAAAGAAAATGGATGGTATTCCTTGTCTTATCAAAATTTCGGAAGCACCATATACTTTCAAGTATTTTACATTTAACCCTCTGGCTTTATAAAGTTCTTATATCAAGGCTTCATATTCTGCAGTATTGTTTGTGCATTCAAATTCTAGTCTACATGATAGCATGGTTTTCCCTCCATCTGGATCAATTAAAATGCATCTTGCTCCTGCTCCATCACTAGATTTTGATGCATTAAAATATAATGACCAAAATAAATATTTATTTATAGGTTTATCTATAGATGTATCAGAAACATTAACAATTATAGAAGAATCGGATTGCGAAAAATTTTCAATTTGAGAAATAAAAGTATTTACAGAAAAGGGTGATTGTAGTGCAGTAAAATTCCCAAGGAATGATTCAGCAAAATAACCTCCAAGAATGTTGTTACTAAAAGCTACAGGTTCATTTTCTTGTTCAAATTCAGTTACAGTATGCACCATGTGTTTATCTCGCTCAACTTTGATTTGATTTGGTTTCCCTTTGTAGGGAAGCCACATATGTGAATAATCATTTGCAATATAACCATTAAGCTCTGCAGACCAATCTTTGCTTAAGACTAATCCATATAACTCAGGGATATCTGCAACCAGAATATCAATTCTTTGGACAATCCTAGGATTAGAATCTAATCAAAGAGTAACTGAACTGATTTCTCCTATAACTTTAAATTTAGTGCAATCCAATTGAACAATGTGAACTGCAGAATTTTGTGGTTCAATATTCAATTTTGCATAGACTGAAGTAGGCATTGTATTAGAGGATGCTCCCGAAACTATCAAACATTTATGCAAATTCTTATTGTAGATTTCATAATTCAAAAGAAAAGGAGGTGTCTAAGAATTTGATCTTTCTCCAATAAGAACAGTATCTGTGGCATCTACTTTGTCTGGTGGTTTACCAGTTCCTTTAGCTGCTTTGGCAATTACACCACTTGGTACAGGAGCAATAGGTGTTGCATTTAATTCCTTCAATAGTATCTTCTGTTGATATTTAAGTTTGTTGAGTTCATGTAAAGAAATTTTTTCTCTAGTTTTCTTCATGTCTTCAACAATGTTATAATCCTTAGGATCTGATACTACCAAGGTCTTAGATGTTAATGTAGGAGGATTAGAAGATGATGGCTAATTTTGAGTGGGTAAGGGAGAAGCTTTATTTGCAGGAGGTTTGTCTTTGGTACTTTGAGTTGTTGTTATCTTCTTAGGAACAGATTGAATAGCTTCCGATGTATATTTTCTCCTTGTACTTACAGGCATAGCTTCTTGTTCTATTTCACTGTCCGAGTTAGGGAGAATGAAATCCCACATTCCATGTAATTCATCTATTTCCTCTTTCTCTTCTTCTTTATCTGATACTGGAGGAGGATCTTCTTCTCCTTCTTCTTCCAATTCAACATTAGAAATTGAATTAGGAGGTTTAGATTCAACTTGATTTCTTTCGAAATTTCTAAATGGTCTCTTAGTAGAAGTCTCTGCCACTTGCTTTTTAATCTCAACCATTTCATTAGACATGGTTTTGAGAACTTTTTGTAAGCCTTCCATGTCATATGGAGCTCTTGGTGTCTTTTTATTTGAATCATCCTTAAAAGTGACTTTCTTTGATTTCCTTTCCTCAATAGAATTTTTCTTATCTAGAGCAATCATTCGTTTTTCAACTGAAATAACCTCTTTCATATTCTTAGCTAAAGTAGGTTTTGCAGCTCTATCTACAAAAATTGCTATGTTTGAGGGCAAATAATTTATACAACATTCACTTCTAACCTTTTAGCTAGGCTTTGATGTTGTAGGGATCTTATTCAAGAGTTTATTGAATCAAGAATTAAAATCTTTGATGGTATCTTTGGGTTGTGTCTTTAAATTGGAGAGATCATTGATTAGGGTAGCTATTGATCTATCATCTCTATATTTGGCTAAAAATTGCTCTTCGAACATATCCCAAGTTGTAATAGAATCTGAAGGTAAGGAAAAGTAACAGTATCCTACTTTCCCTTGCAAAGTATAGGGGAATAACCTAACTACAACATCTTCATGCTCTACTACATTCAAATTTACAGCAAGCATAAAGTTATTGATGTGTTCTTCCGCTTGTATACCAATATCTGGACTAAATTTTGGTAGCCATTTTTCAGGATGATCTGGTAAATCATGTAAAGGTGAAGCCATATTTACATCCCCCAGTCTATTCCATTGTATCTGTGCCATTGTTGTAATAACCATTGAAGAATTAGAAGAAACAGTTGTTGTCTGAGCAGATATCGTAACAGTTGATGTTCGGTAGCAGATGTTTGAATAGTTGATGTTGAGACAACTGTATTTTGGGAAACATATGATTGAATTTGTGATGAAGAACTAATATATGATTCCGATGGGAGTTTCCTTGTCTTAACTCTACTATGTATAGGAAATTCCTTTGGAGGAATACCAAGTTTTTCACTCTGTGACCTAGTGAGAGGTCTGGAAGAAACAAATTGTGAAGTAACACTACCTTCAAATGCTTCAGATTCTTCTAATGACAATGAGAACCCTTGAAGTTTATGAACTAAAGCTTAAACTTCAGGAGACTCGAGAGGTTGATTATCTAATTCATTTGAGACCTTCGTAGTGGGTATTTGAATATCTCTATCAATTTCTTCCTTGGTGATTTGAGAAATTAGAGAGGATGGTGAGGGTGAGTTGCTCTTAGAATGGCCTACAGATTTGGATTTATCTGCCATTCATAGCTTATCCCTCCTTCTAGCGCAAAAAATGTTGAAGCCTCGAAAATTGCTGCTTCAAACATTGGGGGATAACCACCCAGTCGGGTACTTAGGACAGCTCCGTTTCCATTTGGTGTGGTGGCTCCGACTGGATTGATAGGACCAGTTTCCTAATAACTTAAATGGTTTGGTGATAGAATTATTGAATGAAATGAAAAATAGGACTAAATGACTGAAATAAATTATCTAATCTAATTTATAACTTAAAAATAAATCTAGAATTAAACTCGGGTATCAAATATGAATACAACTTTAAAATTGTTTCAACTAAACCAATAACCATGAAAATGTATTATAGCTTAATTGAAATATGTAGTAACAAATAAAGATAACTCTGTTTAAGAAATTGAACATAGTTATAATAGCACATTGTATTCATCATTTAGTATATCATTTATATACACTTACGAAAGATGAAATATTTCTACACACTCAGAAATGATATGTATAAAGAAATATTGTAAAAACGAGTACATATAAATGATAGCAATTTCTAAAGAGAATATCTCATAACATAATATAATTAACAGTGAATAGATAGAAATACCATATCCACATTGATATTTTTCCGAGGCAATTCGATATCCAATTCCAGCAATTTCAATGTAAAATAGACTCCAAGATACAGAAATGCAATTCTTAAAGGAATTTTTCCATAAAGATCGCCAGATGTGATACTTTATAAAAAATATGAGAGTCAATGGAGTACAAAAATGTAACATCCAAGTCGAAATATGACAAACTCAGGACCCCTTTCTAAAAACATGAAAGGGGTTTAAATAGGTACTTAACTAAACAAAAAAACTAAAACTATTCCTACAATCTATCTCATTGGAAATCTCTGAACAAAATTGCTATATTGAAGTGAAACCGATTCTTTGATTATCTCTTGCATTCAATGTGCCCAGATGACAAATATTGAGCATATATTGGACTTCTGTTGGACGACTTAGCTTTGAATGTAACTGGCGAGTATACGTAGCATCAGAGAATTCAGGAATGATACAATTAATAGCGTTTGAAAGGAATCTGATGACCATTTTTTGACTGTGTGGCTTGATTAGATAAGTCAACATAATATCCCACGAAATTCCTTGAAGTTTTCTAATATGTTGATTCTTATTGATTATCTCTTCCTTCCACTTGGAATCGGCCTCTTTTACTTTTGACAAATTTCCTGGGGTACAATCTGAGATCAAATTAGTGGCATACAAACTGTCATTGATCAACTGTGTGATATTATTCATCATGTTATTTTCTCTTGATGTGGCACTTTCTGCTTCCATCAGCTGATGTTCCCATTCCATAAATAAAATTTCCTTGTGTTTCTCCTCAATTTTGGGAAGATTATCTTTTCTTCCTTGTTCTATATCTTGGCACGCAATGAATTCAGATATTTTATCATCAGCATCATCAATTTCTTGCCTGAGAATGATGGCTTCATCCATCAAAGATGATGTGATTTCGCACAAGGGCTCAGCATGTGCCAACTTTAGACAAAATTAATTTAACCGCTGAGATAGCAGTTTGTTTATTTCAAGAGCTTCAGTCTTGAACTGATCTAATTTATGGTAATCCTTGAACTTGTCTAATGCTAATTGGAATTTTTCTCTTGTTCAATCTTTGCATTTTTCTCATTTTGCAGAATATTTTGTAAATTTTCTATCTCTTGACTCAACTGCTGCTATTTGTTCAAGGCTTTTTCATCAATCTTATTCTTTTTAATAGTAAGCAGATCTTCCAACTTCTTAGATTTGAGCCCCTCATATTGCAATTGTTTTTCCAACTGAACAAGCTTTTGCTAATTTTCTGTGGCCTATTCCTCCAGCATAACTATCTGTAAGTATTTTTGTTTTATCAATTGGGAGACTTCAGAAGCTTTATCTATAGTTGCAGCACTATAGGCACCTGCGTATTGAGATAACTTGGTTAGATCCTCTGACAGATTCACCTTAGAATTCTTATAAACAATATTCAAAAATTCCATTTCTGATGTTAAAAGTGGATCCTGGTCAGTTCTTCTCCTCTTCCTTTTCTTTCTAACAATAGCCCTATGCTTAGGACTATAAAATATATCTAAAGGAGGAATTTCTTCCACTTTCAACATAATTTCACCTATAGGATGTTCAGGAATAACTTCCAAATCTTGATCTTCCAATTTTTTAACTTGAGGATTATTTTGTAGTCCTATTTGCTGGGAAAATTACTCATATTGGCTCAGTAAATGGGGAGAAACTATTAGTTCAGCAGAATTTACCACATTCTCAGTGGTTTTTTCTCTTTCAAGTTGAGAATCTGCATGTGTCTTCTTTTTCTGTATGCACATTGATTTTAGTACCTATGATTTCCTTTCCTGTCTGAGCTGTAGATTGTTGATCAACATGTACATTTAGTTTACCATTAGTATTCTCTTTTTGCACATTGGGTTTGCCGCTAGTGTTTTCTTTCTGCACAGTAGGATTAGTTCCTGTGACTTCCTTCTGTATCTTTTCATTGACTCTGCTGGTAGATGTCTCTTTAGCTGCTTTGCTAGATGAATCCTCTTTTTCCTTTTGCTATGTTTCAGATTGTTGCATAGGAATTCTTAATTTATTAAGAGGAGCTTTGAGCAGTCTCTGGATTCTAAATGACATGAAATTATTCATCTCTTCAGTCTAAAATTTAGAATTGGCTAAGTCATAGACTTGGGACATATTATTAGCAGAAACAAACAAATCATCAAACTCATCTGCTTCATGCTCAAATCAAGAGATTGAAACTGAAGTGGTGAAATCAAACGCCACATTCTTTGAGTCATATTGCCTTCCCGAGACTGTTGAGAGTTTAAGATTGGTTATCTTGCTAACTTCTTTCTCAGCATGAACAAAATTATTGAGAGTATAATCTCCACATTTAAAAGGAAAAGTAGGCCACATTAGCTTCTTGTTATTCTTCAAAGACCTGGACATGCCTTCTACTATTAGCTGATATGAAATTTCTTGTGCTAACAGTTTATCTGGAACATATAGAGGAAGAATGTGGGGTTCTACAATACTCCCGAAAACTCTGATATACGTGAATCTTTATTCTCTGAACCAATCCCCAATTGAAGATAAATCAACTTTATCCTTTTCAAAAAGTCTAGGAGGGAATTGGTTGAAAATGGTTTGAAAAATAGGGATAAGGAAGCCATGACAGATTCTATAAACATGGTTTTTGAAGTGAAATTGCCACAAGAATTTGTGATATATATGGATAGGAGCAAGGTATTTAGGGGTCCATTTCCATCCTACCATGGGAAATTTCGAATTGAAGCATATGACGTCTAGAATATAGGAACAAAAGTAAAAAGGAGTAGTATTTCCTATGTTTTTTTCCTTCCTATACTAAATAACACTATTTCCTATCTTATCAAAAAGAATGACAGACTAGTGCATTAATTTAGAATTTACAGCAGAATGGATTAAAGGTACCATTTGTATAGAGAACCTAGTTGAATTGTCATTTCTGAATAATATGCACATCATTGTTGTAGTGTAGTAGTATGGAGGCGAAAGGGATTCCACTGAGTACATACCTGATGCCTCGTTTTTGTGCTTTTCGGGAGCCCTTCTCCATTCTCTGATTGGCTCCGATTAATTTGCATTATTTGCAGCAAATTCCTCGATGAAGGATTTTTTGTAGATTTTCTGCGAGTCCGGAAGGTGGTACATTGCTTTAATGTCCTTTTCTTTAAATGACCTGAATTTTGCTCCAGAAGCTGAAACAAACGTCCTATTCTGGATGGCCACATTATCAATCACGCACCGAATCATCTCATAGTATCTGAAAATTTTTGCCCGAGCTGAAATTCGGTGCAGGAACAAACTCGCAAGTGCTTGAAGAGAAATTTCTGAATCAAACTCTGGATCATCCTCATCAGGAACTGTTTCCTTCGCCATAATGACCTTAGGCTTTTCCCTTTCAATGAGGTTATATACCTCTTCCCAAGATAGTTTTCCAAGACCTTGGCATGACGTGTCTGTAACCAGTCTAATTTTAGCTAGTTTCTCTTTAGGTACCATGGTGAAAACAGGGGCTTTTTCAATGACAATAGCTTTTTCTTTCCTGGATCTCTTTGAAATTTCGGTATCTTGTAACGTTTCGCTCGCTCTGCGAATGAAAGGGTTGGGTGTTCTTTGGTTCTATAATGGATGAAAATCTTTCAGAAGCGATAGAAAGATAATAATGAAGACAGCTATATGAAAGATCTATTCATTGTATTTATTAATCTCCGTACTAAACTTAAATGCTCTCTTTATAAGTCACACTCAATGCATTTGAAATAGAATCAATAATCATTATTCGTTTGATTTTCTATTAATAACAAACGTACAGTCAGAGATCGGCATTTTTTGAATTGAAAACATAAAACTTTCCCTTTGAATCATGTGATTGCGATGAATAAATAGCATATGCGCAATGTAAAATATGAAGCTTAAGTATTAATCGCTTCAGAAATTTTCAAAAGGGATAACAAATAAGATTTCGTGATTTTCTCTGATTTCCGATTGCAATGATATATATCGCATCGGCTCTTTTAAAAAGAAATGAGTTACAAATGATGTTAACCGATTTGGCGATTACGATTACAGTAGAGCCTATCGCATCGGAGATTATAATATCATGAGTGAATATCGCCTGTTTCTCCGAAATGCGATTGTGATTGATCGCATCGCATCGGAGGTGCGCCATTGATCAAATAAAGAGATTGTGATTTGTGATTTTGTGATTTTGTGATTTTGCAATGGTGGTGCGGCCCATCGCATCGAAGATTTATAAAACAAGTGCATTCTATACCGCTCTTCCGAAATGTGATTGCGATCAATTGCATCGCATCGAAAAAAATATGAAAGTTTAAAACCTTTGCGATTTGCGATTGCGATTACAATACATCAAAATTTTTTCCATTCAAATACCTTTATGTAATAAAGTCTTTATATTTCATTGTATCAGAAATTTTCAATGTTGTATATGTTTATACAGACTTGCTAATAAATATATGCAATATGTCTTTCTAAAAATGAACACTTATTTATAATTCAAAAATGATCGGATTGCTTTTAAGTCTCTTATTTCTATCAAAAAAGAAAGAGGGGACCTATTTCTAAATGAAATTTATTCTAAAAATTTAGAAATGGGGAGGGTTTTTGTAACATACAACAATTGGCGATTGACTGGAAGAAACAGTTATCTCTGAGAAAATAAATTGAACACTATATTTCTAGTAAGTAAAAAATTTTAAAGATAATGAAAACTATCTTAGAGAAATTTTAAATAAAATCTAACTCTGAAAAAGAATAAAAATTACTTACAATTTGTTTCTAATTCCTCAAAGATAAAAACTTTTTTTGGTTTTCTCAAGGCTTGATTGGTTGATAATAATGAAGTAAAGGGCCTTTCCAAGTTTAGATTTTGTAATAAACTCTTTTTTCATAGGCATTTCCTCTGTTGCCTGCAAACGTTCATAGTCTCGACAGGGTTACCTTTTAACCATCAACCATTCATGTCCCATCCAACCAAGATTATGACTCTTTAAAAATAAATTCATAAGATATATTATCTCATGTTTTTATCTTTTACTTATTTTTTTGTTTAAGAGCCATTTTTCTGGTTTGGTAACCAGTAAGTAACAATTCCATTCACTAGTTGTAATTAAACTGAACAAGATGGCTCTTGATGAGACCCCTTGTCTTATAATTATAAGCCATTACCCTGTTTTGGTATCCAGTGTTGGTAATGTCAGTTTGATTACTTCTTATGATCATGGTAAGCAGGCTCATGATGAGATCTCTTATCTCTTAAATTTTTCCATATAATTTCTTAGAATTACATTCTAAGAAATCACAACTTAAATGGATGGGGTGAAATGGTTGTATCCTTAAGAATTAATTCTGAAAATTTTTCAGAGTTTTTTGTATGCTAAAGCTTGAAAAAATCTTTAATTTTTAAAGATAACCTTTCTCTGCTCAATAAAATTATAATGATTTACATTTTCCTCAAGGTTTCAAAAGATCGTGTAAATGTTTTAAACAGATTTTCAAAGTTTAACATTTTATTTTAAACTATCCAAAACTGTAATCATTTCCCTAAAAATTCTTATTTTGCACAAAATAAGTATTTATAATATTCTTCCGTAGACATTTTCTAATAGTAAAAGTTAAATTAGAGACTTATTAACAACCTTTATTTAACAAAAGAAACAAAAATTGCAGAAAGGGATATGTACATGTAAGAAGGGGTTACCTCCTTATGAAAAGAATTTATTTAAGACAAGCCCATTTACATGAAGAGATTCTCTCTTTCCTATTAAATCTTGGAGTATGAATGTATATGAGCCTATCTTTTCATCAATCTTTAATGGTCCAAGCCACATTTTTTGAAATTCGGTATGCTTACCTTTTTCTTCATGTGCTTTATCCCATTTCAAAACAAGATCACCAATTGACAAATTTTTTGAGCCGGTGGAACTTGAATCAAAAGAAAATTTTACAAGTTGTTGATGTTTTTCATGAATACTTTTTTCTTTCTCTCTATCTTCTTCTAGTTTAAGGATTTGATCAAATCTCAACTGAATATATGAGGAAGAATTTTCTTCAATAAATTGCACTAGAGCTAATGATGGGAGAGCTAGATTTGATGGTATCATAGCTTCTTTTCCATAAACTAAATTGAAAGGTGAAGTTCCTATTGAAGCTTTATGAGTAATACGATCAGCCCATAGTGCAAAAATTAAAGACTTGTGCCAATTCTTTTGATTTTGATCAATGGTCCTTTTAATGATTTTCATGAGATTTTTGTTAGTAGACATAGCTAAGCCATTACTGTCTGGATAATAATTTGCTGAATATTTCAATTTAAAACCTCTTTTGATTGAAAATTCCATTATACTATTCCCAGAATAATAAAATGCATTGTTAAAGACAAGAGCGTTAGGTACCCCAAACCTGGTAATGATGAATTGATCTATGAAATCAATAATTGCATCAAAATTGGCTACCTTTAGAGGAATTTCTTCTACCCACTTGGTGAAGTGATCTGTTGCTGTGAGGATGTATTTGTGCTATTTGGAAGAGTGAGGTACTATCTCACCAATGATCTCAAGCCCCCATTGCTCAAAGGGTTACTCAATGTTGACTGGTTGCAAAGGAAAAGCTAGCTTCCTTTATCTTCCACTAGCAGTTTGACAGATTTTGCACTTCCTCACATAATCATGAGTATCTTTGAAAAGGGTAGGCAAATAATATTCATCATGGGTGATTTTGTGAGCTATTTTATCTCCTTCAAAATGACCTCCTGCTGGTCCATCATGTAATTCCTGCAATACTTTTTTTTCTTCAGTCTTTTCAAGACATCTTAATAGGATTGAATCATAATTCTTTCTAAATAACACATCATCAATGATTTCATATTTAGTAGCCTTCAATCTTAAAACACGTTTGTTCTTATAGCTGAGATTAGAAGGAGCATACCTATTTTTCAAGTAAAAGTTCAAATCAGCATACTGAGATTCAGAATCTGTAACACTTATATGACTTATTTGAACAACATTATCTGGATCTTGATTTTCTGGTATGTTGTGAGCTCCTGCTAATAATATGCAAAAAACTTGACCTCTAACAATCTTGGTTGTCTTAATATCAATATCATATTCTTGCAAAGCTATCACCCAATTAACCTTTTTTTCTCCTACTTCCTTTTGAATTAATAATTGTCTCACTGCGGAGAATTGGACAATACTTTTTGTATGTGTTTTTAGGAGAAAAGGTCTAAAATGTTTGATTGATTTAAACACAGTGAAGGCTTGTTTTTCTACATCAGAATAATTAAGCTCGACACCTTGCAGATTTGAGATGAAGAAAGAAATTAGTGCGTATATTTGTTGATCATTGAGCTGTGTTAAAACAACAGCATAGGATGCTTCGGTGGCCAAAGTATACAAAATAAAGTCTTTAAAAAAATCAGGAGTATTAAATGCAGTTGCATTAATGATTGCCTGTTTGATTGCATCAAAGGATTCTTTCTCTTTATACCCCCATTTTAATACTGAATTTTTCTTAATCATATTCTTCATAGGTAAAACAATCTGAGAAAAATCGAGAATGAATCTTTTTACAAAATTAATCTTCCCTAAAAATGATTGCATGGATTTTTTGTTATGAGGTAAAGAAATATCATAAATTTCTTTCACTCTGTCAGGGTCGATATATATACCATCTTTTGACACAACAAACCCTAATATTTTTCCTTCATTGAGAGTAAAGAAGGATTTCTTTGTGTTTAAAGAAATACCAAATCTTCTACATCTTTCAAATATTTGTTTAAGATCATGTAGATGATTGGCTCTCTTCTTTGAAAATATTGTTATGTCATCAAGATAAATAACAACTCATCTATTAATCAGACCCTTAAATGTTATATCCATGGATCTCTGGAAAGTAGCTCCTGCATTTACTAAACCAAAAGGCATCTTCTGATAATCATAGGTTTCCCATTTAGTTCTGAAAGTGGTTTTCAACCTATCATCTGGATGTAATAATATTTGGTTATAGCCTAAAAAACCATCAAGGAAGGACATGAGTTCAGAACCAGCTACCTTTTGAAGTATTTTCTCCATGGTTGGTAATGGAAAATTATTCTTTTGGCATGACTTGTTTAAATTTCTAAAATCAATGCAGATTCTAATATCACCATTCTTCTTCCTCACAGGTACCATGTTGGAAACCCAATTGGAATGCCTTATAGGAAAAATTATTTTGGCTTTCAAAAGTTTGTTGAGTTCTGCCTTGATTTGATCTTCAAGATTTGGATGAATTTTTCTTAACTTCTATTGAACGGGTTTGACATCAGAAAGCATTGGAATTTAGTGTTGGATAATAGAAGTACAATAAGTTTTTAAGTCTTCATAATTCCAAGAAAAGTCATTTTTATACCTATTCAGAAGTTTGATGAAGGAATTTCTTTCCTCTGGAGTTAAATTGAGTCCTAGATTAACGTTTTGAGGTTTAGAGTCTGTTAGTATGATTCTTTCGTCGTAAAATATCACTTTAGCTACGCATAACAAATAGCCCTAACATCGATTATGGCTACAAAATATTTTTAAGTCTGCTGCAAAAATTTAGATCTAAGCACAAAAGACATTAAGCAGATAAAATATAATATGGCTTCATGCATCCAATAGACAAGACAAGAACAAAGTGTTTAAAAGAATGATTTGTATTATATTAAAGAGTGGGGCACCTAAGAGGAAAGAAAGAAAGGTGTTTTCTGGTTCTCCTCAGTGGGATGGGTTCTTGGAAGTCCTCAGTGTTTCAGATCTAAAAATTTCTCTCTCTGATTGTGGTAGAAAACCCACACAAACATAGAACTCAATGGGAGCTCACAAGGTAAAATGGAAAATGGTGACCAAGAATAGATCTAGTGTGATCAAATGTAATGAAGGTGACTAATGAATGGGGAAAACCCTCCTATTTATAAAAAAATATTAGGGTTATCTAGAACTTGTTCATGGATAAAATATTATTAATCAAATTATAGAACCACTCTTTAGGAATATTTTATTATATTTTTTGGAGGGAAAAGGTCTTTTGACGTGGGTCAATTCCTTTATTTATAAACAATAAATAAATAAATGATTTATTTATTATTTTAGGGAGATGATGGGGATATAATTAAATAAAAAATGATTACTCAAATTTAACTAGGAATGTTATTAAATAATGATTTAAATAACTTGTTCCTAGTAAATAATTAAATAAATAATGATTTATTTAATTAATTTCCTTGTTTTGGGTTAAATATGACCAGGAAATATGGACCAATGTTATTTGACATGGTGAAAGCAATTTTAATTAGGGTAGAATTGGTCTTACATGGTGTACTTGGGTTCATATAATGATAATGAGTTAGATGACCAAAAAAATGGTGTAACAGATTGCCCCCCAACGTACGAGTGTTAGGAGAAAATCATATGACCGAAGTACATTGTAAGAACTCAATCACTAGGTATCAAAAGGGAAGTGAGAGAGAGGAATGTAAGGTATTCTAATGTGCTAGAGGACTAGACCCAGAGGAGACGAGACTTACAGGTGCAACAAGTCTCTAGGTGATGAAGTGGTACCAGTGTTAAAGGTAGCGGGGGAGGCATACCTATGCCCACCGAGACAATAGTACAAAAAATAAGGCACCCGAAAAACCATGGAACATAATAATGAAGCATATGCTGGCCTAAACATGAGCTAGATAAACAAAATGATGAATCCCACATACATGCGATGCCTAGAATAATCTTCAAGACTTATACAAGGAGATTTTAGTACATGAGATACAAATATACCCAAATGCCCCCTACACATGGGGAAGGGCTCGCAACATCGGACTGGTACATGCAAGTCAAAGAGGCATTGCAAGTGGTTGGGGCTGATATCATCAAACGAGAGGAGCTTCATCAAGGGCGGAAATGAAGAAGTCATACAGGCATGTGGGGGACTACCTACAGGGCCACCCCCTCATGAGGGTTGAGACATCTCACACACACCCGAGAATCACCAATGGTTGTTGCTGCATCACTGGACCATCAAGTGTATATATCACCATCATTCTGAGAAGGACTGGAACCAAGGTACACTGCCCCCTAGACCTGGCTTCTGGAGTAAGGAAGTTGATGTCGATAGAATTCGGTCTGCCATAGGTGAGGCAATAAGGGAACCCCAACTAAGGCATGAGGGAAAATAGTAGAGTGACGAACAAGTAGGTACTGATAATGATGATGGAATGAGGGATACAAAGGAGCGGTTGGACGACTTCCCTTGTTAGAGCATAAAGGGCATGAATGGCTTGGCAGCGACTGACACAATATCATGAGGGATAGGGGACAAGGGTACCGAAGGCCATAATGTGCGACACGAGAGAGGGATCAAGCAAGAAAGGATGGCAGATTATAGTGGGGTATGACGGGACTCGGGATAGACTCCATGGATATGATGATGACTCGACTCGGATGCTCTAAACAAGGGTGACTCAATGGTTCTGCCTCATAGTACGGCTCCAATGGGGGACCAGAAAAGCATGAGTACAATAGGCAGCTCATGACGAAAATCAACACGAACGAAGACGAGTAAGGAGGCAAAGTGGTTCCCCAAGTACAAGTGTCGTAAGTGAAGAAATTTGATTTTAAGAAGAGGTTAATAGACCCTTCATGGAAAAAATGTGTCCTGGTGAAGTATCAAAACATGAAAAAATGACAGATACCCATTTGAGTGTTCAGTGAGAGCTTTCCAACGGTGTGGATGGTATGTCAAACGGGGCTACGGTTTGGTCGCAGCAGGCGAAAGAAAAAACAAGGGTTTTCTTCTAATAAGGCGTTTTCCCTCCAAAATCAGTGTAGCTTGTGGTGAATGTGGAGAGGAGAGAAGGCCCTAAATCTTGCGACAATCATAGCGAACAAACCGACCGTTAGAATTGTGATCCGTCAGTTGCAGGTAATAGGCCTAATCCTAAGCTTTGTTTTTGATGGATTCAAATTGCAGATTAGGGCTTTAGATCTCAGTAACTGCCCTTACTTCATCATTACGGTCAGGTCGCACTTTTTGGGGAAAAAGGTGCGACCTGGGATGCAGATTTTGGCCTGAAAAGTGTGACCTGGCCCAGGTTTTGCCCAAAAAGTGCGACTTGTTAGATGTGGGGGGTTTCAGAGTAGTTATGGGATGAGATTCTATTTTGGTGTATGTTAATGCAGTTTTGTTGATCTGGAGGCTGACAAAAATGATTTCTTTGTGCAGATATGGCAGATATACGGATCAAGTGGAGAGAGAGAGACTTAGGGACATTACGGACGGAAATCCAGGTGGATCAGGGTGTCCGTCGTGCACTGGCTAGGCATGGGGTTCTAGAATTTTTGGAGAACCCTTTGATGAGGGCTGGAGAACCCTTGTTGGTCTGGATTATCAGTTATTGGGATCCAGATCATGAGGCGTTTGTAGTGCAAGGGCACAGGATCAAGCTGATGGTCCAGGATTTGTATTTCTTGACTGGTCTCCCACCATTAGGGATGGTGGGAAATACGCAGCCAGTGTTACCACGGGGGCGTAACATTATGGAGTCTGTTGAGCGACATTTTCGACCAGGTGTCTCAGTCAAAGGGACTCAGATATCCATTGGTGATCTAGAGAGGTTGGAGACCCGGGCAGTGGTCGTAGTAGTTTTGCAGATCTTGGTTAGCCAGGCGTTCCATCACATCATTGGAGGACAGATGATGATTTTGGAGAGGGTGCTGAGTGGGACCTACTATGGGTGGGCCCAGATGATGTTGGTATTGATGAAATTACAGCTGTCGCTATGCAAGCAGCAAGTGAATCATGATTGCGCCTACGGGACGGTGTTGTGCTCTTTCTTCTTTGAGAAGATCTCGACCTTACGACCTCATGTACAGTTGCCTGATGGAGGTCCAAGAGAGCCCCGGATGCATTGGTGGAGATAACTACTGTGTAGAGGAGGGGGAGGGGCGGTCGGATGGGTGTTCCGACCAGAGTTCTTTGTGCATTGGGATCAAATGCCATTATACATAGACGACTATCCCTATAGTGGGATGAGTTATTGGGGAGATCCAGACTTGCCGCTTCTTCCTAGTTGAGTGTGGGGGCCTGATGGTAAGTGACAAGTAAATAATCTATTATTTTTATTTTATAGTTTGTGACTAGTATACATGGTGCTAATTGTGATGTTTTTTGGAATGCAGATATAGCTCCGGTAAAACTGGCTGGATATATGGGATGACCTGCAGCGACAAGAGCTATAGGTGCAAGTGGATCAAGGACGGCGCAGAGCGAGGATATGGCTTCTCTAGTGGAGGGCATTCATCATAGATTTTAGGGGCTACTGACTGGTGTATCGGACCGTGGTTGGAAGGATTTAGATGACTGGTACATAGAGTTATGCATTGGGCTACCCTCGGAGTGGCGAGGTATCATGCGATGCATGGCGATGGCCAGTCATGCTGTCCATGATCTACAAGATGTGGGAGGAGAGCCATTAGCTTGAGATCCTCCAGAGAGTTATTAGATGTAGGGCAAGTGGTGCCCCCCATTGTCTATGTAGGGGCGAGTGGTGCCCCCCATTTTTGTAGTTTTGTTATTGTAACATGCTATGGGCATGTCGTATGTTTCAGAGTAGATGGACTCTAAAAACACATGTTATATAATATATATGATGTATATGCATTGGATTGATGGTGTTAAATGTTATTATGTTGTGTGTGATAAATTCCAGTCTAGAACATGATTTGCGATTTGATCTACGTAGTGATTTTGATCTCTAGGTATATGGCTAAATGTAATGAATCTAAATTGTCGGATCAAAAGTTGCACTCGTAAATATTTTCTAAACAGGATAGCGTTATGCACACGATAGACACCATTAAGTTTTAAGACAAGAAGCAGGGAATCTAAATGAACATGCAGATGGAGGATGTGATAAGAGAGGGCATCGGCTAAGAGACCACGAACTGCATCATATTCGGCCTGATTATTGGTGGCCTTACCAATGCAGACCCCATTTGCAAGAACCAGGGTATGCAAGGGGGTCAAGATGGCCCATGCTGCTGAATCGAGATGGCGAGAATAGCGACTTGCCCCATCGGCGTAGCCCAGATAAGGTGTGGACGAGAGGGCCGATGTAATAGTGTCATAAGAAAAGAAATGGGAGGGATGAGAAAAAGGATGGCAGCATGAGTAGAGGATAGACATCCATTGATGGCTATGGGAGGGAGCGGTCCGGGTAGGAAGTCTAGGACTCATAGATCGATGAGAGGGAGATGAATGAGAACTATGGGATGAACAGTGGGCACTCAGGCTGCGATGGACATCGAATATACGGATGGTATGATCATGATTAGGAGAGGGAATGGAAAGGTCAAGGAGACCATACAACGCTGCAAAGGTACCTAAATCATCAATATGGGAAGAGAGGCACAGATATGGGTCATCACGGGGAATGACAGAAGAACAGATAAAAAGATGGTCAAAATATGAAGAACCCGTGTCTGGAGGGGAATCAAGCAGAATAGGTGGAGTGGATTCAGAAGGAATGGACTCCGGGGAGCGCGCATATGATGATAGGTATAGAAGGGAAGCAGCAGGGTCTGAAATATCAACATCAGGGGGAGGAATTTCAATGGTAGTAGGGGGATCCACGAGTAGACTTGACGCGTATTGAGCAAGGATGGGAGAGGCGAATTGATTTTGTTCAACTTCGTACTCGCGGATGACCTCTAAAGAGGCTCGGTAATGCGTGAGGTGAGGATAATGGTGAGAATAATGGCCATGGACACCACAGAGAGCACAGGGTTTGTTGGTGCGAAGAGTCTTTGGGTTCTTGGCTACGGATGAAGAAGAAACAGAGGTTTCAGGGATCGTAGATTCAAGGAACGCAACTTTAACCATGGGTTGGATACGGGGAAACTCAAGACAAGTGTGGGTGGTATGAACGATACCATCACACAAGGCACAAGGTTTAGCGGGTGGGGGAGGGGTAGGGTCAGGTGCGGAGGCCTTGTCATTGGATGCCCCCTTGCGAGTTTTTCATTTCTTGCCTGTAGTTGTCGTAGCATTAGGAGGGTGCTGCGGAGGGGCTAGGGGCACAGTGGTGGTGGAAGGAGCGAAGGGAATCGGTTGCACTAGTGTCACAGCTATGTATGGTTTGGGGTGGCCTAGTGGGGTCTCGGTTGGAGGAGTAAGATACCATACTGGAATTCCCAAGGTTAAATTAGGGAGGGAAAGGGTGGCCATGACGGGGACCGAATAGACGCCTGGGGGGGGTGGGGGTGGCCAATGAAAGGTATTTTACCGGTGGGGTAATGACCAGGGGGGACGGCTCCCATATGGTGGAGACCTGAGGGAACTGACTCAAGAGGGTAGGGAGGTTCCTGAGTGTGATGGGAAGGGTCAGGTGAAAAATGTTCGGTGGACTGAAGCGAAGGGCTAGGAGCAGGAGGCGGTGGGTGAGATTGAGGTTGCTGACTAGCCGAAGCAGGTTGTGGAAGGCGAGCCTGAGACGATTGCATCATGAAAAAATTCACTAGGCTAGGGTCATAGACAGGAGGAGGGGGAGGAACAGGAAAAGTTCCAAGCAAAGAGGAATCTTTCTAGACGTCAGGGGAAACACTGGTCAAAGAATCAACAGTTGGTTTATTAGTGACAATAGAGATGGTGGACTCAGGGGAGGTATGAGATTTTGGTTCATGGTAGGTCAATTGGTCAATGGTGACAATCTTGCCATTATGAGGGAAAAAAATCTTACGGTGGACTGCGGATGGGACGGCTGACATGGCATAGGTGTAACTACGCCCCAAAAGTATGTTTTAATCAAGAGGGGCATCGATAACTTCAACGTCGACACAAACAGTCTTGCCAGCAAGGGTGATAGGAAAGTTACGGAAAAGGCCAATGGGTTGGGAGGCATGGCCATCCCATGCGCGAAGGGTGATGGTGGAATAGGCCAGCTCAGGGGATTCGAGTTGTTTCCAAACTGAAGTAGAAATTACACAGGTAGATTCCCCCTCATCAACAATACACCGAGCAACATTGGCATTTCGGATTTTGACTGGGATTTGGAAAGCAACCGAAGGAGGAAGAGGGTGATGGTCTGACTGACGGGCGTCGAAAAAAATCAATTGGTCATCAGCAGGATCTACAGCTCCCATGGCAGATCGTAGAGCCCTCTTTTGAGAAGGACACGACTGGAGGAGTTCCAGTGTTGAAATGGCAGCAGGAGATTGGGCCAGATCATCTACTATGCTGTATGAATGGGCAGCCCGACTAGAGGCAGCATTTCGGTGTAATGGTCCCTTAGGAGGCTTGGTATGAACCTCGACGTTGGGCAGAGGGAGGTGCAAGGGACCATTGGGTGTTGATAGAAGCTCTGTAGGAACGGGAGGTGTGGAATACTGACGGGACCGAGTTTGAAGGTTGAGGTCGATGGTGAGCGGTTGGTCAGAGGTCATCATGAGAATCTGGTAATCGGAGGAACCATAAGGTGAAGGTTGAGTGGCTATCGGGGCATGAGGTAGTTGACTAGCCACAAATCCTTGTTGGGGGAAAGGATCAATAGACACAACAGGTTGAGAAGTAGTTGGATTGGGAGGGACAGTAGGGGAGGAGTGTTGTCCTCGTACGGTGGCCTGGGACTCCCACATCTACCACATTTGTGGTAATAAGGGACAATCGTGAGTGTAATGACCATAAAAACCGCAACACGAACAGGGCTTATTGGTGCAAAGTGGCCTATCCGGCTTGGGGTGGGAGCCCTGTGGCTGGTTGGCAATGGTAGGGTCAATACTGGAAGGATTGGATCCATGATTACCAGAAGTGGATTGATTGTCTTTTCTCTTTCTTTGAGAAGGAAGAAAATTAGGTGCCCCCTGCTGTGCAAATACTTGTCCTGGAGGGGGTAGGAGGTGCAGTTGCGGGGGTGGAGAAGGCAAAGGAGTGGGAGGTCCAAATACTGGAGGAGCTGGGACACCAGGTTGTAGGTACGGATATGGGGTAGGGTGGGCAACATTGAGTTAAGTAGGAGGGTGGGAAAAAGGAGGAGGCATGCCGTATCCTGGATACATGTTACCTGGAGGGGGGAATGTGCGGGAGGGGCTGGCCCCTCCTAGAGGGAAACCATAGCCCAGAGGAGGTTGAGGAGAGGTATGTGACAGGGCTCCAATGATACCGTCGGCAGAGTGAGATGCCCCCGAGGCATTAGGACCACCGGGCTTGGGGAGCTCAGGAATGACGGTATAAACATAACCTGATTGGGTGTAGATGAGGTCATATTTCAAGGCGATTTGGAGGTCGGCTTCTTTGGTTTGGGGAAAATGGGATGGGACATCTTTTCCAATGGGAGGTAAGAGAGAGCAAAGGAACCAGTCCATGTAAACCCGATCTTCAAAGGGGGGGGGCACGACACAAGCTCCGTCTTCGCCGCCATTCCTGGACATGAGCAGAAAGGCGGGTCGAAGAGGATTGATGCAAAGAAGTTAAGAGTTCAATACCAATGTCGTATTGGAGGGGGAGCTGGAAATAAGATAGAAAGGCTTGGGCAATGGTCGCAAAGGTGGTATGGGAAGAGGTGGCTTGGTCAACATACCATTTAGAAGCTTCGTCGGTAAGCGTGCGTTGGAACAATCGAAGATGGATTGAGTCATCGGTGATGGAATTAGAGGAACACCACATGTGGAAATATTGGATATGGTTGGAGGGATCTTCACTAGCAAGGCCTTCGAACTTGGGAATGTCGGAGGGGAGCTTGGTTAGCATAGCAGGCCAACTGACATCGTGGCGAATAGGGTCATTAATGAGCTGATTGAAATCGAGGAGACTGAGTCCAGCCATATAAGAGAGTAATGGGGCAGTTGAGGTAGGTCCCGTAGGGGTTCCACTGGACACAGAACCAGTAGTAGAACTGGGGTTAGGGCTAGGTACGGAACTAGACATGGTGAAGGTAACAGGGGGGAACCAAGAGGAGGGGGAGAACCTGAACAATCAGAGGAAGAGTCGGAGTGAGGACTCAGGGGAGGACTTAATCGATGACGACGAGAAGGAGGAAGTCGACCGATCGGAAACTGAGGGTGAAGGCCAAGAAGTCTCCGGGAGCAGCGCCTTGGGGGTGCAATGATGACGGGAAGAAGAAAAACCGACAAGGGCAGGGAGGGAAAAAATCAAGTGAGGACAAGGGTGGAGAGGTGCAGTGACAATTGATTTTAAATTCTTTTCTAGATGGTGTTAACTAGGCTCTTCTTCACTTAGGGTCAGTGTGTGGCGTGCGTTAATTTTAATTGTTGAAACCCAGACGTTTTGAGAGTAAAAGAAAAAGTGTGCTGTGTAACTGAAAATAAATCTGTAGTAAATAATTCTAAAAGAACAGAAAATTAACAGCTACTAATGCATCAATCTAACCCAAGAAGGGAGGTCTCTCAAAACTGGTCTATAAGAGGGAAAAACTAGGCAAGGCATGCAAAAAGAGGCCAATAGATCTAAGGTCAGGAGGCAAAAGGAGAAATCTGTTGAAAAGGGGTGCAGAGAATAGCAAAGAGGCAAAGGCAAGGTTGCTGCTAAGAAAGGGGGAGATCAGCTAAAAATAGAAGGGGCAATGAGGCGGCCCTAGAAATGAACCCAAACAAAACTATATGAGGTGATTTGAAAGGGGGAAGAGCTGATCGAAAGAGATCTGAAACTAAGGTATTAGATCTGAAAGAAATAAGGCTGAAACTCTGGAAATTCAGACTACTGAAACAGAAAAAACTCTCCCACAGAAAGTGGAGGGTACTAGAGCCCTAAGGGGAAATATTCCCACTTATTTGAGTGAAACATATCAGAAACATGTCTAAGCGGGCGGAGACAGAGGCTGGAAAACCCTTACAGAAGCTTCAGACAAACCCAGAAAAGGTTCGGGAAAATTGCAGAAAAAAGTGCAGGTCGCAGGTTCTGACCTATTTGTTGTCCAGGACGCAGATTTAGGGCAGAAAAATGTGACCTCAAGGCCAGGTCACACTTTTTGGGCAGATAAGTGTGACCTGCAGATCCAGCTCTCTCGGCGGTAGATTTCATAAAAATTTGTCGTCTGAGCTGCGGCTGATGTCTGTCACCTGCGCAATAAGGCCAGAAACACACGGAAGTTAAAAATTTGACTGTTTGAGGGTTTTAGAGGTGGAAATCACCATAAAAATAGGTAAAACAGAAAATGGAAGAGAAACCCTAGGGTCTGAAACAGCTGGATATGCAGGAATATATAAAACGACAGCAGTCGCAAAAGAAAACCCGTGTGGAGTCGCCAATTGTTAGTATAATTCTTTCGTCGTAAAAGATCACTTTAGCTACGCATAACAAATAGCCCTAACATCGATTATGGCTGCAAAATATATTTAACTCTGTTGCACAAATTCAGATCTAAGCACAAAATACATTAAGAAGATAAAATATAATATGGCTCCATGCATCCAATAAACAAGATAAGAACAAAGTGTTTAAAAGAATGATTTGTATTATATTAAAGAATGGGGCACCTGAGAAGAAAGCAAGAAAGGTGTTTTCCGGTTCTCCTCAGTGGGATGGGTTCTTGGAAGTCCTCAGTGTTTTATATCTAAAAATTCCTCTCTCTTATTGTGGTAGAAAACCCAGACAAACATAGAACTCAATGGGAGCTCACAAGGTAAAAATGGAAAATGGTGACCAAGAATAGATCTAGTGTGATCTAATTCAATGAAGGTGACTAATGAATGGGGAAAACCCTCCTATTTATAACAAAATATTAGGGTTATCTAGAACTTGTTGCATGAATAAAATATTATTAATCAAATTCTAGAACCACCCTTTAGGAATATTTTATTATATTTGTTGGAGGGAAAAGGTCTTTCGACGTGGGTCAATTCCTTTATTTATAAACAATAAACAAATAAATGATTTATTTATTATTTTAGGGAGATGATGGGGATATAATTAAATAAAAATGATTTATTCAAATTTAACTAGGAATGTTATTAAATAATGATTTAAATAACTTGTTCCTAGGAAATAATTAAATAAATAATGATTTAATTAATTAATTTCCTTGTTTTGGGTTAAATATGACCAGGAAATATGGACCAATGTTATTTGACATGGTGAAAGCAATTTTATTTAGGGTAAAATTGGTCTTACATGGTGTATTTGGGTTCATCTAATGATAATGAGTTAGATGACTAAAAAAATGGTGTAACAGAGTCAGAGCCAAGATTTACTAATTCAAACTTCAAAGTTGAACTTTGAAGTTTAGCATTAGTAACTTTCTTGAATCAGTCTTTAATATCATATAGATCCTCAAGTTTAACAACAAATTTAGAAATAGGATTTTCATTACTTTTTGAAATAATTTGCAGATCATGATCCTCCTCATCAATCATTTGTTCATCATAGGATTTCTCCGAAGTCAAGAAATTCAATATATCTTCATTATGGTAGAAAACTCTCCAGTTTGTGATATTATCAGGAACATATGGGAGAAAAATCAATTCTACTGAAAATCTATCAGGACTGCAATCTTCAGTAGGAAGGAGTTTGGATGCAACATTAGCTAAAAAATTGGCTAATGTATTTTGATCTCCAGGGATAGGAGAGATATTAAATGCTAAAAATTGAGCGGTAAGGTCTTGCACATGGGTTTAATAATGTTTGAGATGTCCTGAAAGACAATGGATGGTATTCCTTGTCTTATGAAAATTTTGGAATCACCATATAATTTCAAGTATTTTACAGCTAACCCTATGGCTTTATAAAGTTAATGTATCAACGCTTCATATTCTGCAATATTGTTTGTGCATTCAAATTCTAGTCTACATGATATCATGGTTTTCCCTCCATCTGGATCAATTAAAATGCATCTTGCTCCTGCTCCATCACTAGATTTCGATCCATCAAAATATAACGACAAAAATAAAGATTTATTTAGAGGTTTATCTATAGGTGTATCAAAAACATTAAAAATTATAGAAGAATTAGATTGCAAAAAAATTTCAATTTGTGGAATAAAAATATTTATAGAAAAGGGTGATTGTGGTGCAGTAAAATTCCCAAGGAATGATTCAGTGGAATAACCTCCAAGAATTCTGTTATTAAAAGATACAGTTTTATTTTCTTATTCAAAGTCAGTTGCAGTATGCACCATGTGTTTATCTCACTCAACTTTGATTTGATTTGGTTTCCCTTTGTAGGGAAGCCACATATGTGAATAATCAGTTCCGATATAACCATTAAGCTTTGCAGACCAATCTTTGCTTAAGAATAATCCATAGAACTCAGGGATATCTGCAACCAAAATATCAATTCTTTGGACAATCCTAGGATCAGAAGCTAATCAAATAGTAATTGAATCGATTTCTCCTATAACTTGAACTTTAGAGCAATCCAATTGAACAATGTGAATTGCAGACTTTTGCGGTTCAATATTCAATTTTGAACAAACTAAAGTAGGCATTATATTAGAGGATGCTCTTGAATCTATCAAACAGTTATGAAAAATCTTTTTGTAGATTTCATAAGTCAAAATAAAATGAGGTGTTTGAGAATTTGATCTTTCTCCAATAAGAACAGTATATGTGGCATCTACTTTGTCTGGTGGTTTACCAGTTCCTTTAGCTTCTTTGGAAATTACACCACTTGGTATAGGAGAAATAGGTGTTGCATTTAATTCCTTCGATAGTAGCTTATATTGATATTTAATTTTGCTGAGTTCATGTAAATAAATGTTCTCTCTAGTTTTCTTCATGTCTTCAACAATGTTATAATCCATAGGATCTGATACTACCAAGGTCTTAGATGTTAATGTAGGAGGATTAGAAGATGATGGTTGATTTTGAGTGGGTAAGGGAGAAGCTTTCTTTGCAGGAGGTTTGTCTTTGGTACTTGGAGTTGTGGTTTTCTTCTTAGGAACAGATTGAACAGGTTCTGATGTAGATTTTCTCCTTGTAATTACAGGCATAGCTTCTTGTTCTATTTCACTGTCTGAGTTAGGGAGAATGAAATCCCACATTCCATGTAATTCAACTATTTCCTCTTTCTCTTCTTCTTCATCTACTACTGGAGGAGTATCTTCTTCTTCTTCTTCTTCTGATTCAACATTGGAAATTGAATTAGGAGGCTTAGATTCAGCTTGATTTCTTTTGAAATTTCTTAATGGTATCTTAGTAGAAGTCTCTGCCACTTTATTTTTAATCTCAACCATTTCATTAGACATGCTTTTGAGAACTTTCTGTAAGCCTTCCATGTCGTATGGATCTCTTGGTGTCTTTTTCTTTGAATCATCCTTAAAAGTGACTTTATTTGATTTCCTTTCCTCAATATAATTTTTCCTTTGTAGAGCAATCATCAATTTTTCAACTGAAAAAGCTTCTTTCATATTCTCAGCTAAAGTAGGTTTTACAGCTCTATCTAAAAAAATTGCTATGTTTGAGGGAAAAGCATTTATATACCATTCACTTCTAACCTGCTCGCTAGGCTTTGATGTTGTAGGGATCTTATTCAAGATTTTATTGAATCGAGAATTAAAATCTTTGATGGGATCTTTGGGTTGTGTCTTTAAATTGTAGAGATCATTGATTAGGTTAGCTATTGATCTATCATCTCCATATTTGTTTAAAAATTGCTCTTCGAACATATCCCAAGTTGTAATAGAATCTGAAGTTAAGGAAAGGTACTAGGATCCTACTTTCCCTTGCAAAGTATAGGGGAATAACCTAACTACAACATCTTCATGTTCTACTGCATTCAAATTTTCAACAAGCATAAAGTTATTCATGTGTTCTTCCGCTTGTATACCAATATCTGGACTAAATTTTGGCAGCTATTTTTCAGGATGATCTGTTAAATCATGTAAAGGTGTAGCCATATTTACAACCCCCCGTCTAGTCTATGGTATCTGTGCCATTGTTGTGATGACTATTGAAGAACTAGAAGAAACAGTTGTTGTCTGAGCAGATATCGTAACAGTTGATGTTTGGGTAGCGGATGTTTGAATAGTTGATGTTGAGAAAACTATACTTTGGGAAACAGATGATTGAATTTGTGATGAAGAATTAATATCTGATTCCGATCGGATTTTCCTTGTCTTAAATCTACTAGGTATAGGAAATTCCTTTGGAGGAATACCAAGTTTTTCACTCTATGACCTAGTGAGAGGTCTGGAAGAAAAAAATTGAGAAGTAACACTACCTTCAGATGTTTCAGATTCTTCTAATGACATTGAGAACCCTTGAAGTTTATGAATTAAAGCTTCAACTTCAGGAGACTCGAGAGGTTGATTATCTGATTGATTTGAGACCTTGGTAGTGGATGTTTGAATATCTCTATCAATATCTTCCTTGGTGATTTGAGAAATTGGAGAGGATGGTGACGGTGAGTTGCTCTTAGAATGGCCTGCAGATTTCGATTTATCTGCCATTCATAGCTTAGCCCTCCTTCTAGCTCCAGAAATGTTGAAGCCTCGAAAATTGTTGCTTCAAACATTGGGGGATAACCACCTGTTCGGGACCTTAGCACAGCTCCTTTTCCGTTTGGTGTGGTGGCTCTAATTGGATTGATAGGACCAATTTCCTAATAACTTAAATGGTTTGGTGATGGAATTATTGAATGAAATGGAAAATAGGACTAAATCGCTGAAATAAATTATCTAATCTAATCTATAACTTATAAATAAATCTATAATTAAACCCGGGTATCAAATATGAATACAACTTTAAAATTGTTTCAATTAAACCAATAACCATGAAAATGTATTATAGCTTAATTGAAATATGCAGTAACAACTAAAGATAACTCTGTTTAAGAAATTGAACAGATTTATAATAGCACATCGTATTCATCATTTAGTATATCATTTATATACACTTATGAAAGATGAAATATTTCTACACACTCAGAAATTATATGTATAAAGAAATATTGTAAAAATGAGTACATATAAATGGTAGAAATTTATAAAGAGAATATCTCATAACATAAGATAATTAACAGTGAATAGATAGAAATACCATATCAACATTGATAGTTTTCCGATGCAATTTGATATCCAATTCCAACAACTTCAATGTAAAAAAGACTCCAAGATACAGAAATGCAATTCTTAAAGGCAATTTTCCATAAAAATCACCAGATGTGATCCTTTATAAAAAAATATGAGAGTCAATGGAGTACAAAAATGTAACATCCAAGTCGAAATATTACAAACTCAGGACCCCTTTCTAAGAACATGAAAGGGGTTTAAATAGGTACTTAACTAAACAAAATAACTAAAACTATTCCTACAATCTATCTCATTGGAAATCTCTGAACAAAATTGCTATATTGAAGTGAAACCGGTTCATTTATTATCTCATGTGTTCAATGTGCCTAGATGGAAAATATTGAGCATATATTGGACTTCTGTTGGACGAATTAGCTTTGAATGTAACTGCCAAGTATACGTAGCATCATAGAATTTAGGAATGATACAATTAATAGCATTTGAAAGGAATTTTATGGCCATTTTTTTACTGTGTGGCTTGATTAGATAAGTCCACATAATATCCCACAAAATTCCTTGAAGTTTGCTAATCTGTTGATTCTTATTGATTATCTCTTCCTTCCACTTGGAATCAGCCTCTTTTACTTTTGGTAAATTGCCTGGGGTACAATCTGAGTTCAAATTAGTGGCATACAAAATGTCATTGATCAACTGTGTGATATTATTCATCATGCTTTTTTCTCTTGATGTGGCTCTTTGTGCTTTCATCAGTTGATGTTCCCATTCCATAAATAAAATTTCCTTGTGTTTCTCCTCAATTCTAGGAAGATTATTTTTTCTTCCTTGTTCTGTATCTTGCCACTCAATGAATTCATATATTTTATCATCAACATCATCAATTTCTTGCCTGAGAATGACGGCTTCATCCATCAAATATGATGTGATTTCACACAAGGGCTCATCTTGTGCCAATTTTAGACAAAATTAATTTAACTGTTGAGATAGCAGTTTGTTTGTTTCAACAGCTTTAGTTTTGAACTGATCTAATTTAGGGTAAGCCTTGAACTTGTCTAATGTTGATTGGAATTTTTTCTCTTGTTCAATCTTTGCATTTTTCTCATTTTGCAAAAGATTTTGTAACTTTTCTATCTCTTGACTCAACTTCTGTTGTTTGTTCAAGGCTTGTTCATCAATCTTCTTATCTTTAATATTAAGCTGCTCTTCCATCTTCTTAGATTTGAGTCCCTCATCTTGCAATTGTTTCTCCAACTGAACAAGCTTTTGTTGATTTTTTGTGGCCTGTTCCTCCAGCATAGTTATCTGTAAGTATTTTTGTTTTATCAATTGGGAGACTTCAGAAGCTTTATCTATAGTTGCAGCACTATACGCACCTATGTATTGAGATAACTTGGTGAGATCCTCTGACGGATTCACCTCAGCATTCTTATAAAAAATATTCATAAATTCCATTTGTGATGTTGCAAGTTGATCCTGGTTAGTTCTTCTCCTCTTCCTTTTTTTTCTAATAATAGCCCTATTCTTAGGACTGTAAAATATGTCTAAAGTAGGAATTTCTTCCACTTTAAACATAATTTCACCTATAGGATGTTCAGGAATAACTTCCATATCTTGATCTTCCAGTTCTTTAACTTGAGGATTATTTTGTTGTCCTATTTGCTGGGAAAATTGCTCATATTGGCTCAATAAATGGGGAGAAACTATAAGTTCAGTAGAATTTACCACATTCTCAGTGGTTTTTTCTCTTTCAAGTTGAGAATTTGGATTATTGCTCATATCTTATTTTCCTTCTTGTACAGTAACCTTACTGCCTGTGTCTTCTTTTTCAGTATACACATTGATTTTAGCACCTGTGTTTTCCTTTCCTGTCTGAGCTGTAGATTATTGATTAACATGTACATTGAGTTTACCATTAGTATTCTCTTTTTGCACATTGTGTTTGCCGCTAGTGTTTTCTTTCTGCACAGCAGGATTAGTTCCTGTGACTTCCTTATGTATTTTTTCATTGAATCTGTTGGTAGATGTCTCTTTAGCTGCTTTTCTAGATGCATCCTCATTTTCCTTTTTCTTTGTTTCAGATTCTTGCATAGGAATTCTTAATTGATCTAGAGGAGCTTTGAGCAGTCTGTGGCTTCTAAATAACATGAATTTATTCATCTCTTCAATATAAAATTTAGACTTGGCTAAGTCATAGACTTGGGACATATTATTAGCAAAAACAAAAAAAATCATCAAACTCATCTGCTTCATGCTCAAATCGAGAGATTGAAACTGAATTGGTGAAATCAAATGCCACATTCTTTGGGTCATATTTCCTTCCCGGGACTGTTGAGAGTTTAAGATTGGTTATCTTGCTAACTTATTTCTTAGCATGAACAAAATTATTTAGAATATAATCTCCACATTTAAAAGGAAAAGTAGGCCACATTAGCTTCTTTTTATTCTTCAAATACCTGGACATGCCTTCTACTGTTAGCTGATATGAAATTTCCTGTGCTAACAGTTTATCTGGAACATACAGAGGAAGAATGTGGGGTTCTAAAATACTCCCGAAAACTCTAATAAATGTGAATATTTCTTCTCTGAACTAATCCCCAATCGAGGATAAATCAACTTTAGCCTTTTCAAAAACTCTAGGAGGGAATCGGTTGAAAATGGTTTGAAAAACAACGATAAGGAAACCATGACAGATTCTATAAACATGGTTTTTGAAATGAACTTTCCACATGAATTTGTGATATATACGAATAGGAGTAGGGTCTTTAGGGGTCCATTTCCATCCTAACATGGGAAATTCAGAATTGAAGCATATGGCATCTAGAATATAGGCACAAAAGTAAAAAGGAGTAGTATTTCCTATGTTTTTTTCCTTCCTATACTCGAGAATCCTATTGGCTATCTTATCAGAAAGAATGACAGACCAATCCATTAATTCGAAATTTACAGAAGAATGGATTAAAGGTACCATTTTTATAGAGAACCTAGCTGAATGTTCATTTCTGAATAATCTGCACATCATTGCTGCAGTGTAACAATATGGAGGCGAAAGGGTTTCCACTGAGTACATACCTGATGCCTCGTTTTTTTTCTTTTCAAGAACCCTTCTCCATTCTCTGATTGGCTCTGATTCTTTTGCATTATTTGCAGCAAATTCCTTGATGAAAGCTTTGTTGTACATTTTCTGTGGGTCCGGAAGTTGGTACATTGCTTTAAATTCCTCTGCTTTAAATGACCTGAATGTTGCTCCAGAAGCTGAAACAAACATCCTATTCTAGATGGCCACATTGTCAATCACCCACCAAATCATATCATAGTATGGGGAAATGTTTGCTCAAGCTGCAATTCGGTGCAAGAATGAATTCGCAAGTGCTTGAAGAGAATTTTCTGAATCAGACTCTGAATCATCCTCATCAGGAACTATTGCCTTTGCCATAATGACCTTAGGCTTTTCCCTTTCAATGAGGTTATATACCTCTTCCCAATATAGTTTTCCAAGACCTTGGCACGACTTGTCTGTAACCAGCCTAATTTTAGCTGGTTTCTCTTTAGGTACCATGGTCAAAACAGGGGCTTTTGCAATGACAAAAACTTTTTCTTTCTTGGATCTCTTTGACATTTTGGTATCCGGTAACGTTTCCCTCACTCTACGAATGAAAGGGTTGGGTGTTCTTTGGTTCTGTAATGGAGGAAAAGCTTTCAGAAGCAATAGAAAGAGAATAATGAAGACAACTATATGAAATATCTATTCATTGATTTCTATTTATTAATATTTGTATTAAACTTAAATTCTCTCTTTATAAGTCACACTCAACGCATTTAAAGTAGAATCAATAATCATTATTCGTTTGATTTTCTATTAATAACAAACGTACAGTCAGAGATCGACATTTTTTGAATTGAAAACATAAAAAATTCCCTTTGAATCATGCGATTGCGATGAATAAATAGCATATGCGCAATGTAAAATATGAAGTTTAAGTATTAATCGCATCGGAAATTTTCAAAAGGGATAAAAAATAAGATTTCGTGATTTTCTCCTATTTCCGATTCCAATGATATATATCACATCATCTCTTTTCAAAAGAAATGAGTTACAAACAATGTTAGTCGATTTTGCGATTGTGATTACAGTAGGGCCTATCACATTAGAGATTATAATATCATGAGTGAATATCACTTGTTTCTCTGAAATTCGATTATGATTGATTGCGTCGCATCGAAGTTGTGCCATTGATCAAATAAAGAGATTGTGATTTGCAATTTTGCGATTTTTCGATGGAAACGGGGCCCATCGCATCAGAGAATTATAAAACAAGTGCATTCTATACTGCTTTTCTGAAATGTGATTGCGATCAATCGCATCGCATCGAAACAAATATGAAAGTTTAAAACCTTTGCGATTTGCGATTGCGATTGGTTCAATCGCATCGGAGTGTTTGAAAAACAAATATACAATTTATGATATCTCCAATTTGCGATTGCGATTACAATACATCAGAATTTTTTCCATTCAAATACCTTTATGTAATAAAGTCTTTATATTTCATTGTATCAGAAATTTTCAATGTTGTATTTGTTTATACACACTTGGTAATAAAGATATACAATATGTCTTTCTAACAATGAACACTTATTTCTAATTCAAAAATGATCGTATTGCTTCTAAGTCTTTTATTTCTATCTAAAAAGAAAGAGGGGACCTACTTCTAAATGAAATTTATTCTAAAAATTTAGAAATGGGGAGGGTTGTTGTACCGTACAAAAATTGCCGATTCACTGGAAGAAACAATTATTTCTGAGAAAATAAAATGAACACTATATTTCTAGTAAGTAAAATTTTTTAAATATAATGAAAACTATCTTAGAGAAATTTTAAATAAAATCTAATTATGAAAAAGAATAAAAAATACTTACAATTTCTTTCTAATTCCTCAAAGATAAAAACATTTTTTGGTTTTCTCAAGCCTTTATTGGTTGATAATAATGAAGTAAGGGGCCTTTCCTAGTTTATCTTTTGTAATATACTCTATTATCATAGGCATTGCCTCTGCTGCCTGCAAACGTCATAGTCTCGACAGGGTTACCTTTTAACCATCAAACATTCATTGTCCCATCCAACCAAGATTATGACTCTTTAAAAATAAATTCATAAGATATATTATCTCATGTTTTTATCTTTTACTTATTTTTTAGTTTAAGAGCCATTGTTCTAGTTTGGTAGCTAGTTAATAACAATACCATTCACTAGGTGTAATTAAACTGAACAAGCTGGCTCTTGATGAGACCCCTTGTCTTATAATTATAAGCCATTACACTGTTTTGGTATGCAGTGTTGGTAATGTTAGTTTGGTTACTTCTTATGATTATGGTAAGCAGGCTCGTGATGAGACCTCTTATCTCTTAAATTTTGCCATATAATTTCTTAGAATTACATTCTAAAATATCACAACCTAAATGGATGGAGTGAAATGGTTGTATCCTTAATAATTAATGGATGACAATTTTTCAGATTTTTTTGTGCGCTAAAGCTTGAAAAATTCTTTACTTTTTAAAGATAACTTTTCTTTGCTCAATAAACTTATAAGGATTTACATTTTCCTCAAGGTTTCAAAAGATCATGTAAATGTTTTAAACAGATTTTCAAAGTTTAACATTTTATTTAAACTATCCAAAACTTTGATCATTTCCCTAAAAATTCTTATTTACACAAAATAAGTATTTATAATATTCTTCCTCAGATATTTTCAAATAGTAAAAATTCAATTAGAGACTTATTAACAACCTTTATTCAACAAAACAAACAAAAATTTCAGAAAGGAATATGTACATGTAAGAACGGGTTACCTCCTTATGAAAATAATTTCTGTAAGACAAGCCCATTTACAGGAAGAGATTCTCTCTTTCCTGTTAAATATTGGAGTATGAATGTATATGAGCCTGTCCTTTTAGCAATCTAAAATGGTCCAAGCCACATTTTATGAAATTTGGTATGCTTACCTTTTTATTCATGTGCTTTATCCCATTTCAGAACAAGATCACCAATTGACAAATTTTTTGAGCCAGTGGAACCTAAATCAAAAGAAGATTTTACAAGTTGTTGATGTTTTTCATGAATACTTTTTGCTTTCTCTCTATCTTCTTCTAGTTTAAGGATTTGATCAAATCTCAACGGAATAGATGAGAAAGGATTTTCTTCAATAAATTGCACTAGAGCTAATGATGGGAGAGCTAGATTTTATGGTATCATAGTTTCTTTTCCATAAACTAAATTGAAAGGTGAAGTTCCTATTGAAGCTTTATGAGTAATACGATCAGCCCATAGTGAAAAAATTAAAGACTTGTGCCAATTTTTTTTTATTTTGATCAATGGTCCTTTTAATGATTTTGATGAGATTTTTGTTACTAGACTCAGCTAAGACATTACCTTGTGGATAATAATTTGTTGAATATTTCAATTTAAAACCTCTTTTGATTGCAAATTCCACTACACTATTCCCAAAAAAATAATATGCATTATCAAAGACAAGAGCATTAGGTGCCCCAAACCTGGTAATGATGAATTGATCTATGAAATCAATAATTGCATCAGAATTGGCTACCTTTAGAGGAATTGCTTCTACCCACTTTGTGAAGTAATCTATTGCTTTGAGGATGCAATTGTGTTGTTTGGAAGAGTGAGGTACTATCTCACCAATGATGTCAAGCCCCCATTGCTCAAATGGTTGCTCAATGTTTACTGGTTGCAAAGGAAAGCTAGCTTCCTTTGTCTTCCACTAGCAGTTTGACAAATTTTGCACTTCCTCGCATAATCATGAGTATATTTGAAAAGGGTAGGCCAATAATATGCAGCACGGATGATTTTCTGAGCTATGGTATCACCTCCAAAATGACCTCCTACTGGTCCATCATGTAATTCCTGCAATACCTTTTTTGCTTCAGTATTTTCAAGACATCTTAATAGGACTGAATCATAATTATTTCTAAATAACACATCATCAATGATTTCATATTTAGTAGCCTTCAATATTAAAGCACGTTTTTTCTTATAGCTGAGATTAGAAGGAGCATACCCATTTTTCAAGTAAAATATCAAATCAGCATACTGAGATTCGGAATCTGTAACAGTTATCTAACTTATTTGAACAACATTATCTGCATCTTGATTTTCTGGTATGTTGTGAGCTCCTGATAATAATCTGCAAAAGCATTGACCTCTAACAATCTTGGTTGGCTTAATATCAATATCATATTCTTGCAAAGTTGTCACCCAATTAACCCTTTTTTCTCCTACTTCCTTTTGAATTAATAGTTGTCTCATTGCGGAGAATGGGACAATAATTTTTGTATGTGTTTTCAGGAGAAAAGGTCTAAAATTTTTTATTGATTTAAACACAGCGAAGGCTTGTTTTTCTACATCGGAATAATTAAGCTCGTCTCCTTGCAGATTCGAGCTGAAGAAAGAAATTGGTGCTTCTATTTTTTGTTAAAATAGCAGCATAGGATGTTTTGGTGGCCAGAGTATACAGAATAAAGTCTTTAGAAAAATCAGGAGTATTCAATGGAGGTGCGTTAATGATTATCTATTTGATTGCATCAAAGGATTCTTTCTCTTTATACCCCCATTTTAATACTGAATTTTTCTTAATCATATTCTGCATAGGTAAAACAATCTGAGAAAAATTGGGAATGCATATTTTTACAAAATTAATCTGCCCTAAAAATGATTGCATGGATTTTTTGTTATTCGGTAAAGAAATATCAGAAATTTATTTCACTCCATCAAGGTCGATATATATACCATATTTTGACACAAAAAACCCTAAGAGTTTTCCTTCATTGAGAGCAAAGAAGGATTTCTTTGGGTTTAAAGAAATACTAAATATTCTACATCTTTCAAATATTTGTTTCAGATCATGTAGATGATTGGCTCTCTTCTTTGAAAATACTGTTATATCATCAAGATAAATAACAACTGATCTATTAATCAGACCCTTGAATGCTATATCCATGGCTCTCTGGAAATTAGCTCCTGCATTTACTAAACCAAAAGGCATTTTCTGATAAGCATAGGTTCCCCATTTGGTTCTGAAAGTGGTTTTAAACCTATCATCTGGATGTACTAATATTTGGTTATAGCCCGAAAAAACCTTCAAGGAAGGACATGAGTTCAGAACCAGCTACCTTTTGAAGTATTTGCTCCATGGTTGGTAATGGAAAATTATCCTTTTGGCATACCTTGTTTAAATTTCTAAAATCAATGCAGATTCTAATATCACCATTCTTCTTCCTGACAGGTACCATGTTGGAAACCCAATTTGAATTCCTTATAGGAAAATTGATTTTGGCTTTCAAAAGTTTGTTGAGTTCTACCTTGATTTGATCTTCAGGATTTGGATGAATTTTTCTTAACTTCTGTTGAACAGGTTTGACATCAAAATGCATTATAATTGTGTGTTGGATAACAGAAGTATCATAAGTTTTCAAGTCTTCATAATTCCAAGAAAAGACATGTGTACACCTATTCAGAAGTTTGATGAAGGAATTTCTTTCCTCTGGAGTTAAATTGAGTCGTAGATTAACATTTTGAGGTTTAGAGTCAGAGCCAAGATTTACTAATTCAAACTTCAAAGTTGAACTTTGAAGTTTAGCATTAGTAACTTTCTTGAATCTGTCTTTAATATCATATAGATCCTCAAGTTTAACAATAGATTTAGGAATAGGATTTTCATTAATTTTCCAAATAATTTGTAGATCATGATCGCCCTCATCAATAATTTGTTCATCATAGGATTTCTTCGAAGTCAAGAAATTCAATATATCTTCATTATGGTAGAAAACTCTCCAGTTTGTGATATTATCGGGAGCAGATGGGCGAAAAATCAATTCTACTGAAAATCTATTAGGACTTTAATCTTCAGCAGGAAGGAGTTTGGATGCAACATTAGCTAACAAATCAGCTGATGTATTTTGAGCTCGAGGGATAGGAGAGATATTAAATGCTAAAACTTGAACTTTAGAGTGATCCAACTGAACAATATGAACTGTTGACTTTTGTGTTTCAATATTCAATTTTGCACAGACTGAAGTAGGCATTATATTAGAGGATGCTCCTAAATCTATCAAAGAGTTATGAAAATTATTGTTGTAGATTTCATAATTCAAAAGAAAAAGAGGTGTCTGAGAATTTGATCTTTCTCAAATAAGAACAATATCTGTGGCATCTACTTTTTCTGGTGGTTTACCAGTTCCTTTAGCTGCTTTGGAAATTACACCACTTGGTACAGGAGAAATAGGTGCTGCATTTAATTCCTTCAATAGCAGCTTCTGTTGATATTCAAGTTTGCTGAGTTCATGTAAAGAAATGTTCGCTCTATTTTTCTTCATGTCTTCAACAATGTTATAATCCATAGGATTTGATACTACCAAGGTCTTAGATGTTAATGTAGGAGGATTAGAAGATGATGGTTGATTTTGAGTGGATAAGGGAGAAGATTTCTTTGCAGGAAGTTTGTCTTTGGTAATTGGAGTTGTGGTTTTCTTCATAGGAACAGATTGAACACGTTTCCATGTAGATTTTCTCCTTGTACTTACAGGCATAGCTTCTTGTTCTATTTCACTGTCCAAGTTAGGGAGAATGAAATCCCACATTCCGTGTAATTTAGCTATTTCCTCTATCTCTTCTTATTCATCTGATATTGTAGGAGTATCTTCTTCTTCTTCTTCTTCCTATTCATCATTGGAAATTGAATTAGGAGGTTTAGATTCAGCTTGATTTCTTTTGAAATTTATAAATGGTCTCTTAGTAGAAGTCTCTACCACTTTCTTTTTAATCTCAACCATTTCATCAGACATGGTTTTGAGAACTTTTTGTAAGCCTTCCATGTCATATGGATCTCTTGGTGTCTTTTTCTTTGAATCGTTCTTAAAAGTGACTTTCTTTGATTTCCTTTCCTCAATAGTATTTTTCTTATCTAGAGTAATCATCCATTTTTCAACTAATATAACTTCTTTCATATTCTCAACTAAAGTAGCTTTTGCAGCTCTATCTACAAAAATTGCTATGTTTGAGGGCAAAGAATTTATATACCATTCACTTCTAACCTGCTCACTAGGCTTTGATGTTGTAGGGATCTTATTCAAGAGTTTATTGAATCGAGAATTAAAATATTTGATGGGTTCTTTGGGTTGTGTCTTTAAATTGGAGAGATCATTGATTAGGGTAGTTATTGATCTATCATCTCCATATTTGGTTAAAAATTGCTCTTCAAACATATCCCAAGTTGTAATAGAATCTGAAGGTAAGGAAAAGTACTAGGATCCTGCTGTCCCTTGCATAGTATAGGGTACTAACCTAACTACAACATCTTCATGCTCTACTACACTCAAATTTATAGCAAGCATAAAGTTATTGATGTGTTCTTCCGCTTGTATACCAATATCTGGACTAAATTTTGGCAGCCATTTTTCAGGATGATCTAGTAAATCATGTAAAGGTGCAGCCATATTTACAACCCCCAGTCTAGTCCATGGTCTCTATGCCATTGTTGTGATAACTATTGAAGAACTAAAGAAATAGTTGTTGTCTGAGCAGATGATATTGTAACAGTTGATGTTTGGGTAGAAGATGTTTGAATAGTTGATATTGAGATAACTATACTTTAGGAAACATATGATTGAATTTGTGATGAAGAACTAATATCTAATTCCGATGGGATTTTCCTTGTTTTAACTCTACTAGGTATAGGAAATTCCTTTGGAGGAATACCAAATTTTTCACTCTGTGACCTAGTGAGAGGTTTGGAAGAAACAAATTGTGAAGTAAAACTACCTTCAGATGTTTGAGATTCTTCTAATGAAAATGAGAACCCTTGAATCTTATGAACTAAATCTTCAACCTCAGGAGACTCAGGAGGTTGATTATCTGATTGATTTTAGACTTTGGTAGTGGGTGTTTGAATATCTCTATTAATTTCTTCCTTGGTGATTTGAGAAATTGGAGAGGATGGTGAGGGTGAGTTGCTCTTAGAATGGCCTGCAAATTTGGATTTATCTTCCATTCATAGCTTGTCCCTCCTTCTAGTGCCAAAAATGTTGAAGCCTCAACAATCACTGCTTCAAACATTGGGGGATAACTACCCGATCAGGACCTTAGAACAACTCCTTTTCTGTTTCGTGTGGTGGCTCCGACTGGATTGATAGGACCAGTTTCCTAATAACTTAAATTGGTTGGTGATGGAATTATTGAATGAAATGGAAAATAGGACTACATGATTGAAATAAACTATCTAATCTAATCTATAACTTATAAATAAATCTAGAATTAAACCCGGGTATCAAATATGAATACAACTTTAAAATTGTTTCAACTAAACCAATAACCATGAAAATGTATTATAGCTTAATTGAAATATGCAGTAACAAATAAAGATAACTCTGTTTAATAAATTGAACAGAGTTATAATAGCACATTGTATTCATCATTTAGTATATCATTTATATACACTTATGAAAGATGAAATATTTCTACACACTCAGAAATGATATGTATAAATAAATATTGTAAAAAAGAGTACATATAAAGGATAGCAATTTCTAAAGAGAATATCTCATAACATAAGATAATTAACAGTGAATAGAAAGAAATACCATATCCATGTTGATATTTTTCCGATGTGATTCGATATCCAATTCCAAAAAATTTAATGTAAAACAGACTCCAACATACAGAAATGCAATTCTTAAAGGAAATTTTCCATAAAAATCACCAGATGTGATCCTTTATAAAAAATATAAGATTCAATGGAGTACAAAAATGTAACATCCAAGTAAAAATATTACAAACTTAGGACCCCTTTCTAAGAACATGAAAGGGGTTTAAATAGGTACTTAACTAAACAAAATAACTAAAACTATTCCTACAATCTATCTCATTGAAAATCTCTGAATAGAATTGCTATATTGAAATGAAACCGGTTCATTGATTATATCCTGCATTCAATGTGCCCAGATGGCAAATCTTGAGCATATCTTGGACTTATGTTGGACGAGTTAGCTTTGAATGTAACTTCCCAGTATACGTAGCATCATAGAATTCAGGAATGATATAATTAATAGCGTTTGAAAGGAATTTTATGGCCATTTGTTGACTGTGTGGCTTGATTAGATAAGTCCACATAATATTCCATGAAATTCCTTGAAGGTTTCTAATCTATTGATTCTTATTTATTATCTCTTCCTTCCACTTGGAATCAGCCTCTCTTAATTTTGGTAAATTGCGTGGGGTACAATCTGAGATCAAATTAATTGCATACAAATTGTCATTGATCAACTGTGTGATATTATTCATCATGATTTTTTCTCTTGATGTTGCTCTTTCTGCTTTCATCAGCTGATGTTACCATTCCATAAACAAAATTTCCCTGTGTTTATCCTCAATTATGGGAAGATTAGCTTTTCTTCTTTGTTTTGTATCTTGCCACGCAATGAATTCAGATATTTTATCATCAGCATCATCAATTTCTTGCCTGAGAATGACTGCTTCATCCATCAAAGATGATGCGATTTCACACAAGGGCTCAACTTTTGCCAACTTTAGAAAAAAATCATTTAATTGTTGAGATAGCAGTTTTTTTGTTTCAAGAGCTTCAGTTTTGAACTGATCTAATTTAGGGTAATCCTTGAACTTGTTTAATCCTGATTGGAATTTTTTCTCTTGTTCAATCTTTGCATTTTTCTCATTTTGCAGAAGATTTTGTAACTTTTCTATATCTTGACTCAACTGTTGCTATTTGTTTAAAACTTGTTCATAAATATTCTTCTTTTTGATATTAAGCTGCTCTTCCAGCTGCTTAGATTTGAGCCCCTCAACTTGCAATTGTTTTTCCAACTGAACAAGCTTTTGTTGATTTTCTATGGCTTGTTCCTCTAGCATAGCTATCTGTAAGTCTATTTGTTTTATCAACTGGGAGACTTCAAAATCTTTATCTATAGTTGCAGCACTATAGGCACCTATGTATTGAGATAACTTGGTGATATCCTCTGACGGATTCACCTCAACATTCTTATAAACAATATTCATAAATTCCATTTGTGATGTTGCAAGTGGATCGTGGTCAATTCTTCTCCTCTTCCTTTGTTTTCTAACAATAGCCCTATGCTTAGGACTGTAAAATATGTCTAAAGGAGGAATTTCTTCCACTTTAAACATAATTTTACCTATAGGATGCTCAGGAATAACTTCCATATCTTGTTCTTCCAGTTCTTTAACTTGAGGATTATTTTGTTGTCCTATTTGCTGGGAAAATTGCTCATATTGGCTCAGTAAATGGGGAGAAAATATAAGTTCAGTATAATTTACCACATTCTCAATGGTTTTTTCTCTTTCAAGTTGAGAATCTGGATTATTTCTCATATTTTCTTTTCTTGATTTTATAGTAACCTTACTGCCTGTGTGTTCTTTTTCAGTATACACATTTATTTCAGTACCTGTGCTTTCCTTTCCTGTCTGAGTTGTAGATTTCTGAGCAACATGTATATTGAGTTTACCATTAGTATTCTATTTTTGCACATTGAGTTTACCGCTAGTGTTTTCTTTCTGCACAACAGGATTAGTTTCTGTGACTTCCTTCTGTATCTGTTCATTGACTCTGCTGGTAGATGTCTCTTTAGCTACTTTTCCAGATGCATCCTCATTTTCCTTTGCTGTGTTTCAGATTCTTGCATAGGAATTCTTAATTGATCTAGAGGAGCTTTGAGAAGTCTTTGGCTTCTAAATAACATGAATTTATTCATCTCTTCAGTCTGAAATTTAGACTTGGCTAATTCATAGAGTTGGGACATATTATTAGCAGAAACAAAAAAATCATCAAACTCATCTGCTTCATGCTCAAATCGAGAGATTGAAACTGAAGTGGTGAAATAAAACGCCACATTCTTTCGGTCATATTGCCTTCCCAGGACTGTTGAGAGTTTAAGATTGGTTATCTTGCTAACTTCTTTCTTAGCATGAAAAAAATTATTGAGAGTATAATCTCCACATTTAAAAGGAAAAGTAGGCCACATTAGCTTCTTGTTATTCTTCAAATACCTGGACATGCCTTCTACTATTAGTTTATATGAAATTTCCTGTGCTAACAGTTTATCTGGAACATACAAAGGAAGAATGTGGGGTTCTACAATACTCCCGAAAACTGTGATATACTTGAATTTTTCTTCTCCGAACCAATCCCCAATCGAGGATAAATCAACTTTAGCCTTTTCAGAAAGTCTAGGAGGGAATTGGTTGAAAATGGTTTGAAAAACAGGGATAAGGAAACCATGACAGATTCTACAAACATGGTTTTTGAAATGAACTTTCCACAGGAATTTGTGATATATATGAATAGGAGCAGGGTCTTTAGGTGTCCATTTCCATCCTAACATGGGAAATTCAGAATTGAAGCATATGGCATCTAGAATATAGGCACAAAAGTAAAAAGGAGTAGTATTTCCTATGTTTTTGTCCTTCCTATACTCAAGAATCCTATTGGCTATCTTATCAGAAAGAATGATAGACCAGTCCATTATTTCAGAATTTATAGCAGAATGGATTAAAGGTACCATTTGTATAGAGAACCTAGCTAAATTGTCATTTCTGAATAATTTTCACATCATTGCTACGATGTAACAGTATGGAGGCGAAAGGGATTCCACTAAGTACATACCTGATGCCTCATTTTTGTGCTTTTCAAGAACCCTTCTCCATTCTCTGATTGGCTCTGATTGATTTGCATTATTTGCAGCAAATTATTTGATGAAGGCTTTGTTGTAGATTTTTTGCGGGTCTGGAACATGGTACATTGCTTTAATTTCCTCTGCTTTAAATGACCCGAATGTTGCTCCAGAAGCTGAAAAAAACATCCTGTTCTAGATGGCCACATTGTCAATCACCCACCGAATCATATCATAGTATGGGAAAATGTTTGCCCGAGCTACAATTCAGCGCACGAACAAATTCGCAAGTGCTTGAAGAGAATTTTCTGAATCAAACTCTTAATCATCCTTGTCAGGAACTATTTCCTTTGCCACAATGACCTTAGGCTTTTCCCTTTCAATGAGGTTATATACCTCTTCCCAAGATAGTTTTCGAAGACCTCGGCATGACGTGTCTGTAACCAGCTTAATTTTAGCTGGTTTCTCTTTAGGTACCATGGTGAAAACAAGGGCTTTTGCAGTGACAAAAGCTTTTTGTTTTGTTGATCTCTTTGACATTTCGGTATCTGATAATGTTTCCCTCACTCTGCGAATGAAAGGGTTGGCTGTTCTTTGGTTCTGTAATGGAGAAAAAGCTTTCAGAAGTGATAGAAAGAGAATAATGAAGACAACTATATGAAATATCTATTCGTTGATTTCTATTTATTAATATTTGTATTAAACTTAAATGCTCTCTTTAGAAGTCACACTCAACGCATTTGAAATAGAATCAATAATCATTATTCGTTTAATTTTCTATTAATAACAAACATACAGTCGGAGATCGGCATTTTTTTAACTGAGAACATAAAACTTTCCCTTTGAATCATGCAATTGTGATGAATAAATAGCATATGCACACTTTAAAATATGAAGCTGAAGTATTAATCACATTGGAAATTTTCAAAAGGGATGACAAATAAGATTTCGTGATTTTCTCCTATTTCTGATTGCGATGATATATATCGCATCGGCTCTTTTCAAGAGAAATGAGTTACAAAAAATGTTAGCCGATTTTGCGATTGCGATTATAGTAGGGCCTATCGCATCGGAGATTATAATATCATGAGTGAATATTGCTCGTTTCTCCAAAATGCGAATGAGATTGATCGCATCGCATCAGAGTTGTGTCATTGATCAAATAAAGATATTGCGATTTGCGATTTTGTGATTTTGTGATGGCAGTGGGGCCCATCGCATCGGAGATTTATAAAACAAGTGCATTCTATAATTCTCTTCTGAAATGTGATTGCGATCAATCACATCGCATCGAAACAAATATGAAAGTTTAAAACCTTTTCGATTTACGATTGTGATTGGTTCAATCGCATCGGAGTTTTTGAAAAAAAAAATAGACAACTTATGATATCTCCGATTTGCGATTGCGATTACAATACATCGAAATTTTTTCCATTCAAATACCTTTATGTAATAAAGTCTTTATATTTCATTGTATCAGAAATTTTCAATGTTGTATTTGTTTATACACACTTGCTAATAAATATATGCAATATGTCTTTCTAACAATGAACACTTTTTTCTAATTCAAAAATGATCGGATTGCTTCTAAGTCTTTTATTTCTATCTAAAAAGAAAGAGGGGACCTATTTCAAAATTAAGTTTATTCTAAAAATTTAGAAATGGGGAGGGTTTTCGTACCGTACAACAATATGCAAGAATGAAAACTTGTAGGTTACAAGGAAGTGCTTACTAAAATTCACCATCAACTCAAACTTTCTTGATGAAGTTGAGCTTGATGTGGTGCCACTTGAGATATCAAGTATTGAATTGGGAAGTCCTTATATGTATGATAGGAAAGAATTATTTCATCTCCATGAGAAAAAGTATCACTTGTTTAAGGATGGTATTGAATACATAATTAGAGTGCATAAGAAGAATACAGGTTTGTCTCTTATACATGAAAGTGAAATGAAGAGGATAATGAATGTAAGACAGAACTTGACATTGTTGATGATCAAACAAAGAGATGCATTGAATCACACTTTTCAAAAATATGCTTATGCTTGTAATTAGTTGTTTCAAGATGTTAACAGTTTTCCTTTGAAAGAAGGTGAAAAACATTTGCTGCAGTCAACAATAGTGTTGAGCAATGTTAGAAACAAGATTTCGGTGCAAGAGAGTGCAAAGGTCAAAGAGAAAGCGAAAAAGAAACTTGAAAAAGAAGGTATGGGTTCGAAAAATGCTTATTGTTGGTTTCCAAAAGGTACATGGCAATGGTGAAGATACTTGGTCAAGATTCGATGCAAGTACAAACAAAAACTAGCTAAATATCGCCATGGTGACAGTGTCCAAGGTGAGAAAGTCTTTAAGCTTCCTTTGATTGTTGACCAAGATAGGAACAAGATGGTTTCTGCAATAATATATTTTCATTCTTCAAATTCATAAATATTGCAGCATGACGGTGTCAAGGATGGCAAGAGAAGGTCGCAAGAATCAAGGAAAAAGTTGATTTTTTGTGAAAAACTCCAAATGATGAAATTGGGAAAATTAAAATGGATAGAGACTAGAAGGATGAGGGAACAATACCCTCATCCACATGATCGATAATCAAAGATGTTTTGGGGTCTAAAGGCTTCTAGTCGAGAGGAATGATTAGAGGCTCGATATTTTAGCTCAAAAATGAAAGTGCTCATAATTGAATGAAACTAGAATGAAAGTGTCTGGCATATCACAAGGAATCTAACACAACTCATTTCATTGGAACTTGAGTTCAGATGAAGGAGTTATGGTTTGTTCATCATTGTTCAGAACATGCAAATTTTTATTAAAAAATTGCAGAACGGGTACAGGCTTATGACAGGAAACCCAGTCATCATTCAAGGAATATTCTTCAGTTTTAGTCCAATGGGACTATGACAAGTGTCACTGCGGGATTCACTAGTTTGGTTTGTGAAGGTGAAATTTGTCGAATAACCTCCTAAGATTGAACTTGGGTTTATGATATTATGTGCTGGAAATTATTTCTTTTTTATTATTAAGATTAGATTGATATTATATATATATATATATGGTTTTATGATCATATGATATATTATATTATTATATATATTAATATTTAATTATTAATCTAAACCTTAACTAATTTTAATATTTCCGCATATGGCATATTAAATCTAAATCAGAGTCTAAATGGCATCGTTGGTCAAAACGTATTAATGTTTTGGAATGACATTAAATATTGGCTTATAAACTATGCAAAGTTCAAAGGTTCGATGAGAATTGTATTAAATTTTGAATATGTATTAAGGTGGAATGCATATTATATACATGGCATAATGTGCGTTGGCACATATTACATGGTTTTAAAATTTTAATACGGGGCCACATTAATAAATGCATAGCCAAAAAAAAGTAATGGGGGTCGAGGTCCGGGTTCGAACCTGTGACCTCCCCCCAAAGAATGTGCTTCATTACCTTTGGGCCATGGGCGCAGTCCTTTGATTCCAAAACATGCCTTTGAATGCATGCAAGGTTCAATGACTAGAACATAGGGGGCCAGACCTTCACCATAACACCAAGTGCGTGACTGTGCTGGAGGACTCCGACCCTAAAACATGCTTAGCGCTAAGATATTTTTAATTAAAACTTAATCTAAGTTTATCTCCCATAAATTATGATATTAGTATGGTAAAGGAGTTGAATTAGTCTGCCAATTGCGGCGGAGCTCCAGATTTAGTGGACTTATCTGTACATTTTCCAAATTTAGTGGAGAAATTTTAGGAAAATTGGTTGTTTCCATAACTGAGTCAATTTTTGACCAAATAGAGTGCAGGAAGAGTCATTCTTGGATAATTGGAATGTTATGAAGACCTTGGAACATGTTGTAGAGGTAGAGGATCTCATCTACCCAGGTTTTTGTTACCTTGATGAATTTTGAAGCCTAGGGCCACAAGGAGGGAAGGCCATGCCTAGAGCATCTAGTAACTAAATTGAGTAAATAAATAGTCATTTCTGATAGTTTTGAACATTTCTAACTCATTGGAATAGGTTCCAAGAGAATTTGGTGCATATAAAAAACATTTTTAGCACATTTGAGCTAATACAAAGGCCCAAGCTATGGATATGGACCAAGGAGATGTAGCCTAGGAGGGGTTAATTCCTTCATCAAAACTTTGTTTTAATGGTTCAATTTGTGATGGTTTGTTGTTATTTAAGTTGATGTTGTTCAACCTTTTAAATTCATGCTTTATGCTTTCAAAAACACTCATAAAATTTAGTTTTAATTACCTTTTTGACACACATAAGCAACAAGGGAACCTGTACATCAAGCATAAGACCAGTAAATAAGTTTTATATCTGAAAACAAAATTAGCACAACGATAACTAACATTAAAATTTAGATCAATACCAAAGCTAATCTATTACATTGGATTCTTTTTTGGAAAAAATTATAGAACATGAAATGAATTCGATGTAAATTTAAGTGTTATCATTCCTTCTATTAATGTATTTTTAAATATTTTTATAAAATATTATTCATCCTTCTTTTATGTTTTTCCCAATAATTTACCATGTATGTGTGTTGTATTGTTGATAATGTGATGTCATTGGTTTGACAATATACATTATTATTTTCAAAATAGTGTCAAAAAAATTAATAGTAATATTGATACTAAAAACTCATTAATCGACCTCTGAGTGACATGGAAATAGGGCAACACTACTAGCCATTTGATACTTAAACCCCACTTCAATTTTTAAATGGGTTTTCCTTTTATTATATCTAAAATACTTTTGTTTTATTATTTAGCCTTGGAAAATAGGATAGTATGTACCATGACTAATGTTAAGTTGGGGATAACAAGTCTTAAGAGTTATTAGTGTTTATTTTGATGAGTGAAACTTAAGTCATCTATTTTTTTTTGTGAGATTTTAGACATTTTGTGATTGCAAAAATCAGATTTCTTATATTTTATGACTATATCAAAACTCAAACCTTTATTTTTCACTTCTCTTACAAGGTATAGCCTCTTTTGACATGAAATATATCATATAGCCCATCAAATTATCATACTTGATACATGATATGAAATTTATTGCTAGTTAATGATGTGCTAATATTAGTTTCAGAATAAACATGAAATTTCTTTCGTTTGCTTATCATACAAGGGTATATACATGTGCTTATGAGTGAAAATTCATTAAAATTGATGAGATTAAGTGTATTTTATGAACTTAAAAGCATGGAAACTTAATGTTGAAAAACAACATAATAAAACATAGCAAGCACAAATAACAGAGACAAATACACAATTTTTTAATGAAGGAGTTCACCCCTCCTAGTCTACATCTCCTTGGTCCGGCTTCATAGTCTGGACCTCTGTATTAGCTTCAATTGTGAAAAAGTGTTGTTTAAAGTCTCTTGTTGCCTCTGAAACCTATTCCAATGGCTCCAAAACATCAAAATATACCAAGAATTACTCTTCCTCAGCCAAAATTTTGTGTAAAATTGCCTCAGTTATGGAAAAACCTATTTTTCCTATTTTTTCTCCACTAAATCTGGATGTCCTCTAGTTAACTCCACTAAATGTGGATGTCCACCGAATCTGGCGGTTCCGCCAAAGGTGCCACCAATTTAAACACACACTTAGTGTTAAGATAAGCATGAGTTAATGTGTTCAGTGGGTGCATTTAGCGATAATCCACATTTAATGCAAGTGACAGTTTAACGTGGTATAACCACGTATTAAGATAATTAATACGCATTAATCATTTTTTTTAAACTCCGTCAGATTGAGGGTGTTGGCCCCTATTTCTGGGTGCACAATCTTTTTTTTTATTTTTCGGGGGGGGGGGGGGGGGTGCTAGCTCACGGGGGTGGTACCCTACGAACCCCCATATGTATCGTTAACAATCTTCAAATAAACATGAAACCCCATATGGTTAAGGACATCGGTGGAGGCGTAATGGTGAGGCAGTGGTGCGTATGGTGGGTGGTTGTGGGTTCAACTCCAACCCCTGCCATAATTTTTGTTGAACGTGAATTTTGAATTCGACCATGGCACAAAACTTTGGTTTAAATATATATGTTGTGGAATATACGTTTTTCCATGATATGGTTTAAACCTTTTTATAATATGTATAATGCACCCAATGATAATCACATTCGACCTTTCATATAAAAATTAATCATGCCAGCCAACTTGCCATGGGGGGCACATGCCAGCCTCTGGCTGCGCCACATGGATATTTCCCATTGGCCCAAAAAATTCCACCATATAAAAATAACCCACCATAGTAGAAATTTCCAACTTAGGATTAGGAGGAAAATTTCAACTTCCCCAAGCAACATTGGCGAATCTGGAGATGACACTTGTCACAATGTGACTAGCTAAAAACTAGAGAATATTCCCTAAATATTCTTGAGGTGTTGTCTGAACTGCCAAGTCATCAGTCTTTCATTATTCTGCATAATTCTTACATGTTTGGGAAAATGAACTGTAGACCATAACTCACTCATAAAAACTTGGGTTTTGATAAAATGAGTTGCGTTGAAATCCCGGTGACGAGCTCTATCTGGTCCTTTAGGTATGAAGCATTTCAAAGCACTTTAATTTTTTAGCTAAATACTGAGCTCCTAATCACTCCTCCCCAGTAGAAGCCTTTTGGACCCCAAAAGATACTATCAATTGTTCAACAGTTGAGGGTAAAACTCCCTCACCCTTTCACTCTCCATCCATTTGGCCTTTGAAGGATTTTTTCCCTTGAGTCCCACTCTAAGGTATTTGACCTTACCTCTTCTTGAAGTTTTGATTCTTCTATCAAGTATGAGATATTGCTGAAGTATGTCACTATGACCATCTATAGCAACATCTTTCTCAAAGATGAAGTACAAAGGCGATCTTCACAAGTAACCATAACATGCCTCAAATGGCAATGTGTTTGTTGAAGAATGCTTTTCCATGTTGTATGCATGTTGTATGCATGTTGAATGTAATGAAAATTTCATCCCACAACTTGGGATGCTTGTTGCAGTAACCTCTAAGAAGATGAATAATTGTCCTATTTACCACCTCGGTCTGAACATATCTTTGCGGATGAAATTTTGTACTCTTCTTCAACTTTGTGCCATCATGTCCCATAATTTGGACCAAAAATTCCCAACAAACCAGGAATCCTAATCACTTACAATAGAAGTAGGAAGACCAAAATGAACCCATAAATTTTAAAAGAAAAGATTAGCGGTTTGTTCAGCTGTAATTTTTTTCTTACAAGGCATAAAAAGACACATTTTTTTGAACCTATCTACCGCAACATACAAGTAATCACGAGCTTTCCTTGACATGGGAATAAAACCTACAAAATCCATTGAGATACTCTCCCAAGGATGTGAAAGAACCAGAAGTGGAGTGTACAATCCAAGTTTCTTATTACTAGGCTTACTTGTTGCACATACGTAACATCCTCTAATAAAACGAGATACACTATCAATCCTGCTGGGCCAATAACAATACCTTTGGATATTCGTTATTGTCTTGCCTACACCGAAATGTCCAACAATAAATGATGTGTGTGCCTCCCTTATGACACTGTTTGTTTAGACTCCCTGTGGTATACATAAATTTCCCAAGTGATACAACAAACTGTTATGCACATGATAATCTAACTCTTCATTTTAGTTTCCTTGACTCAATCTTTCATACACATCTTGAAAATCACTATCATATGCATATTGTTCAATGTAACTTTCACGCATAATTGAATTGTGCTTGAGTATAAAAGATGAATTTAAAATAGGCCTAGAGAGCATATCAACTATTGTTAGTATGAATGTTTTGTCGAAGTGTACGAAAAAATACCACTTTAGCTACACATACCTTATAGCCCTAACATCAAATATGGCTACCAATATCTTTAGATATGCAGTTAGTTGATCAAGAAAAATGCTGCAAAGATCCAGATCTATGCATAGAAAGACATTAAGCAGTAAAAACAAGGTTTTTCTCCATGCATCCAATAGACAAGACAAGAATAATTTTTGAAAGAATTTTATATTAAGGGAACTTGAGAGGAAAACAAGAAAGGTGTTTACAATTCTCCTCAATGGGATGGGCTCTTGGAAGTCCTCAACACTTTATATCTAGAATTTCTCTCTCTAGTTGGTGTAGAAAACCCAAACAAACATCAAACTCAAAGGGAGCTCACAAAGCAAATGATGCAGAATGTGACAATGATAATGTCTCAAAGTCAAACCAAGAGTATAAATCCAGAGTGATCTAATAAGCAACAAAAGGTGACAAATGAATGGAAAAACCCTTCTATTTATAACAAAATATTAGGTCATTCTAGATCTTGGTGCATGATTAAAATAATATTAACCAAGTCTAGATCCACCTTTTATGGAATATTTTATTATATTTTTTGAAGGGAAAAGGAATTTGACTTGGGTCAAATCCCTTTATTTGTAAATAATAAATAAATAAATGATTTATTTATTATTTTAAGGAAGTGGTTGAATGATAATTAAATAAATAATGATTTATTTAATTATTTATAAATGATTTAGTCATATTTAACAAGGAATATTATTTAAATAAGATTTAAATCATTATTCCTTGAAAATAAGAAGATAAATAAGGATTTATCTAATTAATTTCCTTGTTTTGGGTTAAATGTGACTAGGAATAATAATTAAATTGTTGTTTAATTAATTATTCCATGAGGAAAATCAAACAAATATAGATTTGTTTAATATTTCCCCTTGGGGTTTCTTGTTTAGACCATAAAAAACCTAATAAATGTGGTTTATTAAGTTATTTTACATAGCGAGAGAAATTTTAATTAGGGTAAAATTGGTCTTACATGGTGTACTTGGGTCCATCTAACGATAATAGGTTAGATGACCAAAAAATGGTGTAACAGATTGCCCCCTAGCATGCGAGTGTTAGGATAAAATTGTATGACCTAAGTACATTGTAAGAACTCAATCACCAGAAATCAAAAGGGAAGTCAGGGAGAGAAATTTAAGGTAGACTAATGTGCTGAATAAATAGAGCCTGAGGAGATGAGACTTACAGGTGCAACAAGTCTCTTTTTATGAGAGGGTACTTGTGCTAAAGGCAGCAGGGGAGGCATACCTATGCCCTCCAAGACGAAGTACAAAAGAATAGTGTGTCCAGTAAACAAGGGACCAAACTGTAAATTACATGATAGCATAAACATGAGCCAGATAAGAGAAGTAATGATAAATCCCACATACATGTAGTGCCTGGGATAAAATCCAGGACTTATACAATAATATCTGAGTACATGAGATACAAATACAACCTAAATTCCCCCTATAAAAGAGGAAGGGCTCACAAAATCTGACTGATATATGCAAATCAAAGAGGCTCTACAAGCAGCTAAGGCCGACATCATCAAATATATGGAGCTGCATCAAAGGCTGAGATGAAGAGGTCATCCAGGCATGTGGGGGGATACTTGTAGGGCCACCCCCTCATGAGGGCTCAGACATCTCACACACACCCGGGAATCATGGATAGCGGTTGTGGCATCATTAAACCATCGAATATACGGATCTCGATCATGCTGAAAGGAGCTAGAGTTGAGAAAAAATCAAGTCAAAGGGAAATAATAAGTCCCTTTTCCTGATCCAGTGCACCAAACAAGAGTGGAAGCTGGAACCAAGGTACACTGCCCTCTAGACCTGTCTTCTGGAATGAATGAGCTGATGTCGTAGAAGGAGGTCCACCATAGGTGAGGCAATAAGGGATCCTCAACTAAGGCATGAGAGAAAATATTAGAGTGACTGACAGATTGACACCAATGATGATGATGAAATAGGGTGGTACTGAGTAGTGGATGGATGACTTCCCTTGTGAGAGCATAAAGGGCATGGATGAATTGGCAGCGACTGACACAATATCATGAGGGATAGGGGACAGTGGGACTGAAGGCCATAATGTGTGACATGAGAGAGGGACCAAGCAAGGAAGGATGGAGGACTATAGCGGGATACAAAGGGACTTGGGATAGACTCCATGAATGCAATGATGACTCAACTCGGATGCTCTAAACAAGGGCGACTCGATGGCGTTGCCACACAGTAAAGGTCCAATGGGGGACCATAAAAACATGAGTACAAGAGGGTATCTCATGACGAAAATCAACACAAACAAGGGCAAGTAAGGAGGCAAAGTGGTACCCCAAGTACAAGTGTTGTAAGTGAGGAAATCCGATTTGGAGGAGAGGTAAATAAACCCTTCTTGGACAAAATGTGTCCAGGTGAAGTATCAAATCATGAAAAAATAACAGATACCCATTTGAGTGCTCGGTGAGAGCTTTCCAACGGTGCAGATGGTTTGTCAAACAGAGCTACGGTTGGGCCGCAACAGGTGAAAGAAAAATCAGGGGTTTTCTTCTAATAGGGAATTTTCCCTCCAAATGCATTCATTTGCTAGTGAAGCTGTGATGAATGTAGAGAGAAGAGAAGGCCCTAAATCTTGCGGTGATCGTAGCAGACAAACCGACCGTTGGAATCAAGATCCGTCAGTTGTAGGTAAGAGGCCTAATCCTGCTCTTTCTTTTTGATGGATTGAAACTTTAAATTAGGGTCCAAAATCTCAGGAACAAACCCTTCCTCATCTTTACGGCCGAGTCACACTATTTGGGTCAAAAACTACAGCCTGGGAAGTAGGTTTTGGCATGAAAAGTGCGACCTGTCCCAGCCCAAAAAGTGTGACCTGTCAGATGGAGGTGATTTCTGTATTGTCGTGGGTTGAGATTTGGGTTTTTTGTGGTTGGATGCAGTTTTTCCTATTAGTACACTGACAAAGATGATGGTTTTGTGCATATATGGCAAAGATACAGATTAAATGGAGAGAAATGGACATGGGCACTTTACGGGTGGAGATCCAAGGGGATCAAGGTGTCCGTCATGCACTGGCCAAGTTTGGGGTTCTGAAGTTTGTGGAGAACCATTTGATGAGAGCCGGGGAGCCCTTATTGGCCCGGTTTGTCAGTTATTGAGATCCAGATCATGAGGTATTTATAGTGCAGGGGCATAGGATTGAGTTGACAGTCCAGGATTTATCTTTCCTGAATGGTCTCCCACCACTTGGGATGGTGGGAAATACACAGCCAGTGTTACCATGAGGGCAGAACATCATGGAGTTTGTAGAGCAACATTGCCGACCAGGCCTCCAAGTCAAGGGGACTTGGATAGCGATTGGGGATCTAGAGAGATTAGAGACCCATGCAGTGGCGGCAGCGGTGTTGCAGATCTTGGGCAGCCAGGTGCTCCATCACATCACTGCGGGGTAGATGATGATTGTGGAGAAAGTATTGAGTGGGACCTACTATGGGTGGGCCCAAATGATGTTGGTGTCGCTAAAACGACAACTGTCACTTTGCAAGTGGTAAGTGAACCATGATTTCTCGTATGGGACTGTATTATGATCCTTCTTTTTTGAGAAGATCTCGACCTTGTGACCTCGTGTACAATTACCAGATGAGGGTCCGAGAGAACCCAGGATGCACCGGTGGGGCTGACTAATGTGTAGAGGTGGTGGAGCGACGATAGGACGGGTGTTCCGACCAGAGTTCTTTTCCCATTGGGGTCAGATGCCATTGTACATAGACGACTATCCCTATAGTGGGATGAGTTATTGTGGAGATCCGGACTTGCCACTTCCACCTAGTCAACTATGGGGGCCCGATGGTAAGTAAAAAGTGACTAATCTTTTATGTGCATGTTAAAGTTTGTGAATAGTATATATGGTATTGATTATTATACTTTTGGTATGCAGATATAGCTCCGGTAAAACCGGCCGGATATATGGGACGACCTGCGGTATCAGGAGCTGCAGGTGTTAGTGGATCAAGAGCGGCACAGAATGAGGATATGACCACCCTCTTAGAGGACATCCATCATAGATGTGAGGGTCTACTGACCGGTGTTTCAGAGCGGGGTTGGAAAGACTTAGATGACAAGTACCTAGAGCTATGTATTGGTCTACCCTCAGAGTGGCAAGGGGTCATGCGGTGCATGGAGATGACCGATCAGACTATGCGTGATCTACGAGCTATGGAGCAGAGCCATTGGCTCGAGATCCTCCAGAGAGTGATGAGATGTGGGGCAGGTGGTGCCCCCTAGGATGTATGTGGGGCAAGTGGTGCCCCCCAGTTTTGAGTTTTGGTTTTTGTAACATGCTATGGGCATGTCATATATATCAGAGTATATGGACTCTAAAAACATGTTGTATGACGCATATTATGGATATGCATCATTTTGATGATTATAAATGTTATTTTCTTGTATGAAATGTGTGTGATAAATGCCAATCTAGAACATGGTTTGCAATGCTATCTACGTAGTGATTTTGTTCTCTAGGTACATGACTGAAAGTAATGATTCTAAATTCACGTATCAAAAGTTTCACTCGTAAATATCATCTAAAAAGGATAGGATTATGCACACAATAGACACCATTGAGTTGCATGACAAGAATCAGGGAATCTAAACGAACATGCAGATGTAGGATGCGATGAGAGAGGGCATCGGCTAAGAGGCCACGCACTGCATCATATTCGGCCTGATTATTGATGGCAGTACCAATGTAGGCCCCATTGGAGAGAACGAGGGCATGCAAGGGGGTAAAGATGGCCCAAGCTACCAAGGCTAGATTCTGGGAATAGCGACTTGCACCATCGGCATAACCGATATAGGGTGTGGATGAGATGTCCTACTGAAGAGTGTTAGAAGACAATAAATGGGAGGGGGGAGAATAATGATGGCAGCGTGAGTGCAAAGTAGACACCGAACGGCAACGATGGGAGGGAGTAGTCTAGGTAGGATGGCTATGACTCATAAACTGACTGGAGGGTGGTGTATGAGGGCTAAGGGAGGAATAGCTGGTGCTCAGGCTGCAAAGGTCAACATAGATATGGAAGGAAACATCTAGTTGATGGACGGGAAAGGTCACGGGTGGAGAAGGCTTCCATGAGGTCACCATGACATAAAAAGAGGGGATGACAAAGGGAAGGAAAACCACATGATATGGTAAAGTTATCGAAATCATCATCATGAGAAGAAAGGCTTGCAGACGGATCGTCATGGGAGATGACAGAAGAACAACTAAAAAGGTGGTCAAGGGATGGCGAGTCCAAGGTGGTTGCAGGAGGGGGGTCAAGCGAAACAAGAGGAGAGGATTCGAAGGGAATTTTCTCTGAGGGTCTCATAGATGACAATAGATATAGGATGGTGGTAGGAGGCTCCATCATCTCGACCTCGGATGGAGGAATGTCAACAGGAGCGGGTAAAGCCTCGAGCTGACCTGATGCATACTACGCAACTATGGGAGAGACGGATTGATTTTGTTCAACCTCATACTCTCTGACAACTTCTAAAGAGGCACGGTAATGTGTCAGGTGAGGAAAATGGTGGGAATAATGGCCATGGACACCACACAGAGCACAGGTTTTGTTGGTGCGAATAGTCTGTGGGTTCTTGGCTGGGGATGAGGAAGAAACAGAGGTTTCAGGGGCCGTAGACTCAGGGAACACAACCTTAACCATGGGTTTAAGATGGGTAAACTCGAGGCAAATATGGGTGGCATGACCGATGACATCACACAAGATGCAAGGCTTTGTGGGCGGAGGAGGGGCAGGGTCAGTCGGGGTGGCCTTATCTTTGGATGACCCCTTGCGAGCTTTGCCTTTCTTTCCCAGAGTTGGCTCAACAGGAGATGGGTCCTGTTGAGGTGCTGAAGGCACTGTCACAACGGGAGAAGCTAGGGGAACCGGTTGAACCGATGTCAAAGAAAGGTAGGGTTTCGGGTGACCAGGCGAGGTAGGGGCTGGAGATTCAAGGTACCAGACGAGTATACCCAGGGTCAAGTTGGGGAGAAAGAGTGGCCAGGATAGGAACTGAATAGACTCTAGGAGGAGGAGCAAGGAAAGGTATATGAACAACAGGGTAATGACCAGGTGGGATGGCTCTAAGATGGTTAAGGCCTAGGGGAACTAACCCCAAAGGATAAAGAGGCTCATGGATACCAGCTATAAATAAGGGCCAGATGGAGTAGATCCGGCTGGTTGAGATGAAGGGCTAGGAGCAAGTTGCCGTGGGCGAGGTTGAGGTTGTTGACTAGCCGAGGTAGGTCGTTTAAGGGCAACCTGAGATGATTGAACCATGCAAACATTCGATAAGCTGGGATCAGAGACAGGGGGAGGAGGTAGACCAGGGAAGGTTCCAAGCAAAGAGGAGTCTTTGTAGACGTCGGGAGAGACACTGGTCAAGGAATCGACAATTTTCTTATTGGTGATAGAAGATATGATCAACTCAGGGGAGGGCTGAGATTTTGGATCATGATACGTCAACTGGTCAATGGTGAGTATCTTTCCATTATGAGGGAAAAACATCTTGAGGTGGACCATGGATGGGATATAAGATAGAGAATAGGTGTAGCTACACCCCAAAATAATGTTATAATCAAGAGGGGCGTTGATAACCTCAACATCGACGCAAACAGTCTTGCCTGCAAGAGTGATAGGAAAATTGCGGAATAGGCCAATGGGCTGAGAGGCATGGCCGTCCCATGCACGAAGGGTGATTGTGGAAGGGGCCAATTCAGGGGATCCGATTTGTTTCCAAACCGAAGTGGACATCACACAGGTGGATTCCCCCTCATTAATGATACACCGAGAAACGTTAGCGTTCTAGATTTTGAATGGGATTTGGAAAGCGGCGGAAGCAGGAAGAGGAGGATGTTCTGATTGACGGGTAGTGAAAACAATCAATTGGTCTTCAGCAAGATCTACAGCACCCATGGCATATAGTAGAGCCTTCTTTTGGGAAGGGCACGATTGGAGGAGTTCCAGTGTGGAAATGGTGGCAGGAGACTGCACCAAATCATATACTATGCTATATGAATGAGTAGCTCAACCAGAAGCAGCATTTCGGTGTAAAGGGCCCTTAGGAATCTTGGTATGAACCTCAAATTTGGGCTAAGGGATAGGCAAGGGACCATTGGATGTTTAAAGAGGCTCTCTAGAACCTGAAGAAGGTGACTTGTGGACAGACGGAACGGGAGGCTTGGGGTGCTGGCGAGACCGAGTTTGAAGGTTAAGATCGATGGTTATAGGCATATTAGATTTCATCATGAGGATCTGATAATCAGAGGAACCAGAAGGGGAATTTTGGGTGGCTACCGATCCAGGAGGTGCTTGGATAGCCATGAATCCTTGCTGGGGGAAAGGATCGATAAACACAGCCGATTGAGTAGTAGTCACATTGGGGGGAACAATAGGGGAGGCATGCTATCTGCGTAATGTGGCCTGAGACTCCCACATCTGCCGCATCTGTGGTAAGAGAGGACAATCATGAGTCTAATGACCATAAACACCGCAACACCAACAAGGCTTATTTGTATGAACTGGCCTGTTCGGCTTAGGTTGAGGGCCCTGTTGCTGGGTAGCAGTGTAGAGTTAATACCTGAAGGATTGGGTCCATGATTATTAGGGGCAGATTGATTTTGATTGTCTTTCCTCTTTCTTTGAGAATAAGGGGGATTAGTCATGCCCTGTTGTGCAAATACTTGCCCCGGAGGGGGTGGTAGTTACTGTTGCTGGGGATGAGAAGGTAAGGGAGGTGGAGGTGCGAATGCTGGAGGAGCTCGAGCACCAGGCTGTGTATAAGGATAATGGTTAGGCTAGGCAACATTGAGGTAAGCAGGAGGTTGGGCAAAAGGAGGAGGCATGTTGTATCCTGGATACATGCTACTTGGAGGGGGACCATAGCCCATAGGAGGTTGAGCGTATGGATGTGAGAGAGCACAAAAAATACTATCAGCAGAGTGAGATGCCCCTGGGGCGTTAGCGCCACTGGGTCTGGGGAGGTCAGGAAGGACGGTATAAACATAACCAAACTGAGCATAGATGAGGTCATATTTCAAGGCTATTTGGAGGGCGGCTTCTTCGGTTTGAGGAAACTGGGATGCAACATCTTTTCCAATGGTAGGTAAGAGAGATCGAAGGAACCAGTCCATGTATACTTGATCTTCAAAGGTAGGAGCTCGACATAAGCTCCTTCTTCTCCACCATTCCTGGACATGAGCGGAAAGGCGGGTCGCAGATGATTGATGGAAAGAAGTCAATATTTCGGTACCAGTGTCGTATTGGAGAGGGAGCTAGAAATAATATAAGAAAGTTTGGGAAATGGTCACAAATGTGGTATGGGAAGAGGCAGCCTGATCAACATACCATTTAGAAGCTTCACCTGTAAGCGTGCATTGGTACAATCTAAGATGGATGGAATCATCAGTAATGGAATTGGATGAACACCACATGTAGAAATATTTAATATGGTTGGAAGGATCTTCTCCAGCAAGGCCTTCGAACTTGGGAATGTCGGAGTGGAGCTAGGTTGGCATAGCAGGCCAACCAACATCATGGTGGATAGGATCATTGATCAACTGATTAAAATCTAGGAGACTAAGACCTACCATATAGGGAAGCAAAGGGATAGTCGAGGTAGTTCCCATGGTGGTTCTGCTAGTAACATTCCTAGTGTTAGGGCCAGGGTTTCCACTAGAATTAGGCCCTGGACCAGAAATGGTGAAGGTAACAGGAGGAGAACTAGAAGTAGGGGGAGAACCCAAAGAATCAGAAGAGGATTCGGAGTGCAGACTCGGGGGAGAACTAACTCGACGACGGCGGGCAGGAGCAAGTCGACCAACCGAAAACTGAGGGTGAAGGCCAAGAAGTCTCGAGGATATATGCCTTGGGGGAGTAGTGATGTCGGCACAAAGGGAAGAAGAATGACCAACAAGGGCATGGAGGTGCTGAATCAAGTGATTACAATGTCGAAACAAGGGCAGAAAGGTACAGTGTCAATATATTTTAAATTCTGTTCCTGGCGGTGTTAACCAGGCTCTTCTTCGCTTAGGGTCAATGTGTGGTGTGTGTTAATTTTAATTTTTAAACCCATATTTTTTTAGAGTAAAATAAAAAAGTGTGTTGCGTAACTGAAAATAAATCTACAGAGAACAATATATAATGCATAAAGAATAGAAAATTAATAGCTAACAATGCATCGATCTAACCCAATAAGGTGGGTCTCTCAAAACTAGTCTAAAAGAGGGAAAAAATATAGTCAAAACACACTAAAAAGGGGCCAATAGATATAAGGGCGGGAGGGACAGGGATCTAAAGGAGAAATCTGCTGGAAAGAGGTGCAAAAAACAGCAAAGAGGCAGAGGCAAGGTTGCTGTAAAAAGGAGGAAATCAGCTAAAGGCAGAAGGGACAAAGAGGTGACCTTAGAGGCAAACCCAAAAAAAAATATATGAGGTGATTTGAAAGGGAAAAGAGCTGATCTAAAAGGGATCTGAAAGTGAGGTATCAGATCTGAAAAGAAAAAGGCTGAAACTCTGAAAATTCAGACGTTTGAAATAGCTAAAACTCTTCCACAAAAAGTGGAGGGTACTAAAGCCCTAATGGGCTAGATTCCCACTTATTTGAGTAAAATAGATCAGAAACAGGTCTAAACGGGTGGAGACAGAGGCTGGAAAACCCTGACAGAAGCTTCAGACAAACCTAGAAAAATTGTTGAAAAATTGCAAAAAAAAGTGCAGGTCGCAGGTTCTGACCTGTTTTCGGTGCAGGTCATAGATTCTGGGCTAAAAAGTGCATCCTACAGTCCAGGTCGTAGGTTTTAGGGAAAAAAGTGCGACCTGCAGCTCCGAGTGTCTCGGCGGCAGATTTCAGAAAAAAATTTCGTCTCAGTTGCGATTGATGTCGGTTACCTGCGCAATAGGGCCAAAAACACACAAAAGTTATAAATTTTAATGTTTGAGGGTTTTCTAGGTGAAAAATAGCATAAAAATAGGAAAAATAAAAAGTTGAAGAGAAACCCTAAGGTTTGAAGCAGCTAGATATGCAAGAATATGAAAAACGACAACAGTCGTAATCGAAAACCCGTGTGGAGTTTCCAATTGTTAGTATGAATCTTTTGTCGAAGTGTATGAAAAAAGACCACTTTAGTTATAGATAAATTATAGCCCTAACATCAAATATGGCTACCAATATCTTCAGATCTGCAGTTAGTTGATCAAGACAAATGCTGCAAAATCCAGATCTATGCATAGAAAGACATTAAGAAGTAAAAACAAGGTTTTGCTCCATGCATCCAATAGACAAGACAAGAATAATTTTTGAAATAGTTTTATATTAAGGGCACCTGGGAGGAAAAAAATAAAGGTGTTTCCAATTCTCCTCAATGGGATGGGTTCTTGGAAGTCCTCAGCACTTCAGATCTAGAATTTCTCTCTCTAGTTGGTGTAGAAAACCCAGACAAACATAGAACTCAAAGGGAGCTCACAAAGCAAATAATGGAGAATGTGACAATGATAATGGCTCAATGTCAGACCAAGAGTATAGATCCAGAGTGATCTAATAGGCAACAAAAGGTGACAAATGAATGGAAAAACCCTTCTATTTATAAAAAAATATTAGGTCATTCTAGATCTTGGTGCATGATTAAAATAATATTAACCAAATCTAGATCCACCTTTTATGGAATATTTTATTATATTTGTTGAAGGGAAAAGGCATTTGACTTGGGTCAAATCCCTTTATTTGTAAATAATAAATAAATAGATGATTTATTTATTATTTTAAGGAAGTGGTTGAATGATAATTAAATAAATAATGATTTATTTAATTATTTATAAATGATTTAGTCATATTTAACAAGGAATATTATTTAAATAAGATTTAAATAATTATTCCTTGAAAATAAGAAGATAAATAAGGATTTATCTAATTAATCTCCTTGTTTTGGGTTAAATATGACCCGGAATAATAATTAAATTGTTGTTTAAATAATTATTACATGAGGAAAATCAAACAAATATAGATTTCTTTCATATTTCCCCTTGGGGTTTCCTGTTTAGACCATAAACAACCTAATAAATGTGGTTTATTAAGTTATTTTACATAGTGAGAGCAATTTTACTTAGGGTAAAATTGGTCTTACATGGTGTACTTGGGTCCATCTAATGATAATAGGTTAGATGACCAAAAAATGTTGTAACAACTACCTTATTGTAGATTCCCTTTTCGTACCTGATAACCAAATGAAATTTTTGTAGAAATCCCATCCATCTAAAATGTCTTAATTGCTACAACTTTGACTATGAATTGTAAGTACTGCAATGGCTGATGGATGGTATGGATAATGTTCTCTTTCCCCTCATATATTGCTTCCATTTCTTTACACTTTGTACCATTGAATATAACTCTTTATCATAGGTGGGATAATTAGTCATAGCTCCATTAAAAATTTCAAAATGAAACGAAATAGGCTTACCATGTTGCATAAGCACTGCTCCCATAGCATAATCAATTGGATCTGTTTGGATCTAAAATGGCTCTCTTAGATCCGGAAGTGTTAATATTGGTGTTGAACTTATCTTTTTCTTTAAAGCATCAAATGCTTTTTGCTTCATATCTCCCCAATGGAATAATTTCATGACACTTGTCAATGCGTGTAACGGAGCTGCAATGGAAGAAAAATCAACAATGAATTTCCTCCAATATTATGTTGCCCCAAGAGAGCTTCTTACCTCTGTAACTGTATTGGGCTTGGACCAATTCAGGATTACCTCTACTTTGGAAGGGTCAATATTCAACTCACCTACTTCCAACAATGTGTCCCAAATACACTAAATAAGTCTTATTAAACTTGCACTTCGACATCTTTAAAAATAATTGTGCTTTTTTCAAGACATCAAGTTCCTTGTTCACATGCATGACATGTTCATCTCTTGATTTGTTGAAAATAAGTATGTAATCTAAGAAAAAAATGGTGAATTCATCTAGAAATGGCCTAAGTACATCATTCATGACTCTCATGAAAGTATCTGGAGCATTTGTTAGACCAAATGGCATAACTAACCACTAAAACAATTGTTGTCTAGTTTTGAAAGCAATTTTCCAAATGTCCTCTTTAGCTATTCTAACTTGATGATAACCACTTGGTAATTCTAAATTAGTGAAATATCTTTCATAATTTAACTAATCTATCAAATCATCAATGCTTGGGAGTGGGTAGCAATTCTTTACCGTGATTTTTTCAGTGCACAGAAATCGATGCACATGCGCCAAGTCTTGTCCTTATTTGGTACCAAAAAAATTGGTGAACCACATGGCGAAGTAGATGGGCGTATGATACCTTTGTTCAAAAATTCTTGAATTTCCTTATTGATTTCCAAACTCTCCATAATTGACATGAAATACATAACAATGTTTGGAAGTGGAACATCTTGTTGCAACTGAATCTCATGTTGAATTCCCCTCTTGGGAGGTAACCCATTGGGTTCTTTAAACATCTCGCCATGATGACTTACCACATCAAACAAATCATATTTTGATTTTTCCTCACATCCTTCAAAAGATTCATAGTCAACATCGTCATTTTTCTTGATCATGAGAAGCACAAAATGTTTACTTGGATTAACTAGCCTCTTCATTTGCCCTGCATTAACTAAAGAAATATCCAATTTCTTGCGATGAACTCTCACAATATACTCCACCCCATCCTTAAGCAAATGATATTTGTTCTCATGGAGATAAAACACCGCTTTCCTATCATACAAATATCGACTTCCCAAGATAATCTTGGAAATGTCAAGTGGAACCACATCTTACTCAACTTCATCAACAAATTTTGTAGTAATAGAAAATCTAAATTTGCATTTCCTTGTAACCTTTAAATTTCCATTCTTAACTATCCAACCCAAAGGGTATGGTTTATGATGTCCTACGGTTTCAACGTTAAGCTTTTTTACTAAGTCTTCTGAAATCCAGTTTTCTTGTGACCCACTATTAAACAATGCATCAATCTTTCTATGATTTGAAATAACTCTAACATGGAATAATTCTATCCTTGTGTCCTCATTTGGAGTGTTTTGTGACTATTTTAGGAACTAGTACTTGCTATAAATTCCTTTCCTTTGTTAACCATGGCTATTATCTTGGTCTCATTTCCTGAATCGGATCCAAGATCTTGTTGTGTGGTGGTAGTAATCTTTTGTTTCCCTTTGTTATTTGGTTTCTTTGGCCTTAGTTCAGTATGCAGTTTCCAATAGTGGGCTTCATCATGCCCCTTTTTGGAACAATGTTTTCATGTATTTTTCTCCCCTTATTTATTTATGCTTTCATTCTTCTTTCCCTTCCATTTTCCTCCCTTCTCTTTTCCCTTACCCTTGAATGACTTCTTCTTACTACCCTCTTCCTGAATTTTCCTTCCACTTGCTTCAAGATGCGTGGCTTGCACACATACTTCATCTAAGTTGTTTGGGTTAAACATAAGGATAGTATGTTTCAAGTAGAAATGTAAACCCCCAATGTATTTCAAGAGTGTGTCTTGTGAATTCAAGTTTACTCCTAACAACAAAGCCCTCTTTCTAAACTCCTGTGTGTACTCTTGAATAGTTTGGCCTTTGACTTGGCTAAAATTTTTCTAACTCATTATTGATTTTTGCCTATAGGCTAATGGATAAAACTGTATTTTAATGGAAGAAATGAATTCAACCAAAGAAATGGATATCTTACCATGAATTTTCATTTCCTATTGAGTCTTTTCCTCCCACCAAATTCTTGATTTTCCTTCTAGCCTTAAAGAAGCTAACTAGACCTTTATGTCATCCTCTTTGTAATATCCCAAAATGGAAAAGATAGGAATAAAAAACATAAAACTAGAGAATGCAGTGATAAATAAACACATAAAATGAGAGTAGATCATATAGAAATTCTATTAAACATTATAGCAGCAAATGTGTACAAGATCTTGAGGAAAAATATACTCAAGCTAGGCAAAATAAATGTCATAAAGTAAAGTACTTTTAATAAATGTCACATTGTCACTATGAGTTTTTATCCACCATTGAGAATGTGATAAGTAAGTACATTTCACTCAAGCAATGCCACCTCAACCATTAGGGATGATGTCATCTGCTAAAATGTGATTGGTTCTCATAAAGTGAATTTTGATTATACATTTTCCTTAGGAGGCCCATTTTAGACCTCAAAATTCCCCTAATTCTCTAGAGTCCCAGTACATAAAATATGAAGAGGAGTTGCTATACAAGAATACTGAAGGCTATGACAACGTAGTTTCTACTAGGGTTAACTGTTTATGGAAATGTAAAAACATGGATATGCTGATATAGTTCTTAGAAAATTTTGGGATTAGAGATCTAGTATTTCGAGCACCATTCCAAGATAACCCAGAAAGGGTTTATGGAAATACTCAAAATGCAGAATGTACAAAATGTAGCCCTAGGGATGAATAACACTCTCCAAATAGATCACTGGTGGGAGGTGGCTAATCTGATATGACAATGGTTGATTCCCCTCCTCACAAAATTTCTGGATGAAGGGATGCTCCCATCACTGGAAAACATAGTCAAGAACTTGGGTACTTAACCTCTTAGTGAAACTGCACTAAAAAATAATGCAGTTTCTAGAGGATACTGTGCTATGGGTGAATGTTGTTTCTTGGCCTCATGCCAAATTGTGGAATAATTCTCAACGAACTTCCTTTCTATCCTCCCATGTGAAGGGCTGCTACCCTCACTGGAGAACAAGCTCAGAAACTGTGTCTATCAACCCTCCACTGCTGCTACCCTGAAAAACAACACAATCCTGAAGGAGACCACGTTTTGGATGATGGATAAAACTTGGCTTGATGCTGGATAGTGGAAATGATTCTCAATTAGCCTCTCCTGAGTAGGCACTTGAAGTCCCTCAAGGATGAGGGTGGGATTTCTGCTTGGAAACACCCTTGTGCTAAACAGCACATCAGACTCCGCTAAATAGCTGAAATGTGCAAAAAGTCATAAAATACCAATACATAAACAATATTGAGAATGCCCTATATGGATTCCATCCTCTTCCTTATATGCTTGGTGAGGTTCCTCACCCTGGGTCCCACTTATTGAATATGCTACTCTCATGCATACACTCCTCCATCATGACTGCGTTGTCCTCCATTAATCCTCCACTACATCCATGACAACACTGTTGATTTGGTCAACTTTGACCCTGTCCACATGCTTAAGCCCCTACTCACACCCAAAAGTGCTTTATGTTGCTGATACAATGACCGACATTCACATTAGAAGTGGTTTTATTCCTACTAAAGATATTTATGGGTCCCTCTACCCACTTATTCACCTATCTTATTAGAAAAATAAAAAAATAATATTCCAACTAGATGAAAGATAATTAGGAATATTACAGTCCTCCCCTCCAAAATGTTGCTTGTCCTCAAGCAACTGCAAGGATGGGTATTTAAAAATCTCCTCTCCTTCCCCTATAGCATCATCATCTGATAAAATCCTACATTGAACCAGATTCTCTCCAATCAATTTGTCCCTTAGTTGTTTCTCCCAAGTGTGCAAGTTAGCCTTTGGTGGTAAAACCAAATGGACCTCACCATAAAGAAGTGGGAGATCCATGGAGGAAACTACATGTTTTCTAAGGGCCCTCTTGAGGCATGAGATATGATAAATGTTGGGAATCTTAATCCCAATGAGAAACTCCAATCCATATGCTACTCTCCCAACAAGATGGATCACCATGTGTGGCCCATAGAAAATATCATAAATCCCCTGCTTATGCAATGTAGTGGAATTGCATGGCTAAAAATGATGGACCAAATTGTCCACCCCATGTCTCTCTCTCCATTTATGATGTGTGTAGGACTCCTACTATTCTTGGGTTGCAAAAATATTGTCCTCAAGAGACCGAAATACATCCTAACTCTCTAGGATCCAATCTTTGGTTCTAGGATTCTTATTTGCCCAAGCCATCCCACATATAGTAAAGAGAAAATCATCACAATATTGAATCAAAAGGAGAAATACACTGAGTGTCATATGAGATGTTGGATGGTGAAAATAGTTCCCCAAGTCGAACCAACACAATTTGGCTCCTTGTTTCCCCTGAACATAATGTGGCAAGTAGCTTCCCAACCACTTGCTTGTTGTGCCTGTCTTCTCATCTAGTTAGAAGTAGTAAATGGAATTGGGTGTCAATTGAGTATACCTAAAATAGAACAACACTTTCCCAAATCCATACAAGAAGTGGCTATCTCCATGACTGATATTTGTCTTAAAAACGCCATGAAGTCCAAGGAGAGGCTTGCCCTCTTGTGGAGAAATGCACTGTATATAAATGGAAAAAGAATGCAAGTACTTTTTTACATGATCAATAACTACAAAGACACAACCCTTACCATATACTGTTAGAAAAATAGTGATGAAGTGCATATGTCATCTCTCCCATCTCTCTCTCAAAAAAGTGAGTGACTGCAAAAACCTTGGAGGATGGTTGTTTTCCTCCGCCTTCTTCAAGCAAACTACACATCGCCTGACATGCTTAACGCCAAAGCCACATGCTGGAATATTTATACTCCATATTTGTTGTCATCCTTGTAGCTGCATTTTCTCAAGAGAAGATTGAATTTTATGGTGATCAATATTGACTTGAAATCTATTTCTCCTCCAAAACATCCTGAGTTTGGAAAATGCATGCATGAGTACCAACAGCCCCTTACCATATATGGAAGGCTCCTTCCTGTATGCAATCATCTCCTGACTCTCAAAGGAAAAAATTGTGCCATCATCCACTCCTGAAACATCATGTAGGCTATGGGAGAAAGTCAACCCATACTCTCCCAAGAGTAACCAGAACAACAATGACTCTTTTTTCCTCCTCGTATCATCATCATACAAGCCATGGAGAAACAAAATAATGATTGACATGTAGAATGTCTCATCAGCCCAACATAACCAAACTCCCTGCTGCCACATCATGTGAGCGTCATGCCATGTCCCAAATAATAACACACCCATTGACATAGGATATGTCATATGATGGCCAAACTCTCTCAAGAGTAACCAGTGTAGCCATGCCTCCTCCTACCCCGTGTCATAGATTTTCAAGTAGCTCACCAACCACTTGTTCATCATCCTCACCCATCCATCCAATTTCAGTGACTCATATCATGCTTAAATTTGGTATCCACCTAATGGAGAATACCATCCTTCCCTGATCTGAAATTACTGTATTAGTTTTTCTATGCTAAGTGTGTTTTTGGTTTATAAACATGTGCACAATTGACTCATTAGTTTGCTTAAGGATTGAGGTGTTTGTCCATGAATTGTAGATTATTTTTAGTGAATTAGAAGCATAAAAAAATCTTAAATAACACTGAATAGTAGTGTAAAATAGAGAAATAAGTCACCTCATGAAATTTACACAGCAGGCATGATGAAGCAGTTCACCCCTCCTAGGCTACATCTACTGGTCCAGCTCCCAATGGCATGTCCATCTTTCATTATGCTTAAAATTTTGCTAATACATGTAGTTACAGTGCTCTAATGCTTTTTCAAAAATGACTCTTCATTCACTCAGAATGGGCAAAAATTGCGTCTCCTACTCTTTTTCCCAGTTTCACCTAGAAAAGCTCCACTAAAAGTGGAGAACTTCACTTAACTGGAAGAAATTAACAATTTCTGCCATTTTTTAGGCGCGCTCCTAAACTGCCATCAAATCTGATCATCACATTAAACTTGACGATTGGGGTGGCTACATTTCAACCGAAAACCACAGATTACAAACGTAACTATCAGGCAGAACCTGTGGTAATAACTATGGTTTGAAGTGTGGAACTGTGGGTTATCTTGACTGCTCAGTTGGTGGTTACAATACGATGCAATGTGACAAGAGACGCGGATATGCTGGTGGAGACTATAGGTTAATGTTTATCCACATATTTTTTCATTGGATTTTACGTTTCCATTGCCATGTAACCACCATTGCGGGGACTGCTGGCAGGTTGGGACCGCCGACGGTTCCCCAACCCCCAACTCCATTTTCAATCAATAATAAATTTAACCCACGACCTATAGTTGTTATGGAATAACGTGTAGTGCAGACAGTAAGGAGTGCATGTGCTGGGAAGGAGGTCAGGGGGTTAATTCCTGTGGTCTCCTACAAAATTTTATAATACCATTTTAGGGACACATGGCATCCTTGGGGCTCTGTTGGGGCCCTTGATTTGTTTTGAATTTTGAATAAAGAGTAGATTTTGGGTTGCGAAATGACACATGGAAGCCGCGACCAAGCCGCAACTACGGTGAGTAGCGGAGCTACCGAGGTTGCGAGAGAACAGGAGGTAGTTGAAGAAAGCAGATGCACAAGTGCAGACGAAGAGACGACATAGCAGAAGACAGAGAGAAGAACTAATAGACAACAAGAGAGAAGATGAAAGCAGCCGAAGAAGAACGCAAGAGGAACTAGCAGTTGCGATGGCGGGTGAATAAATAACCGTCACCCGGCCGAAATAAGGGAGACGAATGCAGAGCGACTGAAGAGTATCGAGCGGATGTTGTAGAGGGAACCTATTCCGAGCCTGATATCTCTGTGGTTCATAGGCTTCTCTTATCTATCTTTCTGTCCTATGAGATGTCTGTAACAGAATTTTAAGCTCTTCCTATGGAAGTGATGTAACTATGAATATGATTGGAAGTTATCAATATACTTGCAAGTTGTTGTCTTATTATATGAGTTACATGCATCCATAATGTCTATGATGCCTTAAAATTTTATTTTCTTAGTATCTGTTCAATCTTCTGAATTTTCTTGCATATATAATGATTTTTATGCAATCAATTCATTATTAATCATGAGTTTCAGATCCTTCCACCACTATCGATCTATTCCCCTCCTGCATGTGGTCGCGGCATGCCTCGGGTGAGACTCTCTGCTCTCCAGAGTAGGGTGACAATGCCGGCGTGGTTCTAGACTACAGCAGATTCCCTTGTTGGCCCCGATATCTGAACCTGGGTCTTGCCTGCGAGACCTATTTCTTCACCAACAAATGGTTCCGTTGCCAAGACCCTACACGTTACGAGGGGAACTACATCATGGTATCGAGGATCTTTGAAGGAGAAATATGGAGATGGTGGGATAACCATCTGGACCAGTTTATCGCTCAGCAAGTGGAGTAGACGGATCAAAAGGAGAAGGTGCTCAAGGATCTCATCCTTTTCTTGAATTCCGCCAGTGATACCTACGAGATCCTCTTGGGAAAATTCCCTAGCGACCTCTACAATTGGTTTTGGAGGTTGCAGACCAAGGTACCTAGGGACAGCTTGCGGAAGATAAACCGCAAGTGGGTGTGTTGGGGTTCCCATGTTTTGGTAAGGTTGGAAATACCAAAAGATGAGACAACATCAAACCACTTTCAGACCTCAGGATCTAGCCCTCCTGGGTCCAGAGAGGGATCTCTCTATGATATATCAAAGGTGTATGTCTTTGAAGTTCAAAGGTTAAAGATGTTAGGCTAGTTATAAGGCTCGGGGTTTGTTTGTTTAATTTGTTTGTTTGGTTGCTGGTTATCAGGAAAGAAGGGTCCAATGTAAGACAAAGGTGAGTAAAGAGGAAAAATGCAGGGGTGAATTATTCCAGGAAAAATTCAAAACCACTGGGCAATGGAGTCAGGATAGGATTTGCTTGCTAATTAATAGGAAAGCTTTCAATGGGGCTAGTCATCTAAAACATAGGATCTTAAAGATGAATGCGTGATATGGAAAGTTGGAGGAGAGGATATAACACAGATTTCAGAGCACAAAGTTAAAGACCAGCTGGTCACACAAGGATCCTAGTGGACAGGGATAACTCTAATCCCCAGTGTTCCCAAATCTTCCAACTGAATCCTCAACAAGAAACATCTAAGAACTGAATTCATTTAATTGATACATCAGAGAGCAGGCAATAACATCCACTACACTGGTTAAACCAACTGAAATCAATTCTTAGATAACACATTCAGAAGAAAAACATTAATGGCAAGGAGAGCAGAAACATAGGGTACCTAACAAGGGTAAATCCTATGCCAATATTCTGATGCAAGCCAGTAGAAATGAAATGAAATGAATTAAAACATAGAGATAGGAAAACATCACCGCTGCTTTAGATTAGGATCCAAAGAAATGTGCTTGTCATATTAAATAGCAATACCAGTCAAGTACAACATTTCCAATAGCTGAATACTCAGTCTGAAAACATCTCCTTCAACCTATCTTAAAACTTTACACAGAGACTGTGTCTCAAAAGAAACTACTTGCAGTTCTCTGATAACTGATCAACAACCTTTACAATGGGTCTCTTCATGAATTTATAGCTTCAGAGGAGCGAAGGAGGTAGGTGAAGAACTAAATGCAGTATTAAAACTTCTGAAAAGAAAGAGGGTCGAAGCCCATTCTGTATAAATCATGTGCATTAATCTCTGATGTTCTTTGGGTGAACGAATGATCTTTCTCAGACTTCAGATTACTCTGAGATGACTCTGATGTATTCTGACTGCAGTACTGTGTAGTACTTCTGATGCATAAAAAAAATGACTGAATGGACTACCATGCTTGTGAAACAAATGCCCTGGTAGCTTTGGACTATGGTTAAGGCAGATATCTTCAGGAACACGGTGAATAATGGAACTGATATGGGTGCTTCATCCTTTGGGACAATCTACTGATTTGAAAACCAGATATACAAGAATTTCTGCGTGTTGTACCTTCTGCATGATTCATGGGGTCATTGATCTGGTGCTTTGCCTCTAAACCATTGTATTAAGGCTCAAAACCTTCAATACTGAACGCTGAAATCCTTGATCATTAGCTGGTTTTTTCTCCACTGCTCCATAAATGTCTCGATCTAAAAAATCTAGGCTTTAATGGTGCCGGATAGGTTTTTTGCCGAGATTGAACTATCCTGGGATAATATTTATGCTGCAGCTACCTTTCTGGGCATTTCTCTATAGTACCAGCTTCCAAATTTAATTCTGTCTGCGCAGCACACCATTAGAGTAAGAAATCTAAACCATGGCGGTTTTCTGCCTTTCTGAAACCCTACAAAAACATGAAATTTGTTAAGAAAACAATGCATGGGGTCGGATGATGTGGATGTCTGTGCGGGTGATAGTGGAAATGCGGAGGAATGGCGGAAAAATGTTGTGGAATGGTAGAGAACAGAGATGGCGAAAGGTTGGTGGAATGCAGAGCAAATTATATGTGAAAACCTTACAAACATTGACCCTTTTAATGAATTTATGCAATGGTATGGCGGATGTACGGTGGATACATGTGGGGGTGACGTGGCAGGACCGGGTAACGACAGAAAATTCGACAGCGGGGAAACAAATCTGGACTGTCTAATCTCAGATGAGATCGACGGTTGAACATGTGGAGGAGGTCGATGAACGGTGGGCCAGGAGTACGCGACCATGGATTAAACCCCGCACAGCTTCGTTGAGTGATGACCATTGGATGGGAAAGGGAAGATCTGACGGCTGATATGAATATCGTTGCGCGTCCCGTTCTGAAAGATAACGTACGATGAGCAAGCGGTTTGGGAATCGTACAGGGGCCACGTGTCACATGCTGAGTGGAATCGCTGGGCAATGGGAGAATACCGCCTACCACCCAAAAGCAGTGCAATAGATACCACCGGGTTTATGGATAGTGCGCGGCGGGGACCACAGGGGCGGGTACACTCTGAACTGTCAATCTGGCATGTAAATGAATGGCGATGGCACGATTGGGGGTTTGAACGGGGGGAAACATGAACGCCACGGGGTTTAATGATTGTCGTCCGATCTAAAAAGATCAATGGTCAGGAATACTCCCGATATACATTGGAGATTAGCACCTTTCAGGCCAACGCTCAGTCATAGCGCAGGGTTCTATGGGGGGAAGGTGCGGGGGCTAGGCCAAAAGGGGCTAGGCCCAGACTATGCAGAAAATATGGTTTTTGGCTCGTTTTTAAAGAATTTTAAGGCCAGCCAAGGGCAGCGATAGGGGAATGAGGGGAAAAAAAAGGGGGACTTTGAGAAAAGGAACAAAGGGGTGAAAATGAAGCATTTTGCAAGGGTATAAAGGGCATAATAAAGCCTTTTGGAGAATAATTCTTTATCAGCAAGGCCTATTGACTCAGAACAGCAGAGGGAATCAGTCACAAGGAAGGGAACCTGAAAAGGCTGAAAGGATGATGTGTTTTCAAGCGAAATGCATTCCTTGCAGGCTTATAAAAAAAATTAGCCCCTTGCTTGCTTGTCAAGGAATTTATAAGGGGCTAACAGTGGCTCCACATGGGGATGGCTTCTTCTTGAAAGAGTCAAGAATTCAGAGAATAGATCTTTGGTGTAGGCTAGGTGCCTGCTGCTTTACACATCCCTTCTTTGATTTTCAGTTGCCACAATTATGAAGGCATTACATCAGCAGAAAAACTTTCCCAACAAACTACCTACCCACACTACAATCCTAGCATTTTTTCTTCTTCTAGGGTGTATTTGAGCTAGCAGACCCTTTACATCATTTTATTTTTACAAACAAAAAAGAAACCTATTCTAAATCTGCCCTTATTGCTCCATGAGACCAGATTAAACTGTTGGTCTCATATGTTTCTCTACCTGATCTAATATCTGTTGGGATTAAACTGTCCATCAGATTTCTTCTCTATATTCTATGACAGAAATTGAAAAACAGTCAAGCCAGGATTAGACTGTCTGACTTGCTATGGATCCAAGGCATAAAGACAGTTGCACATGGACAAAATTTGTAGAAAACTGAAAACAAAACTGTGAAGGCTTGAAATCTGAAACTTTAAGTGTCCTTCTCTTTGTGACTCAAGTTTTGAGCTTGTTAGAGTCACTTCTTTTTTCTTTGCTAGTCCTGATTTTGAGCATGTTAGGACCAATTGTCTTTAATTTCTTTGGCTCATGTTTTGATCATATTAGAGCCATTCTTTTGCACTTCTGAGGTTCATGTTTTGAACATGTCTGAACCTCTCCTTTTCCTCTGTTTTTTGAAACATTTTCTCTTTTTTCTTGAAAACAAAAACTGCAATGATATGTACAATGGGAATGGAAACTGAAAATTGTGAATCAGCAGAAGTAGTGTTTGATCATCTTGCCATTGACAGGGCCCCCAAACAGCTCTGTACCATCTAATTCTTGTAAGAAGAAGGCATTTGGACCCACAGTGGCCTGGATGATGTATGGACCTTGCCACAAACTGTCAAAATTGTTGTGCTTTCCTTTATCCTCTCTTCTTGAGTCCCACTTTAGAACTTTATCCCTGATTTTGAAATCAGTAGCTTTGGTTCTTTTGTCAAATAATTTCTTTATATTTTCTTGAAATTTCACTGCTCTGTTGTAAACTTCTTCTCTTGTTTGCTGAAGATGAATTGTCTGGTTTATCCTCCTCACCATACCGTCTTCTTCTGTTTGGATCTCCTCAACCAGCTTGATCACTGGTACCCCAAGGCTGGTGGGAAATACTGCTTATGTACCATAGACAAGATGAAATGGTGACATGCCAATGGAATTCTTTGTAGTGAGTCTGTCAGCCCACAAGGCATGCACCAACTTGTTATGCCATGACTTTTTGTTCTCTTCTAACAGCTTTTTGATGATGATCACCAGGCTCTTGTTTGATGATTCATCTAATCCATTACCTTGAGGGTAATATGAATTTGAATGACCGAGTGCTATTTGATACCTGTGACAAAAATCAAACATTTTCTTGGATCCGAAAGCAGTAGCATTATCAGTGATTATTTTCCTTGGGCATCCAAACCGAGAGAGGATGTGCTCTTCTAGGAAACTAATGATGATTGAATCTATGGAATTCCTAGTTGGTATGGCCTCTATCCACTTAGTGAAGTAGTCTGTGTCTGTTAGGATCCATTTGTGTTGTGCAGAAGAAGCAGGGTGAATTTCCCCTATGAAATCTAGGCCCCATTGTAGAAAGGGACCTTCAACAGTGATGGGTTGTAGGGGCAAGGGAAGGAGTTTCCTTTTGCCTTCAAAGATCTGGCATTTGTGACAGGAAATGATCATCTTATGGATATCCTTGAAGAGTGTGGGCCAATAGTAGCCAGCTCTAAGTATTTTGTTTGTAGTGGCTTTCCAACTCAGGTGGCCTCCACATTCTCCGGCATGGAATTATTGTTTAATCCTCTCTGCCTCGTTTTCAGGCAAACATTTAAGCAATAGGCCATTTGGGTTCTTCTAGTATAAGCAGTTATTCAATATGCAATAGCTCCTAGCTTTTAGCTTTAATAGTCTGGCCTTATTCTGTGATAGTTCAGGGGGGGCATTGAGGTGTGTAAGCACATACAAAATGTTAGAATACCAAGGAGAGCTTTGAAAATTTTCCTCAACAGTGGGGTCAAGAAATTCTTGTTGCTCATCCAAGGTGTTTACCATGTTAATGTCTAGGGCTTGTAAGTTTGATTCAGCCATCATTCGAGCTAAGCCCTGACCTTTAATCAGTTTGGTGGGTTTTATCTCAAGGTCATATTCTAAAATCACAGCAATCCATTTGCCCCTCTTTCCGTCAAGATATTGGGACAATATATCTTTGACTATGAAGTTGGGCACATAAGCTATGGTGTGAGAATGCAATATGTACACCCTAAAGTATTTCAAGGTCTTAATCAGAGCATAGGCCTGTTTTTCCATTATGTTGTATTTCAAGGGTGCATCCATTAGTGCTTTGCTGAAAAAGGCAATTGGTTGTTCCATTCCCTCTGTGTTTTTCTGTAACAAGACTGCAGCCACTGTATGCTAAGAGGAAAATGAAAAGATCAGGAAATCTTTAGAAAAGTCCGGGCTGATCAGAACAGGAGCTTGGGTGAGTGCAAGTTTTATTGATTCAAAAGATTGTTTAGCTCCGACAGTCCATTTAACCCCCTCGCCTTCATTTAGCATGTTAGTCATATTCCTAAGGTGTTCAGCCAGGTTGGGGATAAATCTCCTAAGGAATTTGATTTTCCCAATGAAGGACTGTAATTATTTGATGTTTCTCGGGTGTGTGATTTGTAGTATTGCCTCAACTCTTTGTGGGTCTATCCTAATTCCCTTTTTGGATATAATGTGGCCAAGAAGCTTTCCTTCTTGCATCCCAAATACAATCTTTTTAGGATTCAATGACAGACCAAACCTTCTACATTTTTCAAACACTTTCCTCAGATGTTTCAGGTGTTCTTATTCAGTCTTAGAATAGACTGTTATGTTATCTAAATAAATAACAATGAAGTGTCCCATCTCATCTGAAAAATCTTTATCCATCACTCTTTGGAAGGTTGCACCAGCATTCATCAGTCCAAAGGGAATTTTTACATACATAAAGGTGCCCCATGGAGTGGTAAAGGCTGATTTGAGTTGGTATTCTGGGATTAATAAGACTTGGTTGTAACCTGAGAAACCATCTAGTAGGGAGATTCTCTTAGAGCCTACTACTTTATGAAGAATGTGTTCCATTTTTGGCAGAGGGTAGTTGTCTTTGAGTGAGGCTCTATTGAGATTTCTGAAGTCTATACACAGCCTGATCTCCCCTGTTTTCTTTCTCACAGCCACTAAATTTGATACCCAGTTAGATAACCTCACAGGAACTATTATGCCTACCTCATACATATTTTTAATCTCTTTTTCAACTGCAGGCAATTGTTTTGGGTTTATCCTACGAATTTTCTGCCTAAAAGGTTTTTTATTCTATTTTAAAGGTATTTTGTGCTGTATGATGTTGGTGTCAGAAGCCTTTAGGTCTTCGTAACTCCAAGCAAAGACGTCCACAAATTCCTTAAAAAGGTCTATGTATTTCTTTTTCATTTCAGTGGGCAAGGACTTTGCTAATTTAATCATTTTTGGCTTATCTCTTGTGCCTATGTTGCATTCTTCTACGTCAGAGTCCACACGCTCTATGGTAGGATTTTTAGCTACATCATCGAAGTCAAAAAGGTCCTCTAAGGGTGCCAGGCCTCTAGGTATGTTCTTATCTTTGGCCTGCAACACCTCCATCTCCTCATCTTTTGTGTTTTCACAATTTCCGTTTGAATTTCTAGTTTCTTCGTTTAAAGCGTTTATCTCTATGTTACAGGGTGTCTCCTCCTCATCTGAGGATTCTTCACTTAGGCAGCTACTATCATTTTTAGAGTCTGCATCAGGAAATTCAAACTCATTCCTGCCTATCAGGAAATATTCGATTTGCTTATCCCCCTCAAAGACCTGCCAATATTTTTCATTATCCGGCACTGCAGGTCTGAATTTTGTCTGTATTATAATTCGTTGGTCGATTGGAGTCTTAGGATATGAACTATCTAGGCAAGCTAATCCATTTGCAACGACATTTTGACTCCTAGGAACAAACACTAATTCGTATTCAACAAATTTTTTCAATAAATCCATAGTGTCATTCCTGTAAGCCCTCAATCTAGGATGTTTCGCTGTGTATTCACCATTCACCTGTTTAATAATCAGCTCAGAGTCCCCATGCACAGTTATCCTACAGGCTCCTAATTTTCTCAACAGGTTCAAACCCAGGATAAGGGCCTCATATTCTGCAACATTGTTTGTACATTTGAAGTGCAGGTTGCAGGTATGGATTTCCACGTAATCACTCTCTTTGTTATGTATCCACACTCCTGCCCCAGTAGTTCTTCTTGCGCAGGACCCATCGAAACTAATTTCCCACAGGGGTTCACTCTCATTTTTGTTATCATTCCTTTCCCTACAGCTGGGTTCGCCATTATGTTGCGTTATAGGGTCTGCACTAGGCTGTGGGTTGTTTAGTTTTTCGTTATGGATGTGGAAGTCAGAGAGGTGACTAGTTGGCTTATTGCATTTTGTTTCTGGTTCACTCTGCGTTGTTGTTTCAGTGCATTGTTCAAGGTTCTCTATGTCTTCATCCTCTGAGTCCAGGGTAGCCATTATGTTAAAATCCATTGGCTCTGTTTCATCATGTGTACCTTTTCTTGTATCTACATTTTCATATTCTGGCCCCCCCAAAGATTCATCATTACAGAAGATAAAGGAATCCAGGTCTGTATGTATAGAGTATAGAGGAGAATTTTCAGGCTTTTCAGGGCTACTAACTAGGAATTTAATTTGTGCTTCCCTGTACGGTCTTCTAAGTTGGCCAAAGATTGGGATTGTGGCATAAGCCCCATCCATATGCATTGTTCCTTAAAACTTGGCTCTCCATGATCTTGATAATAACATGCCATACTTGGGTGGCACATCTGCCACAACAACATCCATGACCATACACTTGGCAGGAATCTAATTCAAGCTCACACATAAATCTTTGATCAGGCCAAGACACTTTACTCTACTAGAGTCAAATGAATATAGGTCTTTATAGGGACGGGTTATCTCTAGGCCTAATCTTTCCATCACTACTTTAGGCATAAGGTTGTGTGATGCCCCAGAATCATGCATTGCACTGTGGAGAATCTTATCATGGACATTAAGACTAATATAAAAAGGGGGTACTACCCCTTCCTGAAACTTTCCTTCTTTCTTTGGACCAAACAGAAGGGCAGGTTGATCATCACTCAGATTTACAGTGTCACTATTCTCTCCTAAATTTAAGGCTTTCAAAATTTGGCCTTTATATACATCCTGACTGGCCAGCTCAGAGAGTGGGATAGAGATTTTAGTTTTTGCAATCTCACTCTCCAAATTGAAAGTGGACTAACTCTTTGGAATGTTCAACTCTTTTTTTTTAGCCACTGCTTTAGTGGCTGAATCAGTGTGTTGATTCTTGTTATGTACAGTGTTTGTGACATTTTTATCAGGAGCACTAACTACAATGCTAGTGCTACTAGCTGGTTTACCTGGTGTATCAGTGTTTTGGTTGTCCTTTTCTTTGTTCTTTCCAAGACTCTCAGCTGCTGAATTTTTACTTTCAGTAGTCACTTTAGAAGTTTTCTCAGGTCTTTTCTTGATGGTGACCTCAAAAGCTTTTGGTTTGGTATTTTCTTGACTCTTTTTGCTTCTAAGTTCATATTATTCTCTGACCTGCATCATGGAATTTTCAAACCCTAACCTATAACCTTCAGATTCTAACCATTCCTCCTCCCAACCAGAGGGTGAGGGCTGATCTTCTTCTGAGTAACAGTTATGGATTGAATCTTCCGTTTCAAGCATGTTTATTGTGTTTCCCTCAGACTCTTCTATGATTCCCTCATCTTCATCAAGAAAATTCTCTTGGAACGGGGGAATAACTTGCTGATCTAATTCTCTTAGTCTATTGGGGGTGACATTGTTTCTTGTAAAGTTTTGGCTCTGGTTTTGATTTCTATTTTGGTTACTAACTGTGACAACCATTTTTTCCATCATTTGGTATAGCTTCTCCACTTTTTTAGATAGATGGTCATGATTTGGATTAGATGTGGAAGCTACATTTTCATCTTTGTATGTTACCCTCTTCTCAGATCTCAGTCTTGCTCTTTTCTCAATCAATTTTGCCTCTATGTTCACTACTCCTTTCTGCATGTCCTCCAATGTGTTTTACTCTTTATCCCTAAGCTCATAGGCTATGTTAGCATCAAAGCCTTCGGGGTATTTTGCTAGACCATGCCTTGTGGAGGTTTCATATGTGGAGGGAGGGCATTGTAAATGCTGTTAAATATTGTTGTGTAATCATGGACACTCTCTCCTACGTTTCTTTTAAGGCTCATGTATTCTAATAAGAGTTGGCGAGGGTTAGCCTTAACCTCCCATTTGTTTATGAAAGTCTGATATAAAGCTGGAAGATCATTGATGCTACTTGGAGGTAGGCCCTTAAACCATTTCTTCACATCACCCCCTAAGCTCTGGGCAAAGATTCTCATTTTGACTATATCATCATCTATTTCCATGTAGTCAAAATAATCTTCCATATTATCTACATTATGTTGGGCTGTGATGGTCTCTTTTGCAGTGAAGTGTGGGATCTTTGACTGATAATCATTTGGTAAGGGTACGAGAGGTTGAGGTAAAACCAGAGGTGCATACTAGGTTGCCATGATGATGTTTTGATGAGGTAAAGGATTGACTTGGGCAGTAGGTATATGGATGATAGGGACACTATGACTAGTAGAAGACTGATGAGCAGATCTAGGATGACTGAGCCCCAAGTTTTGTATGAAATGTATATCAGGAGGTGTAGAAGGAGGGGTGTGTCTATTCCCAAGGTGTCTACCACTTTGGGTTGGTGAACCAGGCAGCTTAGGGTCTGGCTGGTCTAAGATGCTGAATGACCTAGTTATAGGTAATCTATTAGGTAGGTCTAGGTCAAAGTGAAAGTGTGATAGAGTTGTAAGATTCTGGTGCAGAGTTAGCTCTATAGATGTGGCTAGAAATAGTTGGTCTTTTAGGTGTAGGAGCTCCCTTGAGGATACTATCAGGGTTGTCAACTATTTCAGGTAGGTCTGGGTTAGGGTAAGCTCTTGTATGAATGGTTCTAGGAGCCAGAATGTTGTTTTCTGACCAGGTAGCTTAACCCTACTTGTTACTTCTACTGTGGTTGATGTTTTTATGGAGGCTGGTATCCCAATGGAGTCTAATGTGAAACCAAGATGATCAGCAAGCCTACTGATCACCAGTGGAGTCTTTGGTCCTTAGGAGCTATGGAGTCTCCAGGTGGAAGGTTAAGGATGTTTTTGGAGGGTACACTGTCCACCATAGTGCTTTTGAAATATCCTTTTTCAAAGATATCATCAAGACACAACAAACTCCAACCAGAGATTGACTGGGAGGGCTTTTACCAATGTGTCACCTCTGAAAGAGTGTGAGATCTGGAGGCTACCTGGCCCTTTCCAGACTCTGTCCAAGAGTATGGGAAAACACAACAAATGGTATAGAGGTTGATGTGTGAATAGGAATGTTTAACTACCAACCTAACCAGAGATTGAAGCTTTCTGAAGTTCTTAGAATACAGTAGGATGGAGAGTATTTCAAAAAGTCCCCAGCGGAGTCGCCATTATGTTGGGGTTCCCATGTTTTGGTAAGGTTGGAAATACCAAAAGATGAGACAACATCAAACCACTTTCAAAACTCAGGATCTAGCCCTCCTGGGTCCAGAGAGGGATCTCTCTATGATATATCAAAGGTGTATGTCTTTGAAGTTCAAAGGTTAAAGATGTTAGGCTAGTTATAAGGCTCGAGGTTTGTTTGTTTGATTTTTTTTTTTGGTTGCTAGTTATTAGGAAAGAAGGGTCCAATGTAATACAAAGGTGAGTAAAGAGGAAAAAGGCAGGGGTGAAGTATTCCAGGAGCAATTAAAAACCATTGGGAAATGGAGTCAGGAAAGGATTTTCTTGCTAATCAATAGGCAAGCTTTCAATTGGGCTAGTCATCTAAAACATAGGATCTTAAAGATGAATGCGTGATATGGAAATTTGGAGGAGAGGATATAACATAGATTTCAGAGCACAAAGTTAAAGACCAGCTGGTCACACAAGGATCCTAGTGGATAGGGCTAACTCTAATCCCCAGTGTTCCCAAATATTCCAACTGAATCCTCAACAAGAAGCATCTAAGAACTGAATTCATTTAATTCATACATCAAAGAGCAGGAAATAACATCCACTACAGTAGTTAAACCAAATAAAATCAATTCTTAGATAACACATTCAGAAGAAAAACATTAATGGCAAGGAGAGCAGAAACATAGGGTACCTAACAAGGGTAAATCCTATGCCAATATTCTGATGCAAGCCAGTAGAAATGAAATGAAATGAATTAAAACATAGAGATAGGAAAACATCACCGCTGCTTTAGATTAGGATCCAAATAAATGTGCTTGTCATATTAAATAGCAATACCAGTCAAGTACAACATTTCCAATAGCTGAATACTCAGTCTGAAAACATCTCCTTCAACCTATCTTACAACTTTACACAGAGACTGTGTCTCAAAAGAAACTACTTGAAATTCTCTGATAACTAATCAGCAACCTTTACAATGGGTCTCTTCATGAATTTATAACTCTAGAGGAGCAGAGGAGGTAGGTGAAGAACTAAATGCAATATTAAAACTTCTAAAAAGAAAGAGGGTCGAAGCCCATTCTGTATAAATCCTGTGCATTAATCTCTGATGTTCTTTGGGTGAATGAATGATCTTTCTCAGACTTCAGATTACTCTCAGATGACTCTGATGTATTCTGACTGTAGTACTGTGTAGTACTTCCGATGCATAAAAAAAATTACTGAATGGATTGCCATGCTTGTGAAACAAATGCCCTGGTAGCTTTGGACTGTGGTTAAGGCAGAAATCTTCAGGAACACGGTGAATAATGGAACTAATATGGGCGCTTCATCCTTTGGGACAATCTGCTGATGTGAAAACCTGATATACATGAATTTCTGTGTGTTGTACCTTCTGCATGATCCATGGGGTCATCGATCTGATTCTTTGCCTCTAAACCGCTGTATTAAGGCTCAAAACCTTCAATACTGAACACTGAAATCCTTGATCATTAGCTGGTTTTTTCTCCACTGCTCCATAAATGTCTCGATCTACAAAATCTAGGCTTTAATGGTGCCAGATAGGTTTTTTGCGGAGATTGAACTATCCTGGGATAATATTTATGCCGCAGCTACCTTTCCGGGCATTTCTCTGTAGTACCAACTTCCAGATTTAATTATGTCTGCGCAGCACACCATTAGAGTAGTACATCTAAACCATGGCGGTTTTCTTCCTTTCTGAAACCCTACAAAAACACAAAACTTCTTAAGAAAACAATGCATGGGGTCGGATGATGTGGATGTCTGCGCGAGTGATAGTGGAAATGCGAAGGAATGGAGGAAAAATGTTGTGGAATGGTAGAGAACAGAGATGGCGAAAGGTTGGTAGAATGCAGAGCAAATTATACGTGAAAACCTTAGAAACATCGACCCTTTTAATGAATTTATGCAATGGGATGGCAGATGTACGGTGGATACACGTGGGGGTGATGTGGCGGGACTGGGTAATGACAAAAAAGTCAACAGCGGGGAAACAAATCTGGACCATCTGATCTCAGATGAGATCGACGGTTGAACATGTGGCGGAGGTCGACGAATGGTGGGCCAGGAGTACGCGACCATGGATTAAACCCTGCGCTGCTTTGTTGGTCGATGACCATTTGATGGGCAAGGGCAGATCTGACGGCTGATATGAATATCGCTGCGCGTCCCGTACCGAAAGATAATGTACAATGAGCAAGTAGTTTTGGAATCGTATAAGAGCCACACTAACGTCGTGGGGTTTAACGATCGTCGTCCGATCTACAAAGACCAATGGTCAGGAACGCTCCCGATATACATTGGAGATTAGCGCCTTTCAGGCCAGTGCTCGGCCATAGCGCAGGGTTTTGTGGGGGGAAGGTGCAGGGGCTAGGCCAAAAGGGGCTAGGCCCAGACTATGCAGAAAATATGGTTTTTGGCTCATTTTTAAAGCATTTTAAGGCCAGCCAAGGGCAGCGATAGGGGAATTATGGGAAAAAAAAGGGGGGGACTTTGAGAATAGGAAAAAAGGGGTGAAAATGAAGCATTTTGCAAGGGTATAAAGGGCAGAATAAAGCCTTTTAGAGCATAATTCTTTATCAGCAAGGCCTATTGACTTAGAACAGAAGAGGGAATCAGTCACAAGGCAGGGAACCTGAAAAAGCCTGCAAATGATGATGTGTTTTCAAGGGAAATGCATTCCTTTCAAGATTATAAAACAAATTAGCCCCTTGCTTGCTTGTCAAGGAATTTATAAGGGGCTAATAGGGTGAATAGAGATCTGGTGGCCCTGCATCAGCTGGATACTGAATTGACCCGCGCAGTGGAATTTTGGGTAGAGACCACTTTGGACGGGTATATTGTAATTTGTGGAGTTTGCCACAGAGTGCTACCAATCCTTCTCGAAGGATGAGGCTATCTTCCGCTCTGGGTTAAGAGGGAAGCTGCTCAAGGAGATTCCTCTGTGGATTAAGGCTCTGATGGTGGACGAAGGGCTGATGGAATTCCAAAAATCAAGCATGGAAGCGTAAACCTCCAGTGCTGGGGGAAGGGCTGAAGGGACAGATGCCATGTGAAGGGTGAAGTAGGGGAGTGGGGAATAGATGCTGAGGCCACGAGGAGGTAACTTGAGAGAGCGACGTGCACATCAGAGGGCGTAGATCTCTGACAAGTGGCGAGAAAGGGTGATGCGGGAGTTGAAACAATGAGGAAACAATAGGAAGAATAAAGAGGAGGCGCCTCAGAGGATTGGAGATATGGACACTCAGGCGGATACCCTAGAGAGGGAAGGGACAGTTGTGGGAGTGCGGCAGGTGCATGGGAGCCTAGCTAGGATAGAAAGGGAGATGACGACTGAAGAAGACGATGTAGGTGTGCAGCCTGAAGAAATTTCTGATGGCGAATGGTACATCATGATGTAGCGGTTGTTTCAAGAGCAAACGGAATTCATCTCTCCAAGCAGCCCTGCTTCCCAAAATTTACACGGCAAGGATCCCTACCTTCCCCTGGTACTCTATAAACCTTTGAGTAATATTTTCATTAAGTTACAAGCATTGATTCGATTTCATAGCAATTTAGTGTCGCACGTTAATAGCAACGTTACTAGTAGTATTGCAGTTCCTAGCAGTATAGTCACACAACCAGGACCGAGAGGGTTTATTCTAGTCACCTCGTCGCAAGTAAATATGGCTGGGTCATTCACCAGGTATCCAGAATTTTTGGGCAGAGGTAACGATGATGTGGAGCAACACTGGTATCTCTACAAAGCCATATGGAGGGCTCGGTAGACGCTAGATACAGGGAAGCTAATAGAGTTCCAAACCACTCTCAGAGAAAGGGCTCTGCGATTGTTCATAAAGTGGTCAGAGGGCCACCCAAATCCAACAATTGCGGACGTTAAGCGGGATTTTGTCCAAGAATTTAAGCTCCCCCAAACAGACCAGCAGGGTCTATCCGAGCTCTGGGAGATTAAACAGAAAGAAGAGGAGACTGCATGGAAGCTAATGAATCGGTTCAAGGATGCAATCGGGAAACTTAGCTACCCGATCGACCCAAACCATCAAAGGGACTGGTTCATCAAGGCTCTGCTTCCCTTGACACGAACTCCCCTCACCCAGCAGAAGATCAACAATTTGCAGGACACTTTGGAGCAGCCTATGAAGATAGAAGCAATGGTGGGCTACCCTCCAGAATATCGGGGAGGGCCGGCCCCGCAGGATCCTTCCCTGTTGGGCTTGCTACATCAGATCGCCAATATGACTCAAAAGCTTAAGGAGATGTAGCCTATAAGACCAGCTAGGCTGAACGTTTGGTGCACTCACTGCCTGGTCGAAGGGCACATCGCAACTGAGTGTCCCCGGTTGCATGGCACGGGTGTGGGGCCCTTTGTCGCGAAAATACAGGGGGTTCCACCTAATGGGGTTGGCACGGAAATGAATCCGCAGTGGGTATACCAGCCACAATAGACTTATGCGGGGTTCCCACCCCAACTAAACCAACCTGCCATGGAATATTGTGAAATTTTCCGGAAGATGGGGCATCAATGTCGGATGTGTCCAATATTGCAGAAGTACTCCAATGTCCCAAACAACACATACTATGAGTTTTGTTCTTCCACGACTTACAACACCGAACAGTGTAGAGGTCTTGACGCTCTAACAGACCAATTGGACCGACCCTCCTATATGGTGAACGAGGCTTCCAGGGGCAGAGGAGGCGGTATGTGGGGAGGCCGCACAGGGGGAAGGGGTCCGCTGAAATGCTACAACTGTGACCAGGAGGGTCACGTGGCCCGGGAATGCCCCCTTCCCCAACGCCCATGGTGTTCCTAGTGCCGCGTGAATGCCCATGCAATAGAGGACTGCCTTGAGCTTATCAAGAAGTGGGAGGAACGAGCACATCAGTGGGGCACGAATTTGGTAAATTATAAACCTCAGGGAACCATGATTTTGGCCATGCAGAATGTAGCTATTGTGACGAGAGGCGGAAAGAATATGGGGGAGGACGCTCATGAGAAGGAGCTGGTATGCGGGATCTGGCTCGCCTCCCCGAAGCAAATGATCTGGCCGAACGCCTAGAGGAAGTACTTCCAGGAGTCTGTAGAGGCATTCGCTAAGCTAGGGGGAGCCAAAGGCCTTGAAGCACCTGTGACGACTGATGCCAGGGAGGAGAGCCCCATGGGGGCCTTGGTTGAGGAGTGGCTCCAGTTATTCCTCAAGATTTTTGAAAATTCTTTGATGTGGGAACAGCTCAAGCGTACCTTGGAGGATGCACTGCAGGGGAATACAGGGTCGAGGGAACCTTTGGACACAACACCCCAGTATGTACAGCGGGTCAAGTGGAACAAGAAAATAATGAAAAAAAGAGTTTCGGCTTAACACACAGGTTGCGAGATTCCAGATCAGTGACACCATGCTCGACTTAGGATCTGATGTCAACATCCTACCGCGGAAGACGTGGGAGGCTCTTGGGCAGCCACAGCTGACCTACTCGCCAATCCAGTTTAGAAGGGTGAACCAGTATTGCATTGTGCCAATCGAATGAATCGAGGGTGTCGAGGTCGAAATTGCAGGGGTGAATACTTACACGAACTTTGAGGTCATTGATATTATGGGAGACAAGGATCCTTACCCTACACTGCTAGGAATCGATTGGGATTTTGAGAATTACGCCATCATCAACCTCAAAAAGGAGCTGATGATTTTCAAATATGGAGAGGTCCAATTCACTCAGCCTCTCGACCCATATCAAGGCCCAAGATATACTGAAACTGTGGATAACTAGGAGGATGCTCAAATTTTGGACAACCTTTATCAGATGACAGCAGGGAAACGGGAGGACTACATTAACCTAACCACAATTGGCTCTGGTAGCTGGCGCAGTGTTCAGAGCTTAGAGCTAGGATCGGAACTAGCCTGGGAAGACTGGCAGTAAGGTGGGTATGAGACCAGCATGCAGAGATGTGCCAACATTTCCCGAGTCCATTGGATTTGTGCTAAGATCAGGGAGTACCCCACCCTGTCGAACATGCAAGCCGATAATACCTTTATTGCAAAGCTAGAAGACACGGTACTAGAAGGGAGTAGGATACCTCTTTTGGATGTAACACTATAGTCTGCATCAGCCAGGTGGTGGAAAAATCATCGCAACGCCCTGTCGCAGTGGAGTTGTGTGGCAGAGGCTTTGAGGGCGCAGTTCAAAGAAGACAAAGGCCCTCGAAGCTGGCACAAGTACCAAGGGAATTCTGATCTGAGGGTCCACCTGAAAACCTGTGAGGAGCAGTGGCAAAGTATAGGGTACCCGGAAGAGCTGTGGGTACATCAGTTCATCCACTCCTTAGATACCATTCCCCATGCGTGGTACTTAGAAGAAGAGCGGAAAAGAGGGACTAGCTCTTGGCAGGAAGTCGCGAACAAATTTTTTCGTTGCTTTTCCTTCGAAGTAGAGACAGAGATGGTGTCCCGAGCATTACAGGCTGTCAAGGGGGTATTTTTTCTCCATGATCTGGGGACTGACGGGAACACATTAGCATTACATCCTAAGGGCAGGTGTGAGTTGGCTTGCCAACGGATCGATGGCGATCTAGACGATGATAGCCTAGAGGACCTAAGGCACCTATATTTTGAAGAGAAGGAAGGTGAGTGGAACATCAAAGAAGAGCCAACCACTGAAGGCGTCCACCTACTCCCGTTGAAGACAAATAATTTGAACATCGGCATGGAGGAAAAAACCAAAATGGCTACAGTTGGGGACTACTGGGACGAGGAGACGACAATGGAAATTTTCAGCCTCCTCCAAGAATGCGAAGACCTATTTCCTTCATCGGTTGCAGACTTAAAAGGCATCAAAGGGGACCTTGGAGAAATACGTATTGTGCTGAAACCAGACGCTAGGCCTGTGAAACATCGACCCTATCAATTGAACCCATGGATCAAATAAAAGGTCAAGTTGGAGATCGATAAGATGCTGACAGCAAGTCTAATCTTTCCTGTGGAAGAAGTAGAGTGGGTGAGTCCTATTGTCATTCAGAATAAGAAGGATAAGTCAGAAATCCATGTCTGTGTCGACTACCGCAGTCTGAACAACGCCTGCATCCATGACCCATTTCCCACTCCATTCAACGACGAAGTATTGGATCATGTTGCGGGGAATGAAACCTACTCCTTCACTGATGGATTTTTGGGCTACCATCAGGTGCGCATTGCAGAGCAAGAAAAAACAAAGACGATGTTCACCACCAAGTGGGGTTCATTTGCATACCACGTGATGCCGTTCGGATTGAAAAATGCCCCCGCTGTGTTTTCCCGGATCATCATCGCTGCTTTCCGGGAGTACATTCATAAGTTCCTGGAAGTCCAAATGGATGATTGGACCGTCTACAGTTTTTTGAAAGACCACGCCACCCTGCTACACATCATGTTTGATCAGTGTCGACAGTTCCAGATTTCCTTGAACTTGAAGAAATGCATTTTTGTGGTTCCTTTCAGCACACTGTTAGGACATGTGGTGTGCAATAAAGGGGTCTGCGTCAACCCTGCCAAGGTAGCCGTGATCATCCACATGAAAGCCCCTGAAATGGTGAAGCAGTTGCGGGCACTGCTTGGGCACACAAGTTATTACAGACATTTTATCCGAAATTATGCGAAGATCACCGCTCCTCTGGAAAATCTACTGCAGAAGTCAGAAGTGTTCGAGTGGACGGAGGAGTGTCGGATGGCCCTTGACGCTCTGAAGGAAAAGCTGGAAACGGTGCCTATTCTGGTTCACCCAAATTGGGATAAGCAGTTCCACGTGCATATTGACGCTTCCAGTATCGCACTTGGGGCTGTCTTGGTGCAACCAGGGGAGACGACAGTTGACCACCCAGTTTACTTCGCCAGCCGCAAACTGTCTAACACAGAGCGGAATTACACCACTACCGAGAGGGAGGCCCTTGCAATGGTGTATTCACTCCAGAATTTCTGCCACTATCTTCTAGGAGGTAAATTCAAGTTCTTTATGGATCAATTTGCATTAAAGTACCTGGTCAATAAGCCTGTTTTGGAAGGATGGATCTATCGATGGCTTCTACTCTTCCAAGAATTCACATTCGAAGTGATCGTCAAGCCCAGGAGGTTGAAAGTCGAGCCCGATCATTTATCAAGGTTGGAGACGGGGGAGAATGATGGCTCTCTTGATGATCAGCTTCCGGATGCTGATCTCTTCCAGGTTGAAGTTGTACCAGATTATTTGGGCGACATCGCAACTTATTTGATGATGGGATAGTGCCCTCAGCACTACACCCCACTCCAGAAACGACACTTGGTTGTTCGTGCTGCATAATACCAACTGATTGCAAGGCAGTTGTACAAGTTGGGCCTCGATGAGGTTCTACACAGATGTATACTCGACCACGAACGTGAAGCCATGATGTGGGAGTGCCACAGCGACGTTGCGGGTGGGCAAGTGGGCCCGAAACCCACTACCAGGAAAATACTTCAAGCTGGCCTATGGTGGCCAACAGTCCATGCCGATTGTAAGAAATTTTTTAAGAAATGCAACATCTGTCAGAGAACAGGGAGGCCCTCTCACAGGGATGAGCTCCTGCTACACTCGGTGTAGGTGTTGCAGCCGTTCGAGAAGAGGGTTGTCGATTTCATAGGTCCCATAGCCCCGATAGCCAGGCATTCCAAGGCCCGATACATCATTACCGCAACTGACTACCTCACCTGGTGGGCTGAGGCAGTTGCAGTACAGGATTGTACGGCTGATACAGTAGCTCAGTTCATATTTGAACACATCATCAGTAGGTTTGGCTACCCACGGATTTTAAATAGTGATCGGGGTACACATTTCATTAATGACACGGTAAAATCGCTGCTGGACACCTTCATGATTCAACATCACAAAAGTATCCCGTACCACCCGTAGGCCAATGGTACTATTGAAGCATTCAATAAAATTCTCGAAAAGGGTTTGACGAAGATCTGCAATGCCTAGCAGGATGATTGGGATGAGTGGTTGCCAACTACACTATGGGCCTACCAGACTACGATGAAGCACTTGACCAATCAGACACCGTTCCAGCTGGTGTATGGCCGGGAAGCTGTGATTCCTGCTGATTTCACCATACTGAGTATTTTAATTGCCACATCCATCAAGTTCTCAGAAGAGGAATCGCTACAGGAGCGCCTCCATGAATTACAAGAACTGGACGAGGCCTGGTTTCTGGCCAAGCTTATCCAAAAGGTTCAGAAGGACAGGCAAAAGGCGTGGCATGAATGCCACATCAAGAGAAAAATGTTCCAGGTTGGAGGAAAGGTTCTCTTATATGATAGTAAGTTTTAGAGGTTTCCAGGGAAACTGCAGATGCGCTGGTTGGGACCTTACTTCGTCATCGAGATTAGAGATTCCGGAGCCGTTCAGTTGGCTCAGCTGGACGGTACTGTTTTACCTGGGTGGGTGAATGGCACACGCCTGAAGACCTACCATGAATAATTTTCTTTCACCTTTCATTAATAACTCTCGCAACCGAGAGAAGCCGTAGAGTAGCGTAGTTGAATAACTCTCCCACAACCGGGATGAGCATAAGTAGTGTTTATCGTTCATGTATAGGTCGTCAATAATTGCTTTGTTGCAGGGACCGCACCTCAACCGATTAGGGTCAGGGAGGGGTTTGTCTAGCGTGTCATCTCTGTAGGATCAGCAAATGTGTCAATGTCAGTCCATATCATTTCAATTAGTACTTGTGTCAGTCCGTAGGATCATCTAGATTTGCAGCATAAATTGCCATAATTAGAAGTAACCTTGCAATAATCATTTTTCCATAATTCGAAGTAACCTCAGCCATCGCGTTTTCCCATTTCCCTATGCCACCGTCAGTAGATGTCAGACTACACATCAGCCGGCAATTGATCAGACGATTATCACCAAGAAGAATGCCAGTAGGAATTAACTCGTTATGGGGTCTCATCCAGAAGCACAACACCAAGAGAAGACGTCGAGACCAATTCTGCAAGTGTATCAACGCTGAGCGAAGATGCCAAAATCCAACCCAGCAGTCCTAGAACTAGAGCTCGACAGCAGAATTCATAAGACAAAGTCTCTCGTCGGGAAATACGACAATGCGGCCCTCATAGACGCAAACCTACAGGACTCTTTCAAGTTCCCAGCACTCAAATGGCAGGTGTATATGGAACATTACATCACAGAAGCCAGGCATTCAGTGAAAAAAATTTTTCCAGAGTTCCGAGGCCTACAGAAATCCTCCCTTTTGAACTTAAGAAATCTCTCGGTCTTTGGGACAACAGGACCGGCCATGAAGTGCACCAAGTTCTTACTCAGCCGCATCCAGAACGGGTCCTTGTGGTTGAATAAGGAAATTCCCATTCACACCGAGTATATCCACCGACTCATAGGGCTTTCACAGAATGGCTCAGCTGTATTGACTACATGCCAGACCACTTCCAAACGAGCGAAGAAGTCGAGAGATTCCGATTATTATGCAAAATACGGCACACAATGGGGAGGAAAGGGAGCAAAGATGGAGCTTATCAACAAGCCCGAAATCAAGTTCGCCTGCTACCTCATTGCCAGTAAGGCAATGAGGCACTACACAAAGGGAGAATGTACCCTTGATACCATTTCCATTGCAGAGCACTATGTTCAGGGGGCTAAGTTGAACTCTGTTCGACGCGTGCGAAGAAAATTACAAGTGGGCCACAAGCTTCATTTATGGCTATTTAATAGTTGCATTTGCCATGTGGAAGTGGCACACTCCCCTCGTCAGGCTACCGGTGGAAATAACAGAGGGCCAGCCTCTAGCGATGAATTTCATCCCGTGGAAGGTGTTGGGTGATCCCAGCACCAAAGAGGTCAATGCAGAGGCATTTCGAAGCTGTTATGGTTTAACTATAGACGTGGTAGCAAGCCAGCAGAGGGTGCCCAGGAACTTGTTGGATGAGTACAGCGAGCAAGTATGGTTCGGGGTCAACCATAGGCATACCTTCCTCTGACCTACTTGCGTGCCGGAGGACACATTTCACATGAGGCCACTGAAGTTCCAGCTCGAAGACATAGCCTTCCACACTGAAGTTTGTTCGTGGCCGGGGGTCGCAATGGAAATCCACAACAGGGTACCCACATACAATTTTGATCAGATGTTACCATAGCAACGACCTACCGAGACAGACGTGGAGGCGGCACAACAAGACTCCACTGTGCAACTCGTCCCCCTCATTCGCCACCTAAACACCCAGGTACGTAGTTTTAATGAAGCGGCCAAGTTTGTCTCAAGTGGTGCCATTCCTTTTCCTATTTTCTCTAAGTTCCAGATTTATTAGTCCACATCGCGTCTCCACACAACTTCCATCACCTCCCCCATCCCTAATGTTTTATTTACCTCTCCAAGTCCTATGACTACCCCGATTAGGGAAAAGAGCAAGTCCACCGACTCCTTAGACGCTCCTCAGGCCAAGCGGGCCTGAACCATAGAGTTGAGTTCGGTGGTGGACCTCATTGAGGAGGATCCACCCCAGCCACCAAGTACAGGGGTGCCTATATAGGAAGAACCACCCATTGACCCCTCAGACTTCATCAACATTCGCCTTCCACCTCCGCCTACCATCCCGCCTACCACTTCATCTGCACCATCCAATTCATCCGCCACCGTGTCTGACCCAATCATCCGAAATCTACTTAATGGGGACCACGGGGCCGAGGTTGACTCCAGTACTATAGAAGTGGTACCTCCGGTCGACCCCGATGGGGAACCCCACGTCTCTTTTTCTGATATCATTACACAGATGGCACAAATTGTTGATAAATTAGCTGAGGCTCAGCCTGAGCCTACTGTATTTCCACAGACCAGCCACACAGATCAGCAGGAGCGGCCAGACCTAAATATGGCTGACTCAGCACCTCATCAAACCCCACCGTCATCCCCTTAAGAGAAATCCACCTGGTTAGTTGCCACTGGGAAACCCCTCCAAGAATGGCAGTCGGATCAAACCACTTTAGGGGTTGCCAATTTATAAACATGGGGTATGCCTCAGCTATACCATTTTATCCAGAGGGCGGCCCATCAGGAGGAATGGCTTCATTCCAAACTGAAGCAGAGGTGTGAAGAGCAACAACAGCAGATCACCGTGCTTACTAAACAGCGCGAAAAACTTACAGCCGCACACGGGTAGCTACAGGGTCAGATAAGTGAAGTGGCCAGGGTGTTTTCAGGGCTATGGCTAGCCATCGAGGCTCACTACACTCAGCTTCATGTAGATGTACCAGAGACAAATATCATCGAGCAAGCCCTTCACCTCAGGATCGCATTCAATGGCCTCCACAAGGAAAATGTAGAGCTCCAAGCAGCGTTAGCAGCACGGCCAACGCTTCCCGATCCAGAGATAGTTTATATGGCACAAATTACAGAGAAATAGGGCCAGGTCACCCAGATGCAGGAAAATATCAACTCTGTAGCGCGTGATGCTTATGACCTCCTGAAAGGTCTCCAAGAGTGCTCAACGACCCTTATGGTCAATACGCAGCCCATTTCAGCGCAGCTGCAACAACTGTCGAAGAAAATTCAAGATGCCACGGACCCCTCGCAGTTGGACCAGCTATACGCTCAGGACGATGCTCTGGAGGTCCAGATCCAGCAAATAGAGGCTAGCTCGGCAATGGCCAAACAAGAAATTCGAGAGCTCCGCCTTCTCCTCCAACTCAGTGCCAAGACAATGCAGCAGTTAGCTGCCGAGGCTGAAACGCAAATCAGCACGGTGTTCGGGACTATACCGATGCATGTCGGGGAGGCAGTTGTCACCAAGATCGCCGCAGAGACAGATGCATTGTTACAGGGGTGGCAGCAAGCTGTGACGACCTTCAATGAGCTTAAGGCTTTAGCATTCAGCAAGGTCCCAGAGTTGGGGCCGTTGTTTGGGCAGCAAACTGAAGGCACACAGCAAGAACAAGGCACAGGGTCTAGTGGGGCGATGGAAATAGAGATGGTGATTTGTGATTGACTCAGTATGATTCAAGAAACTGTGGTCGGGGCCTGTTGGGACCCTTGTTTTGTTTTGAATTTTGAATAAAGAGCAGATTTTGGGTTGCAGAACGACACATGGCAGCTGCGACCAAGCCGCAACTACGGTGAGTAGCAGAGCTACCGAGGTTGCGAGGGAACAGGAGGTAGCTGAAGAATGTGGATGCATAAGTGCAGACGAAGAGAAGACACAGCAGAAGATAGAGAGCAAAACTAATATACAACAAGAGAGAAGCCTAAACCAGCTGAAGAAGAACGCAAGAGGAACTAGTAGTTGCGATGGTGGGTGAATAAATAGCTGTCACCCGGCCGAAAGAAGGGAGACGAATGCATAGCGACTGAAGAGGATCGAGCTGATGCTGCAGAGGGAACCTATTCCAAGCCTGATATCTCTGTAGTTCCTAGGCTTCTCTTATCTATCTTTTTGTCCTATGAGACGTCTGTGACAGAATTGTAAGCTCTTCCTATGGAAGCGATGTAACTATGAATATGATTGGAAATTATCAATATACTTGCAGGTTGTTGTCTTATTATATGAGTTACATGCATGAATAATGTCTATGATGCCTTAAAATTTTATTTGCTTAGTATCTGTTCAATATTTTGAATGTTCTTGCATATATAATGATGTTTATGCAATCAATTCATTATTAATCATGAGTTGCGGATCCTTCCACCACTATCGATCTATTCCCCTCCTACATGTGGTCGTGGCACGTCTCGGGTGAGACTCTCTGCTCTCCAGATTAGGGTGACAATGCCGGTGTGGTTCTAGACTACAGTGGATTCCCTTGTTGGCGCCAATCTTTAAACCTAGGTCTTGCCTGCGAGACCTGTTTCTTCGCCAAAAGGCTCACCACGTTTCCCCTTTTGAATGGACCTCTCCAAACCATAACAAAAGAAAAATCAACACATGTCAAACCCTAATTGGTTCTAAGGAATGTAATATTTCAATAATATTCCTTTTTTGCTAAATGTACCTCAACCTTCCTGATTGTATATCCCAGTCAAACTTGGTCAAACTCTCGAAATTTTACATGTTTTGCATTTCGATCAGAACGCGATATCTTCCTCATACGACATCAGTTTTCTGAACCATTCATAGTGCTAGAATCAGGAAGATGAGATATATGCAACCATCCTAGTTTCACCCCAATCCTATAGCTTTGAATTTTGAGCAAAAATTATGAACTTCTTATCACTCCTCCCCATTGGGATGCTTTTGGACCCCAAAATACTTGATTACCTGTTAAGTAGATGAGGGTACAACTCCCTCAGCTTTCCAACCTCCATACATGTTTCCTTGCTTTGTTTAGTGCCTTTGAGCCCAAATCGAAGGTACTCAACACTTCCCCTCTTGGATGCTCTTGTCCTCCTGATAAGAATTGTATCTTCTTTGAGCTCATCCAGAAATTCTGGTAATAAATCTTCAATGGAAGGTAGTTGAACATCACTTCCTTGATCATCGATAAAAGGTGTCTCATACAAGCATAAGTTTTCAACATTAACAACTGAATACATTTTCATATAAGAAGGTAAGTCAAGTTGGAATGCATTATTACAAACTTGCTTTATGATCTTGAAAGGACCATAGTGAATGGGTTTGACCTTTTTACCTTCCCCTTGCATCCTTTCTTTGATAATGTGCAACCATACCTCATCTCCCTCTTGAAACTTATGATCAACCCAGTGTTTCTCATGCCTCTTTTTGTATTTTCTTTGACTTTTCTCAAGCTATTCTTGAGCTTCTTGATGTATAATCTAGATTTTCTCAATAAAATTTTGAGCTTTATCAATGTCACTATGGCCATATATTGCAACATCCTTCCCAAAGATGAAGTCTAATGATGATTTTGGCAAATACCCAAATCATACTTCAAAAGGTGAGGTTTGTGTTGAAGAGTGCTTTTCCTGATTGTAATCATACTGAATGTAATTCAGTTGTTCATCCCACAACTTAGGATGTTTTCTGCAATATCCTCTCAATAGATGCACAATTGTTCTATTCACCACCTCGGTTTTTCCATATGTTTGCGGATGAAAAGCGATACTCTTTTTCATCTTTGTGTCCATCATTCTCCATATATTTGACCAAAAATTCCCAATGAACATGGAATCCTTGTCACTAACAATAGAAGTTTTCAATCCATAATGAACCCAAGCATGTTGAAAATAAAGTTCAGTAGTTTTTTCAAAAGTAATGGTTTTCTTACATGGCATAAGTATACACATTTTACTGAATCTATCCACAACTACATAAAGATAATCACAATGTTTTTTTAAATAGGTATATCTCCAAAAAATTCCATGGAGACACTCTCCCATGGCCTTGATGGTACCGGTAGTGGCGTGTACAATCCAAGCTTCCTATTACTAGGTTTACTTGTTGCACACATAGAACAACCTCTTATAAAATGTGGCACACTATCTTTCATGCGAGGCCAATAACAATACCTTTGTAGAGGCACCACTATTTTTCTTACCCCAAAGTTTCCAAAAATAAGAGATGAATGAGATTCTCTCATGACACTTAGCCTCTCTCCTTATGGAATACACATCTTTCCCAATTAAAAAAACAAATTTTTATGCATGTGACAATATTTTTCTTCATCTTGATTCTCTTCACTCAAACTAGCATACACATCTTGAAAATTAATGTCATGTGCATATTGTTCTATGTAACTCTCATGTACAATAGAATCATTTTTGAGAAAATTAGATGCACTAATGATTGGTCTTGAAAGCATATCTACAATTTTATTGAAAATACCTTTCTTGTACCTGTTGACGGGAATAAATGTCCAGCCAATAGTAAGGGGTCTCCTTGGTGAAAATTCCCGATTAGACTCTAAATTGTTTGTCATAGGGATCGCGTCCAAGGTGTGGGTTCGGCTACTACTGAATATTCCTTTTCTCAGACACAGACGAGCCCTACAGACCTATGAACACATGATTGTTAGGATGATACAAGACAAATGGTTGATGAGTCTCAATGAACATAAAACAGTACAAATAGCAAGATGATTTAAAGCATGTAGCCAAAGGAAATGTTGTTAGTAGCACATCATTAGGGGCATGCTTGTAAAATCTATTCAAACCACAGAAGAAACAATTTCTTATGGTTAGAGCACCCTTCACTTCCTTAAGTGGTCTCAAAGATAAGATAAATGTTAGTAACGAAGTTGCTAACATATCCTAAGTAAACAACCTAACATCATTAACACATTTAGTGAGATGAAATGTATAAATGATACAAGCAGAAAACACAGATTAATTAATCATAAATATATTAGATACATAAGACAAAAATATTCATAGTTATAAAACATTATTCCTCATCAGATCCAAGATTGGAATCAAAACCTCTATTTGTATTCATTCTCAGAAAGGTGTATTCAATTCTATACAATTCTCTTTGCTCATTTGGAGTCCCAAAAAAAATATCATTTACAATTTCCTGAAGGAAGTATTTATAGAACAAAATTGACCCTTGGGTATCCCTGAATTTTCACCTTCCTGAACGTTGACATACTCTGTGACTTGAGGGAAATTGAGACTTGCGACCTCAGCCTTGACTGTGACCTGCGACCCCTCCTATTTGCTGTGACCTATGACTTGGTCATGGGAACAATTTGGTGATTATGAGATCAAGGACATATACTTGCTACTGTTCATTGAGGTAATTTTTCCATGCCCAATAATCTGCGGCAACTGGGGAGACCAGAGGAGTATCTTCCCTCAATCTGTGGAGGCACTCAAGTGCATTTTGGATCAAAGTCTCTCTCTTGATCATGATTTGGTTGGACAGGGAGGCCAATTTGGTGTAGATCCAGACTACTGTCATGATGAATTGAGCAAGGTTTTCTTGTGATGCCGAAAGGTCCTGAGAAGCAGCCGCTTGCCTTATAGGTTGTAGAAATGCTTGAATGTCTTGGGTGACTTCTTCCCATGTTTTTTCTCTGTCTAGTGCACATTGTTAGGTCAGTGTAGTTTGCAAGATTGTAAATTACAAACTGAAAAGCCTACATATCAACCACTTTGGGATTCTAGGATCTAGCCCTCCTAAATCCATTGAGGGATCTCTCTTATAAGTGCAAATATCGATTTATCTTTTAAGGTTTGAAATGTGATATTAGGCTAGTTATGAAGGACAAGGTTTTTTTTTGTTTCGGTTGGGAAAATATATAATGAAGGTGAAGGAAGTCTAAATGAAGGGTGAATGTGTATGCAAGTGAAGGAATGATTCAACTAATAAGATAGGTAAGGATCAACTTCAATCCATTGGGCTATGGAGTCATAAGAGGGTTTAATTGGAATAGCAAGGTTCGAGAGTCGTCCATGGGGCAAGTCATCTATGTCAAAGGATCTCTTTTAAGTTGATTTTATGGAATGAAACAATAAGAAAGGGAAGTCGAATAGATGAAGGAACAAAGGGAAACCTAAGATCAAGTAAGTACTTTGAAACTATCCTGCTTTTGGCATGCACTTAAGGAAAGACATAAAAGTAATCTAAGATCAGGTAAGTACTTTGAAACTAGCTTTCTTTTGATTTACTTTCAATAGAAAAAATTTAAAACACATAGAATAGCTTAAGATCAAGTAAATACTTTTAACTTAGCCTGATTTCAACATATTAAAAGGGGAAACATTCATGATAAACACAAGAAGTATTCTAAGATCAGGTAAGTACTTTAAAACTATCCTGCTTTCAACATAATCTTAAGGGAAACTTTCAAACAATATTTGGAGAAAGAACTAGGAGACAGGGCAAACCATAAACTTTCCTAGTTTTAACTCTACTTAGCATGTAATGAAAATATCATTCAATAACTTCCTTTCAAGTTTTTCATCTCAAGACATGGACTAAACAACATTCCTTGATAATGTTTACACTGAATTTAAGAGATTATTAAATACACAATTGGAGGAAAACATAAAGATAAAGCTTATCAGTGAGAGTAGGGTACTTTTAATAGTAAATCCTAGCTCTATATTTGTTGTTCTTTATCAGAGAAAGTGGACAGAATGGAAACAAAAAGAAAATAACAATTTACAATAAGAAACACATCACCATTGACATAGACCAGGATCCCATAAATCAGCTTGTATTTGATGTTCAAACCAGTTACAATCATCAAGTCCAATGGGTCTCTACAGCTTCAAACTTATCATCTCATCTTAGGTATCTTCAATTACAAACAGGGCTACAGCAGCTTCAAAAAACTATTTACATGCAACAGATATTCAGAGACCAGCCTTTGACAATGTGCTCCTCAAGGAGATTTTATAAGAAAATGATGAGGTGGAAGAGTTTCTAGGGTTCAAGTATCATTAATTCCATAGTAAATGAAATTCCTAGCCTTGAAAACCATGCAAGGCATAAGGCAGGAATGCGTTCTATCTACAACTCTGTTTCATAACTCTTTTTCTATTTTTTGAGGCTTAGAGGATTAAAATATTTGACTTGAAGGCTCTTTCTTATCTTTGTAATAACTTTGCTGACAATTTGTAATAATTTCCTTTTTTTTAAATAACTGTTTAGCTACCTTTAGGCAAATATATTTTGAATAGGCAATAACTATGCCTTTTGTTGATTTCTTTGAGGATGTAGGTGGCTTTTTGGTAGTTGGATAGGATATAACTAGCCCCTGATGTGACAGTGGAGGCCCTTTCTCTGATAATTTTCTTTGTTTTCCTTAAAACACCTTTAATCTGTTTTTATTTTGTGTTTTAGGCCTAATTAGGCCTTGATCTTCTTTTCTAGTCTTCATACTGTCTTTATCTCTGGATTAGGCCTTTGATTTACTGAGTTTGTGCCTTAATCCCTCAAAACTATGTTAAAAACCTTTAATTCTTCATTTCTGCTTTGATTTTATGTTGTGACACTGATACCCTTTGTCTATTTAATATCCACTATGTTTTCGTTGTTTTGCAGGCGCACAGAGGTTTAGTAAATTCACAAATGCTCATGAGGCATAGGTGGAATCATAATTTGAACCCTGTGGATCCACTTTTTTCATGGATAAATGTCCTGGGGATCGTCATCCCTGGCCTTTGTTTCATTTTAAAACTGTGGATAAAACCTTAATAACATGCAAAAAACAAACAAAAATTAAGAAAATCCGTGAAAAATAGGTTAAAGGCTGCTTGGGGTGGTTTGGGCGCGAGGTTAAATCGTGGTCGTCGATCCAGATTAATCGACGATCGAGATCACTTGATGGGGTCAACTGGGAGGTGGTTGGGTGAATGGTGGTAAGGTTAAGTCCAAGAGATTCGATCAGATTGATCAACGGCTGAGATTGATCGAGAGTTTATAATGTGGAGGGGGAAATGGTATAATGGAATGGAGGAAATTTAATCAGGACCGTTCGATCTTCAGAGATCGACGACGGAGAAAGCATTGGTGAATTGTTTGGGGAGAAAATTAAGGGGAAAAGATCTAGGGTTCCAATGCAATATGGGTCGTCAGATTAAAACAACTGATGACTAATATTGACTAATGGGGTCATTCGGGAAATAATATGGAGGCAGATGAATCGGGGTCAAGACATAATCGGAGCTGTCAGATTGAAGTGATCGATGGCTGAGATCATCCAATGGCATTGCTTGGGGAATGAAAAAAGTGCGAAAGGCTTGGGGTTAAATTAAGACGGGACCATCTGATCAAATCAATCAACGGCCAGGATTAAAAATTGAAATAACACTGTGGAGGGTTAGGTGGTTTGGCAGAAAACCAGAATGGTTTTCGCATAGCACTGAGGCAGTTTTGAAAATTTTCCAAAAAAAAAGCGATATGTTACGCTGGCTGATACACGTCCTCCCAAAACCACCTATTTTTCATTTTTTTTGTGTGTTAAACTTCATACGCAAAAAAAACGTGAAACATATTTTTGGTCGTCGAATGAATGGGTGCGGATCGCAAGCGACGAGGGAAGCTACAGGTTGGGGAGATAGTGGAATACATGTGGCAATTGGTGAGTGGATAGGTGTTTTACGAGGTAGGAGGTAGGTCCCAAAGTATTTGGGCCTATCAGATTACATCTCGACCGTTAGATTCTTATGACGGACAATTAAGATTGAAAGAGGGAGTGGGGTTACTTTTCAAATGGAGAATTTTAGGGTTATCGGGGTTATCTAAAGAATGAACGGTCGAGTTTTGAAAATCGGGCGGAGTTATGAAAAGGGAAAAGGGAAATTTGGATAGATGGGCTGAGATCAGGCGCAACGAAGACTGTTGATCTGTAAAGATCAACGGTGGATATTCGCCTACAAATTGAACTATTGGGTTTATGAAATAACAAAGAAAAGTGGGATTTTCGCATAGATTTGAAGGCCTTTAGCTCCCGATTGCAAGGCTGTAGGTCGTATTAAAAAGGGGGTTACAAGAGTTAAGCCCTTGGGGGCTTAAGAAAAAATTATATCCAGAAAAGGGTGTTTTATGCCTAAAAATGGAGTTTTTAAGCAAATTTGATGGTTCCGATAAGTAAAAGGAGGCAATTTAAAACCAAATAAAGGGGAGATATAACATTTTAAAGGGATTTTGGACTGATTTTGGAGGTTAAATGAGGCTTATGAAGGGATTTTATGGAGGAAAAAGGGATGAAAATGGAGTTTATTTATGAGTGGAAAGAGGAGTAAAATGAAGGGAAAAATGGTGTTTTCAAGCAGTTCTCTTTAGGCAAACAACAGATTTTTTAGGATTATGAGGGAAAAAGCAGTGAAGATTAATTCAAGGATTAGTTATCTTCATAAGACTTTAAGAACTAACAATTTTCCCATGAAATTGTTTCTTGAAGGCTTAAAAATGATTTAGCCACCATTTGATATGACAATTTTTTATAGGTGGCTAACACACCCAGAGAAGGAATGTGGTATACTTCAGCCATTGAATCGATTCTGCTAATCAGATGTTCATACGCGGACATCACTTTCTCTATATATTTGACTAGTTTCTCTTTGGATTGTACCATTATCCAGATTTGAACTTTGTCGTTTTTGGTGAAAATCTAATCTTTCATAGGCAAGGTGTCCGGAGCCTGTGGATACGTGTTTGACCATTCTAGCATTCTGTCCAAGGCAGTGGAATATTCCTTTAGCTGTATGATCTTCCTCTTGGCTTCTTCTTGTGCTTTTAGTAGTGGCGCAACTGTCTGTTTTATTGTAAACATTTCTTCATATACTTGTTTCATGGCAGCTTCCAAAGTGGCCAACTCTCTTTAAATGGTAAGGGGAAATTCATTAGTTTTTGTGTTTGTGAATTGTAGTCTCTAAACCTCTTCTTCTAATCCCTTCTTATCCCGTTCTACCTAAGCTACTCTCTGCTCAGAAGTTTGTAAATTTTTTTGTAAAGAGAGGACTTCCCTGCTCATTCTGTTGACATTATCCTCTCTGGCTATTCTGAAGGTAGTACCAGCTGATGCGATCATGATTGGAATGGTCCTGGTATCCAAGACTATGTCCTTTTCAGTTTCCGCTGTAAGAGGAGCGACATGGTTCCATTCTAGGCATATTCTCTTCTCTTTCCTGATCTAGTGTGCGAACTAGTCATAAGTTAGCCTTGTCAGATCCAAGACTTTGTCTTATTGTTCCTTAGAGGGACCAAGTTCCGAGAGAGTAAAGCCCACACTTGTCATGGGGGTTTTCTGAGGTACCTTAATGTGTGGCATCTCTGTCTGTATCGTTGTCTCTAGGAGAGGGGTCTTGCTGCCTTCTGCTTCCTTGGAGGAATCTTCCTTTGATTTCTGACTTTATTCCTCCTTCCTCTTCTGCTTAGCTTCCGCTTCATCTTGCTTTTCTTTTAACTAGCACTCAACGTCTTTCTTGTCCTGTTCTTCCTTTAGCTTGTGTTCAGCATCTTTCCGTTCTTCCTCTCATTTTCCCTCAGCTTCTTTCTTGTCCTACTCTTCCTTTAGCTTGCGCTCAGCCTCTTTCTGATCTTCCTCTTCCTTCTTCTTTTGTTCCTCTTCCTCTTTTTTCTTGTGAGCTTCTTCTGCTTGTTTCTTATTTTGTTCTTCCCTCAGTGGTTTCTTTCACTTATCCCCTTCCTTTTTTGTGCTAGGGCATCTTGAGTTCTTTTAAGTTCCTCTTCCCTTGCCTTCTCCTCGGTTTGTTTTTCTTCCTTAGCCTCTTTGTCTTTTCGTTCTTGTTGCTTTTTGGAAAGAGAACCGCCTGTATCAGTTCTTTATTTCTTGGCTTTGGAAGATGAGGCTCCTCCTAGAATGTTCATCCTTTTCTCCAGAGTCTGATCATCTTGTTCATCTTGATCAATTTATTCCTCTAGAGTAGACTCCCTGTCCTTGTTGTACAAGTTCCTGACCTGATCCTCGGCTGGGCCCTCTATGTGCTGGAAACTCCATATGAATTGGCCCATTTTCAATGTGTGGGGATGATTCTTTCAGGATCATATGTTTGGTGTGCTACAAGTGGCATAAAGAAAACCTTGGTTTCTTTGACCTTTGCTTCTACTTCCCTAAAATATCTAACAGTGTAAGCATCGATAGTAAGAGGGAGAGTTGGCCATGGTTTATTCTTACCTTTGGTGAGAACTTTGGAAAACATGCTCGCCACGCTCTTCATCCCAGTTATGAGGCCACCCGGTAAATTTACATCTCGCACATACTGCATCCAACAGATAGGTGGCCATATAGAATTTGGATGCACACCCTTCATCGGGTGCTTTCACTGATGATATGTTTGACTTGAGGGATGCTACTATTAAGCTGGCCCAGTTGAAGCGGGTGCCATACGAGGTAATAGAATACATGAGGGAAACGCAGGAACCGTTGAAGGTGGTGGCATCTGCTCGGCCATACATCCTGCATAACATTGCCTCCACTAACTTATAGAATTTCATGAGGCCTGGTGTTTTGTATGCCTGATCCTTCATGAATTTGAACTTTTCTGAATCCTCCCACCATCCCTTTAAGGTCTTGGGTATGGGGACTACGTGAGTAGTAGCCCATTCAGTGTTGAAAGTTTGTTCCTGGGTGGGGAGTGCATATTAAAACTCTGCATCTTGCCCTTTTATATTTGCAAATGCGTTTCCTGCATTATCTCAAATGACCCAAAAATTGGAGTCGACCTTTTGTAAGACCCATTCAATCACCTCCACGTACTGAAAAATAGGTGGATGAGACCCTGCGTAGTGTAGTTTAGACCTTTTCACCTAGAAAAACACATGCCAGTCTAAGAGGTCTTCTGGAAAATCAAGCCTCATGAACTCTTGGTATATCTCATACCAACTCATGCTATCTCCCTTCCCAAACACACAACCGATGTCTCCATAGATGGGGGGTGAAGGAGGCATCCCTTCTTTTGAAATTTATATTTCAGGACTCTTGCCTCTCTTTCATACTACTGAGGGTCCCATATCGTTTGAGTTCGAAGAGATGGATACACACTCGAGCTCGGTTTCAATGTTCCCCGGCATATTCATGAAACAGTCCCACGATAAGACAGATGTAATACTGATAAATACTTAGGTTTCTCCTATCTCTTCTTAACTCTTTTTCAAGGAAATGGATGAACATGTGACCTGGCGACCTTGTGATTGGGTCACAGGGTCACAAGGTCACGTTGGTTTAAACTTTCGCAGAAAATTGACCTAGCGACTTAGCAACTTGCGACTAGGTCACGAGGTAGCTGAGTCATGGAGTTGCACCTATTTAAATTTTCATGAAAATGCGACCTAGTGACTCAGCGATTCATGAATAGGTCATGAGATTGCTGAGTCGTGAATTCACGCCACTTTAAAATTTCATGGCTATGCGACCTAACGACCCTGCGACTAAGTGACCGAGTTGCTAGATCGTGAGGTCACGGAGTTGCAGGGTCGCTCTAGGGCTCAGCGGATGTGTTACGTGGCGACAAAAACTTTCTTCTTGTTTTTTTTTAAAAAGGGGAGGTAAGGCAATATATCAAGTGGAAATCATACATGAAGCTCCTCATTGAAGGGGGCTGGGAAGGGAACCTGAAATGGACTGATGCAAGGGAAGCTTCTCAGAGGAAGTAAATAGGGAAGTGAAGTTGTGGGGAGGAGCAAGATTAGCAATAGAATTCATGGGAGGTTTAAATAGAAGCTAGGATGAGTTTTAAATAGACCAAGGTGAGGGTCATGGAGGCAACAATCAAACAAAAGGAAACAGCAGGAGGATTAGGGAACTTACCTGGGAAAACCACGCTCCAGCTGGTTTGTCAGAGGCGTTCTCTTTCTTCGTCATGCAGGTCGAATGCGACCTATGCGACCCTTGTATTTATAAAGGGGTCGCACGTGCAGTCAATAAATCAGGGTCGTAGGGTCGCAAATTATTTTAGTAGATGAGATATGTGACCTCACAATTCTTGCAAGGCCGCAATTATTTTGTTTTTGGATTGTGTGTGACCTTGAGACTTCGCGACCTGAGGGGTCGCAAGGTCACAAGGTCGCGAGAGTTTAGTTTGACCATTTTTGTGAATTTGTGACTTGAAATTTTGAAAGAGTGAACCTAAGCTAAACTCTATTTTTTCAAAAGGTTAGGGGCTCAAAAATTTAAAAAAGGGAAAAATTTTGGAGGGTGTTGTAATGGCTACAACAAATGGCGATTCACTGGTAGGGCCTAGGATCTCTGCTGGTGCTTAATCTTGAGGGGGGTGGGGGGAGATTAGCATGCTGTTCCTTTCACCCATGGGTCCCACTACTTTCATCCTCATGCCTTGCTCACTTGCTCCATCTGTCTGCATGTCCTAGGGTACTATTCCACCATGTTTTCATTCTTGGAGACCATACGGAAAAGGTTGGAGTAACCGGAGGGACTTCCAAGATCCGATATAGTTACTTTGTCCTCATTGTGTTCCTATGTTGCCAGCGAACCTGGTGGTTCTCCCGGAGTCACTGCCTAGGATTCATAGACGTTTCTCTGTTGCTAGTGAGCCTAGTCAGTACCCCGGCAGAGTCATCATATCGCCTCTATGCGCAGGAAGCCTTTCTCAATCTATTACCCTTTATTCATGTGCTAATTTCACTTATTTAAATGTGCTCAGGGCACTTATTTGACTATGATCAAGGCACTTATTTGACTGTGCCAATTATTTCCTGGGCGGATGAGGGATCTCGACTTATTTTTCTTGCAAGAGAGGTTGATCCTAGTCTATATGAGGACATTTGGATTTTCCTAATTATCCTTTCGTCTCCTGAGGTTTTCTCTATCCCCTTTTCGTCTAGTGATCGATTACACCGACACATTTTTTTTTACAGCAGTCCCTTGGGCCAGCATACTAGGTAAGCTACCTACGCTTGGTTCCTAGGACTTGGTCATGTTCCCCCATTGGGTGCCTATCACAGGCAAGCTTGTGCCATTTTTTGCGTTCCAGGGGCGATTCTTCACTAGCATAGATTCTGGCACAACATGCCAATTGAGTAACTTCTACATCTCTCCTTCAACTTGAGATGCCAAAGGGAAATGGCCAATGAGAGCCTGCTTGAAACAAGTGATTTATTGAAAACATAAATAATGAAAAATAATAGAAAAAAAAAACAAAACTATGGTATAGGGTATGGTGACGGCCCCTTGGGGTTGTCAGGTGAAATAGTGTTTAAGGTCATGCCTGTTTACCGGGAGGACCTCAATCCTCCCTTCAAGGTTCTGTAGCTTTTAAGTGTGGGAGCCAACCTTTTCTTTAATTTGGAAGGGACCTGTCCACTGGACCTGGAATTTGGAGTGTTTCCCTTTATCCTCGTGAACTTTGTCTCATTTGGGGACAAGGTCACCTACCTCAAAAGACTTGTTTCTGACGGACTTCTTGTCAAACCACCATTTTATTCGAATTTGGTAGATGGCGAATTTTTCCTGGGTTTTTAGCCTTTCCTCCTCTAGCTTCAACAATGTATCTATTCGGTCTTGTAAAGCAGGGAAAGGAGTGCCATGAGTTTCTTGAGATAATTGAAGGGCTAGGAGAGGGAACTTGGGAGGAAGGATAGCCTCTTTGCCGTACACAAGAAAAAATGGGGAGGTTCCCAAAGATTATTTGGGTGTGACCTGATCAGCCCATAGGGCATTATGGATTGCGTTATGCCAATTTCGTTGTTGGGACAACAGAGTCTTTTTGATGATGCAGATGAGGTTCTTATTGGTTGACTCGGCTAACCCATTTCCTTAGGGGTAATATTTGGTAGAGTGTTTGAGCACTATATTGTTTTCTAGAGCAAACTCACATAATTTAAATGATGAAAAATATGTTGCGTTATCAAAAACAAGGGAGGTTTGAACGCCAAACCTGGTCATGATGTGTTGAGTGATGAAAGCTATTACCACTTAATCGTTGATTTGACACAACGGTATTGCTTCATGCCACCTTGTGAAGTAGTTCGTAGCTATGAGGATGTATCTATGTTGCTTGGAAGAGTGTGGCAATATTTCACTGATCACGTCAAGTCCCAACTGCTGAAAAGGTTCTTCCACTACAATGGATTGTAACGGGGTGGACGACCGTATTTCCCTATTGGTGAAATTTTGGCATTGTGGGACTTTCTGTACATAAGCGTGTGCATCTTTGAACAAATTAGGCCAATAGAAACCGGTGCACATGATCTTGCGAGTAGTGGTGTCCCTTGCATAGTTCCCACCAGCTGGACCATCATGGAGTTCTGTCAAAAATTTATGTGCCTCATCATACTCCAAACAGCGTAGCAGAACTCCATTGTGGTGTTTGCAGAACAATTTACCCTGCACTAGCTGGTAGGATGCAGCTCTCAGTCTTATCGCACGTTTCTGCTAGGCGATTAAAGCGAGGTCCATGATACTGTGGCTCAAATATTGCTGAAGATAAAAGTACCATGAGGAGGAATACTGTTGCGATATACTATCAGTTTGGTACATGTCGATTTCATGATCCCAACTCTCTTCTTCATTTCCTCGCGACTTTGTGGCTTCCATGGCCATCCGACATAGCCCTTGGCCCTTTATAGTATGTACCAGCTTGAATTCTAGGTCATACTCTTGAAGGCAAGTCATCCAGTTGCCTCGTCTCTCGCTTAGCTCTTGATGTACGAAAAGTGAGCGAACAACTGGGTGAGGTACGAAAACTGTGACGTGACTCTTCAAAACATATGGCCTGAAGTGTTTGACTGGCTTATACAGTGCGTAAGCTTTCTTGTCAATATTTGGATAATTTAGCTTGGCACCATGAAACCCAATGCTCATGAATGATATGGGCTTCTCATTGTTGTTGCCATATTTCTGAGTGAAGATGGCTACAAGAGATGAATCTGAGGTAAAGGTGTACAAGATAAAGCCTTTGCTGAAGTCCAAACTATGAAGGGCGGGTTTTTCTGCAATGGCTCACTTGATGTTATTGAACACTTCCCTCTCGGAAGAATTCCATTTGGATTTTACGTTCTTCTTGATCATACCTTGAAAAGGTTTCACTATTTGGGTGAAATCTGATATGAATTTTCGCATGAAATTGATTTTCCGTAGGAAAGACTACATGGCCGACTTACCACTTGGGGGAGGAATCTGGGCATGACTTTTGCACATTCTAGATCCACTACTATGCCATCCTAGGTTATGATGTGCCCCAACATATTTCCTTTGGAAATGGCAAAAATGCTTTTCTTCGGGTTTAGTGAGATCCAATATTTTCGGCACCTCTCAAAAATCTGCTTGAGGTGATGTAAATGGTCACGCCTACGCTTTGAAAATATGGTGACATCGTTAAGGTATACTACCATGCTTTTCCCTATGAGGTCTCGGAAGGTGATGTCCATGGCTCTCTGGAACATTGCGCTAGCATTGATCAGGCCAAAGGGCATGCGTCTAAATGCGAAAGTACCCCATTTAGTTTTGAATGTGGTTTTCAGCTGGTCGTGTTCAGCCACTAGTACTTTGTTATAACCTAAAAAATGATCCAGTAGAGATAACATTTCCGATCCTGATACTACTTGAAGGATCTGCTCCATAACGGGCACTGGGTAGTTGTCCTTGTCCGAAGCTTTGCTCAAGTTTCGGAAGTTGTTAAGTCCCTATATTAATAGTGTAGTCCCTTATTATGTTAGTGTATCCCCCCTCATTTTTATTGTTGTACCCCTGTAACCCCCATATTTTTATTATTGTGCCCTTACATTATTAGTGTTAGGTCGGCTAGGATTACATTGTGGCCCCACTAGGATTATATTGTGGGCCCATGGACTCCTATATATAGAAGGAGGTTTTGGTCATTTGTATCATCCACGAATTGTTCATTCATGTAATTTATTGGAGGTTGCACCCTCAAAGATGCTTATTTCTAAGGCATTTATATCTCTTTTCTTCTCTTTTTGGAGCTGGTTTCACAACATTTGGTATCAGAGCTTTGAGATTCTAGGTTTTTGCTACCCCAAACAGGTCATCGTGGAATTTGCACTATAATTTTTTTTCTACGAAGGTTCAGAATCTGAAATTTTTAGAGTGCCAAGCCAGAATTCTGAGGAACATCGTCGCAGAATTTTAGAGCTTGGTTGGAAATATTTTCGGAGATATGATATGTACAAGTTAGGTCACTTTGTAGGCTCCTGAATTTAACCTAAACAGGTCATCGTGGTATTTTCGTAATAACGTTTTTTCTGCGAAGGTTCAGAAGCTCAAATTTTTATAGTACAAAGCCACAATCCTAAGGAACATCGTTGCAAAATTTTAGATATTGGTTCGCAATATTTTCGGAGATATGATCTGTGGAATTTAGGGATTTTTTAGGCTTCTGAATTTCATCTCAAAAAGGTGATCATGGGAAAATATTCATAGCTCTCTCTCTGAGTATCGGATTGGAATGTTGTAAAAATTAGATGCAAGAACATGGACTCTAGTTTTGGTTCTATAAATTTTAGAGCCAAAGGAGGAAACAGTGACATGTGGCAAGTTGTACAATTTTTCTCTACTGTACTAGACCATAATTAGGTCATCGTAGAAGACTAGGCACAACTTTGTCTTAAAGAATCCAAATTAGGTCAGACCTATGGTATTGTAAAGAGAATTCAGAGGGCTACCTCAATACCAAATTTCAAATATTTAATATCCGAAATCACAAAGGTAATTCAGTTTCAATATCGAGCTCCTCAAAATCAAGAAAAACGTGTGTATTTGGTTTTTAAAATTGCATAACATTTGTTTGAAAAAAAAGTTTGAAGTGATTCAAAGGGCATATTTTAGAATTTTATCATTATTGGTTTCTATAATGCCTCCAAAAAAATAATTCCATACCCATTAAGCCCTCAAAAAGCTATACTATGATGCATGAAGAGGATGAATTACAGTATGAGATATCAAAATTACGGTACCAAGTGAAACAAATTTCGATCTTATGAAGAGAAACTGAAGATGAAATAGATGGTTTAAAATAAAAAATGGAGGCTCAATTGGATGGTTTGAAGGATCAAATAATAGCTAATATGGATGATAAATTAGTGGAAGATCACATCGAGCATCAACAAGATGTTCTCCAACTCTCAAAGGATAACCTAACTTTGGTGCAAAATCTAATGAAACAACAGGAAGATCAACATCACATCGAAAGAGTCTATGAAGTAGTCACAGAAACAAGAACTCGAAAAGTACGATCAATTTCAGAGTATCTTAGCAAGTGGAAGAACTTTCCTGTAGAAGGTTCCATATGGGAGGATGAGAATTTTATACAGAAGCATCAATAAATAATCAAGCGTTGAGGACAACACTTGTTTGAAGGAGAGGGGCATGTCATTAGGGAAATTTTGAGGTCTAAAATGGGCCTCCTAAGGAAATTATAAAATAATAGTGGAAAAAATCAAATAATATTTGATGACATCATCAAATTTTAGAGGGAAAAATGAAAAAACTACTTTTTCAATTCGTATTTTTAACTTATCTCCCGAAGTTTTTACTCAAATTTCGAGCGGGAGTACTCGTTGGATGCAAAATTTAATTCCTCATCCAAGAAGTACCCATGTTGCATACTTTCGATGGGTCCTACTACATGAAAAATGAGAAATACATGAAAAACGTGATTGTAATCACGTTTTTTTTTTAATGTATTTCTCATTTTTCATGTAGCAGGGTCCACCGAAAGTATGCAACATGGGTACTCCTTGGATGAGGAAATAAATTTTTCATCCAACGAGTACTCCCACTCGAAATTTGAGCAAAAATATTGGGAGATAAGTTTAAAATACGAGTTGAAAAAGTAGTTTTATTATTTTATTATTTTTTAATATTTTTACCCTTTTACTTAAAAAATGGTGAATTATCCCCCATGGTTGACATCATCATCTTGAATCCTATTGGCTCTTATAAAGTGTATTTTTTTTGTACATTTTTCTTGGGAGGCCCATTTTAGACCTCAAAATTCCCCTAATGTAAGTCCCTATATTAATAGCGTAGTCCCTTATTATGTTAGTGTAGCCCCCCTTATTGTTATTGTTGTACCACTGTAACCCCCATATTGTTATTATTGTGCCCTTACATTATTAGTGTTAGGTCATCTAGGATTACATTGTGGCCCCACTAGGATTATATTGTGGCCCCATGGACTCCTATATATAGAAGGAGGTTTTGTTCATTTGTATCATCCAAGAATTTTTCATTCATGTAATGTATTGGAGGTTGCCCCCCTCGAAGTGGCTTATTTCTAAGGCGTTGATATCTCTTTTCCTCTCTTTTTGGAGCTGGTTTCATAACATAAGTCTACACATAAATGAATTTTGCCAGATTTATTATGAACTGATACCAAATTTGACACCCAGGTTGAATGTCGAACTTTGAAAATGATACGCGCATCCAAGAGTTTCTTTAGTTCCTTTTGGATCATCAGCTCTAAAGTGGGGTGTACTTTTCTCAGTTTCTGCTGGAACGGTTTCACTCCTTCTTTCATGGGTATCACATGCTAGATGATCCAAATTTCATAGGTCCATAACTCATAATATTTCTAGGAAAATACATCTCGGTATTTATTAAAGAACTCAGTGAAAGATTACCTCTCCTGAGGGGTGCATTCATTACCAATATTGACGAATTTGTGTTCCTTCTCCATCCTAAGGTTTATTTGTAGGTGGGCTAACGTGGAACTCTGCACCTTTGTGTTGAGGGGTCCTAGAAAATGGTTTTGTAAATCAAACAAATTTTCAAGCGACATAATCCCTTTGGGTAAGGGATTTTCCTTATGATCCCCTTGTTCCTTTTGCAAGGCCTGATCATGATCCTCTTCTTCTATAATTGAGTCCTTGAACACGTCCGTATTAAGCATAAAATCTAGTACCTTTTAATCATCATTAAAAACACGCAGATTAGTGACATTGTCTGGTAGGGATGGCTTTTAAATGATTTCAATAGAGAATCCATCCCTAAGTGGGGTGAACCTAGGAGCATCATTGGAAAGTGTATCGGCTGCTTCATTGTGCATTCTAAGTATGGATTTAATACTGAAAGAGTCAAAAGCAGAAATTAAACTCCATACCTCTTGTTGGTAACCTTTCAAATGCAGAGACAAGAAATGGATGGTGTTACGTACCTGACGGGTGATAATCTTGGAGTCTCCAATTACCTTTAAACAATGGACCTTGAGATCTATGGATTTCTTGAGCCCGAGAATCAATGCTTCATACTTGGCTGTATTATTTGTGCACTGGAACCCTAGCTGGCAGGAAATTAGAAACTTGTTCTTTTGAGGGTCTAGCAGACTAAAGCCTGCACCAGCCCCATCATGGGTTTTGGAACCGTCGTAATACAAGGTCCATATTTCATCTTCTGATTTCATAAGGCTGTCTGAGCACATAGGAGACGTACTCAGGGCAGATACTTCTAACGGGTATTTCGTTGAGGTGGAGTGGTTTTAAGTGACCAACAGTAGTTCTGACTGAACATCTTGAGCGATCGGCAATTTGGGGGTTTGGTAGCACCCAAAAATGGATTTTAAGAAGCACATACTGAGTTCCTCTTGTGCGAAACTAACTGGTTCGTTAGTTGCATCCAGGTCGGTCACCGTGTGTTTTATGTAAGGCTCGCTTTCAACTTGGATTTGATTGTTCCTACCCTTGCAAGGGAGCCACCGGTGGGACCAATCAGTGGCAAAGTATCCTTGCAGCTTGCTAGACCAATCTCTGCTCAAAAGAAGACCATATGCCTCGGGGATATCCATGATCACTATGTCAATGCACTGATGCACCCTAGAATCATAGGATAAGTGAATGATGACATTATTCAATTCACCTACTGCAGGAACTCGATATCTATCGAGTTGAATGATCCTGGCGTCAATTTTATCAGGGTGGATGTTTAACTTCTTGTACACAGACAAGGGCATAACATTAGTAGATGCACCAGAATCGATGAGACAATTATGGACATTGAAGTTGAAGATCTCGAAGGATAGAAGAAAAGGTGGTCTGGATCCCCTGGAGTTTTCATTAATGACATTCATGATAGAATGAGGACTAGTAGTAGCTTAAGCAGATGTGGTACTCACAGGTTTGGTCGTCGGTAGGTTGGAAAATGCTTTGAGGATAAGATCTCGCTGGTTAGCAATGCGAGTGAGTTTGTAGAGAGAAACATTGGCCCGCATTTTATTCATATCCTCGATAATGTTATACCTAGATTCTGGGTGTGAGATAAGTTTGGTGGAGGCTTTCGGAGAAACTGATGATGATTTAGCCTTTGGGCTTACTCGGGGATTGGTTGGGCTAAATTTCTTAGGAGTATTGATTTGGTTCTCTGTGTTTGGTGGAAGAATTTTTCTTACGAAAGGTTTTCTCTTTTCCTCGAAGGACTGTTCAGGAACTAGGCCTTTTCTCCTTAAGCTATAGTTTCGAGGGGGTTTGGATGTAGGCTCGTCAGCCAAATTTACTTCAGTTGTGGAAGGAGGGCTTTCCCCGCGGACCACATCGAATGCAAGGAATGTGGAACCTATATTCTCCTTCACGGGAGAGGCTTCTTCATTATCTAAATTAGCCTCCTCTAAATCCATAGGGGTTTGGTCTTCTAAAAGTTGATTTTCCACAGCGTTCATGCTATTAATCCACCAAGGGCAAGTTTTCTCTGAGTGGGAGGCTTGATGGAAAGAACACAAATTATCCTTGCCGATTTCTTCAATGTTGAGGCTAGTACTCCAGTTGACGGAGGCTAGTTAACAGAAGGGTTATTCTTTCTAAATAAATGTTTCTGCATTTTGGCACATGAGGAAGAGTCATTGTTTTTTCTTTTCAATTCAGAGACTTCATTGGTTAATAGTTTGAGAGACTTTGTGATGCTTTCGAAGTCGAAAGGGTCTTTGTCTTTGTCTCTACCTTATGAGTTGAGGATTAGATTCTCTTCATGGCTGGCTTTTGATCATCTCGACTGTCATGATCAATGGCCCCTATGGATAGCATGTCCCTTTCGACAGAGAGTGTGGTCGTGTAATTTTCCGCTAAGGTAGCTCTAGCTTCACATTTTACGAACACAACAATATGATAGGCCCCTATATTACTAGTATAGTCCCTTATTGTTGTTAGTGTAACCCCATTATTGTTATTATTGTACCCCTGTAACCCCCATATTGTTATTATTGTGCCCTTAAATTATTATTGTTAGGTCGGCTAGGATTACATTGTGGCCCACTAGGATTACATTATGGCCCCATGGACTCCTATATATAGAAAGGAGGTTTTTTAATTTGTATAATCCAAGAATTGTTCATTCATGTAATGTATTGGAGGTTGACCCCTCAAAGTGGCTTATTTCGAAGGCATTGATATCTCTTTTCTTCTATTTTTGGAGTTGGTTTCACAACATTTGGTATCAGAGCTTTGGATTCTAGGGTTTTGCTGCTCCAAATAGGTCATCATGGAACTTTCGCTATAATTTTTTTTCTACGAAGTTTTAGAAGGTGAAATTTTTAGGGTGTGAAGCTAAAATCCTGAGGAACATCGTCAAAAAATTTTAGAGCTTGGTTCGAAATATTTTTGGAGATATGATCTGTGGAAGTTAGGTCTTTTTTCAAGCTCCTAAACAAGTCATCGTGGAATTTGCACTATAAATTTTTTCTACGATGGTTCAGAATCTGAAATTTTTAGGGTACGAAGCCGAAATCCTAAGGAAAATCTTCAAAACATTTCAAATATTGGTTCACAATATTTTCGGATATATGATCTATGGAAGGTAGTGCTTTTTTAGGCTCCATAATTTCATATCAAAGAGGTGATCGTGGGAAAAGATTCATAAATCTCTCTCTGAGCATTGGATTGAAGTGCCATAAAAAGTGGTTGCAATTATATGGATTGTAGTTTCTTGGATATCAATTTCAAAGCCGAAGGATGAAATAGTGACACGTGGAAAGTCATACAAGTTCGCTCTACTGAACCAATCCAAAATTGGGTCATTGTGGGAGATTGGAAATAACTTTGTCTTGAAGAATCAAAATCAGATCAGACCCGTGGCATTTGAAAGAGGCTTTAGAGGGATACTACAGGGCTGAATTTTAGATATTGAAGATCCACAGTTATAAAGATAATTCAATTTCAATATCGAGCTCCTCAAAAGCAAGTAAAAGGTGTGTATTTTTTTTCTGAATTGCATAAGTCTTGTTTGAATAATCAAGTTGAATTGATTCCAAGGGAATATTGTAGAATAGATATCAGTATTGGATTCTAAAATGGCCCATAAAAAGAATTCAACACCCATTAAGCCTTTAGAAGGCTCTACTATGACTCATGAAGACGAAGAATGGCAACATGACATATCAAAATTACAAGAGCAAGTGCAAAAAATTTCGCTCTCGCAAAGAACAACAAAAAATGAAATGGAAGTTTTGAAGAAAGGCGTGGAAACTAAGATGGATGGTTTGAAGAAAGGCGTGGAAGCTAAGATGAATAGTTTGGAAGCTAATATGGATGGCATGGAAGTGGGCATGGAAGCTAAGATGGATGACATGGAAGCTAAGATCGATGAAAAAATGAAAGACAACATGGAAAACATGAAGAAGGATCTAAAAGTAGACATCGAAGGTTTGGCAAAATTGATACAAGAAATGTTTCCTAATGGTGAAAATATAGTAGAAGAAACTCATGATGAGAACAAAATAAATGTTAATCGTGATTTCATAAACTCTACTATTGGAGGGAAGAACCACCATATTCCAAAAATGGATATGAGGAATTTTTATGGAAAGGATCCTGTAACATGGATACTATAGATGGAGAAATATTTTGATCTCCGTAATGTGCAAAACACACAAAAGGTGCGCATTGCAACTTTACATTTAGAACAAAATACATTTGTATGGTATCGATGGCTTTGATCCCATAAATTTTTTTTCACTTGGTCAATTTTTATGGAGGAAATGATAGCACATTATGAGGATACAAAGAGCAACACCTTCTTTAGCCAATTGATAAATCTCAAAAAAAAGGTTTTAATGGGGGAGCACATTGAGGACTTCCAAAAATTGAATATAAGGGTAACTGATATTCCAGAGGAACACAGGATTGATCTCTTCATAGGTACTTTAAAGGATAAAATCCAACATGACGTTCATGTTTTGGAACCTGATTCATTGGAGAAGGCATTTAGGTTGGCAAGAAAATTTTAATGTAAAATTATGGTGACAAGGAAGCCTACCACTCACTTCTATAAAGAGGGAAGTGTTGCTACTCCTAGATTTCCACAACCTACAAGGTTGACACCACAACAATTGGAAGAAAAAAGAGCAAAAGGGCTTTTCTATAGTTGTGATAGAAAATACACTAAAGGTCATAAGTGTGATGAGAAGAAATTATTTTACATAGATTGTGAAGAAGAAGAAGAAAATGAACAAGAAGAGGAAATACACCAAGAACCAACCCAAGAAGCGAAAGAAATGAGTCTGATTATATCGTGTAATGCATTGGTAGGAATTACCACTCCTCAAACTCTCAAGATAGAAGGACATATCAAAAATAAAAATGTAATAGTGTTGATTGATTCAGGTAGCACCCATAATTTTATTCATTGTAAGGTAGCCAAGGAATTGAATTGTTTCCTATACCCAACACCAGAATTTCAAGTGATGGTTGCAAATGTAGGAACTATAAATTGCTCTAGAAAATGCCATAATATCAAGATAACCATTGGGGAATATGTATTGAATAGTCCAATGCTTTCCATTCCTATGGGAAGTGCTGATGTTGTACTAGGAGTACAATGGTTACAATCCTTGGGGACGGTAGCTTTTAATTTTCAAGAATTTTTCTTGAAATTTTTTTCAGAAGGAAAGGAAGTCGAATTACAGGGTATTGCAGGGAAGCCAAGAAAGATAATAAGCTCTAATGTCATGAAAAATCTTCTAAAGAAAGAAAAATGAGGCGTAATTTCACAATTATTCTCACTAGAAGTTCCAACATCAAAATCATCTATTTCTGCAGATCTCCAACAAGTCTTGGACAATCATTCCAAGGTGTTTGAAACTCCCAAAGGACTCCCACCTATTCGTGATCATGATCATGCTATTCATTTGATTCTAGGAAGTGTTCCTCCAAACATCAGACCTTATAGATATCCTTATGTCCAAAAGAGTGAAATTGAACGTATGATTGCAGAAATGTTAGAGGCGGGTATAATTCAACCTAGTCAAAGTTCTTTCTCTGCTCTTGTAGTATTGGTACACAAGAAGGATGGATCATGGCGCATGTGTTCGGATTATAGGGAGCTCAATAAGCTCACCATTAAAGATAAATTTCCCATTCCTGTGATTGATGAATTGATGGATGAATTATATGGAGCAATTTATTTTACCAAGTTGGATCTTCATTCAAGATATCATCAAATTAGAATGAAGACTAAAGATATTCCAAAAGCAACATTTCAAACTCATGAGGGTCATTATGAATTGTTCGTCATGCCTTTTGGCCTTACCAATGCACCTTCTACATCTCAAGGGTTGATGAATTCCATTTTCAAACCCTTCCTTAGAAAATTTGTGCTAGTACTTTTTGATGATATACTAATCTACAACAGGTCTTGGAAGGATCATGTTGAACATGTTAACGGGGTGCTCAAACTATTGCAAGAGAAACAATTATGTGCAAAAAAATCCAAATTTTTCTTTGGAGTACAAGAGGTGGAATATCTGGGTCATATTGTATCTCACGAGGGTGTTAAGGTAGACCCTAACAAAATTAAAGCCATTAAAGAATGGAAAGTCCCCACAACCATAAAGCAGTTGCGAGGATTTCTCAGGTTAAGAGGGTATTATCACAAGTTTGTTAGGAATTATGGGAGAATAGCAGCACCTATAACAACATTATTGAAGAAATATGCATTCTCATGGACTCCTGAAGCAACTAAGGCCTTTGAACATCTTAAAGAGATAATGTGCCTAGCACCGGTCTTAGCTACGCCAGAATTCACAAAAACCTTTATTATGCAATGTGATGCCTCAGGAAATGGAATTGGTGTTGTTTTAATGCAGGAAGGAAGACCCATTGCTTTTGAAAGTCGTCTAATCAAAGGAAAGTATTTACAAAAACCTATTTATGAGAAGGAAATTTTAGCAATATTGCATGCACTAAAGAAATGGCGAACTTACCTAATGGGAAGGCACTTCAAGATAAAATCTGATCATGATAGTCTTAAACACTTTTTGGAACAAAGAATATCTTCAGAAGAGCAGCAAAAATGGGTCACAAAAATGTTGGGTTATGACTTTGAAATAATCTACAAAAAAGGGAAGCTTAATGTTGTTGCAGATGCACTCTCAAGAAAGAATGAAGAGGTGGAAGCATTTCTTTGTGCCATTTCTATTATGAAACCAGACTGGATAACCGAAGCAAGAGATGAATGGAAGAAGGACAAAGAAGTATGGACACTCATTAAAAAATTACAGCAAGATCCTATTACATCTGATACATTTAGTTGGAAAAATGATTCTTTATGGTACAAAGATCGCTTATATCTTTGTAAGAATTCCCAATTAAAACAAAATAATTTTTTGGAATTGCACACTTCTCCTTTAGGAGGACACTCTGGATTTTTAAAAACTTACCACAGGGTGAAGAAAGAATTTTTTTGGGATGGCCTTAAATCTGATATTCAAAATTTTGTGGCAGAAAGTTTGGTTTGCCAGAAAAATAAAGTTGAGACAATTAAGACCCCGGGACTTCTACAACTTTTATCCATTCCAAGTCAACGTTGGGAGGAGATTTCAATAGATTTTATCACAGGTTTACCTAAGTCTGAAGGAAAGAGTGTCATCATTGTGGTAGTTGATAGACTTACCAAGTATGCACACTTTTGTGCATTATCTCATCCATTTAAAGCAAGTATAGTTGCTACTACATTTATGGACACAATTCAAAAGCCAAATGGAAACCCAAGGGTTATTGTGAGCGACAAAGATCCCATTTTTACTGGAAATTTTTGGACAAAGTTATTTTCTTTTTTGGGCACTCAATTAGCTCATAGCTCATCTTATCATCCTCAATCTGATGGTCAAACTGAGACAGTAAATAAATTTTTGGAAGGATATCTTCGTTGTTTTGTATCTGATAAACAAACACAATGGGTCAATTGGTTGCCTCTCGCTGAATGGTGGTATAACACTTCCTTCCATATTGCAGCAAAAATGACCCCATTTATGGCACATTATGGATATCATCCACCATCCATCACATCATCTTTAAGAGAAAATTTGAAGGTTCAAGCAGTGGAAGATCACATTGAGCATCAACAAGAAGTTCTCCAACTCTTAAAGGATAACCTGAATTTGGCACAAAATCGAATGAAACAACAGGCAGATCAACATCGCAGCGAGAGAATTTTTTATGTAGGAGACTAGGTATTTTTATGGCTACAACCATACAAACACATGTCCCTCAAGCAAGCTAAGAAGGATAATAAATTATCACCAAAGTACTATGGTCCTTACAAGGTGTTGCAAAATATTGGTACCATGGCATACAAATTGCGCTTCCTGCTTCTTCACGAGTGCATCCAGTTTCCATGTCTCATGCTTAAACAAGGTTATAGGTGAAAATCTTCCAGTTTAAGCAATATTGCCAGAACTTGATGAGGAAGGAAAAATCATATTTGAACCTGAAGTGGTCACGGAAACAAGAACTCGACAGCTACGGAATTGATCAATTTTAGAGTATCTCATCAAGTGGAAGAACTTACCCAGTGAAGATTCTACATGGGAGGATGAAAATTTTATACAGAAGCACCTAGAGCTACTCAAGCATTGAGGACAAAACTTTTTTGAAGGAGTGGGGCATGATAGGTCCCTATATTACTAGTATAGTCCCTTATTGTTGTTAGTGTAACCCCCTTATTGTTATTATTGTACCCCTGTAACCCCCATATTGTTACTATTGTGCCCTTAAATTATTATTGTTAGGTCGGCTAGGATTACATTGTGGCCCACTATGATTACGTTATGTCCCCATGGACTCCTATATATAGAAAGGAGGTTTTCTAATTTGTATAATCTAGGAATCATTCATTCATGTAATGTATTGGAGGTTTCCCCCTTGAAGTGGCTTATTTCTAAGGCGTTGATATCTCTTTTCTTCTATTTTTGGAGCTGGTTTCACAACACAATATCCTGAGGGAGAGCCTGTGTGTAGCAGTCAATGGTGATGGAATCATCTAGGGCCACGTTTGGAGGGAATTTGTTCAATATAGAAGCGAAGCGTTGATTGAAGTCTTTGAATTTCTCCTTCTTCTAGCATTTCAAAGTACTAAGTTCTGTGAGGAGCATAGAAGGAGTTTTGTCCTCCAAAAACTTTTGGAGGAAGGTTTGGTGAAATTGCTCCCAGGAAGAAATGGAAGCAACAAGGAGAGACTGGTACCATGTAGTAGCTTTATTTTCTAAATTATGAGGAAAGAGTTGGCATGCTACATCGTCAGACTTCACCCTCATCATTTTTAAGGCTAGGTAAAAGTTGCTTATGTGATCTTTGGCCAAGATACCCTTTTTGGGGTCAAACTTAGGGAGGTGCTTCTCTAGGTGTCGAGGCATGTCATGGAGGGGACCATGGAGGGCTAGGGGAGATTGTGCCATCCAATCTAACGGCTCCACATGCCTAGCCTTCTAGTGGCGTGGTATGTAGACATGCCCTATTTCACTTTTGGATTCACTTCCTATGTCTGATCAGGATGCTTCACCTTCATGATGGGAGTGCATGTCTCAATTTCTCCCACGGTTCCCTACATTCCTAATGTTTCACCAGTTATAAAGGAAAAGGAACCTGTTTTGGTTTCAGTTGTAGTGAGGGTGTCCCATATTTCAACCTTTCCCATGGCCTCTATCTCCCCGGCCCTTGTTTCCTCAGCCCCTCCTGGTTGCACCCTCAGGCTGGTTATCTGCTTGAGTGTCATCATTCATAGGTTGGTTGGGTTGGGTTTCAGTGATTTCCAAGCCGCCTCCTTCATTCCGTTGGGGAGTATCGGGGGGCTCTACCAAATTATGCTCTACTTCATCTACATAATCTTCTATCATGAGACCTACCAGCTGAGGTAGGGAATTGACTAGGGCTCCCTGGCGAGTTTGGTTGGCTGCAGGAGTTCAAGGGTTGACCAGGGAACCAGTGGCCTGGAAATTTTGTAAGCCTTTGATGAGCTCACAGGCGATTGGGTGCAAGCCTCTTAGCTGGTTTGAGGTGATCTCATAGAAAGGGGGTTCTTCTTCAAGATAATGTTCAAGGGGTGGTGGAACAGTGCTTTCGTACATGATTTCCCCCTGCAGGGTTTGCAACGGAATGTTGCTTATGTGCTGGGAGCCTGCCATTCAGGCCCTCCTTCTAGTGCCAAATATATTGATGGGAAGAAATGTTCGGCCAACAGTAAGGGATATCCCCGATAAAAATTCCTGATTAGACTCTAAACCGTTTGTGATAGGGATCACGTCCAGGGTGTGGGTCTGGAAACTGCTAAATATTCCTTTTCTCAGACACAAATGAGCCCTGCAAACCTACGAACACATGATTATTCGAATGATACAAGACAAATGGTTGATGAGTATCAATGAACATAAAACACTACAAATAGCAAGATGAGTTAAATCATGTAGCCAAAGGAAATGTTGTTAGCAACACATCATTAGGGTCATGCTTGTAAAATATGTTCAAACCATAGAAGAAACAGTTCTTTATGTTTAGAGAACAGTTCACTTCCTTAAGCAGTCTCAAAGATAATATAAATGTTAGTAACGAAGTTGCTAACATCTCCTAAGTAAACAACCTAACATCATTAACACATTTAGTGAGCTTAAATGTATAAATGATACAAGCATAAAATGCAGATTAATTAATCATAAAGATATCAGATACATAAGACAAAAATATTCATAGTGTTAAAACATTAGTCCTCATCAGATCCAAGAGTGGAATCAAAACATCTATTTGTATTCATTCTCAGAAAGGTGTATTCAATGCTATACAATTCTCTTTGCTCCGTTAGAGTCCCAAAAAAAAATATCATTTACAATTTCCCGAAGGAAGTATTTATAGAACAAAATTGACCCTTGGGTATCCCTGACTTTTCGCCTTCCTGACCGTTGACATACTCTGTGACTTGAGGGAATTTGTGACTTGCGACCTCGGCTTTAATTGTGACCTACGACCCCTCCTATTTGTTACGACCTGTGACTTGGTCATGGGAACAATTTGGTGATTGTGAGATCAAGGATGTCTACCTGTTGTTGTTCTTTGAGGTAATTTTTCCATGCCCGATAATCTACAGCAATTGGGGAGACCAGAGGAATATCTTCCCTCAATATGTGGAGGCACTCAAGAGCACTTGGGATCAAAGTATCTCTCTTGATCATGATCTGATTAGACAGGGAGGCCAGCTTGGTGTAGATCTGGACCAGTGTCACGATGAATTGAACAAGGTTTTCTTGTGATACCGGAAGGTCCTGAGAAGCAGATGCTTGCCTTATGGGTTATTGAAATGCTTGAATGTCTTGGGTGACTTCTTCCCATGTCTTTTCTCCATCTAGTGCACCCAGAGAAGGAATGTGGTGTAATTCGGCCATTAAATCAATTCCGCTAATCAGATGTTCATATGCTGACATCACTTTCTCTAGATCTTTGGCTAGTTTCTCTTTAGATTGTACTGTTATCCAAATTTGAAATTTGTCATTTTGGGTGAAAATATAATCTTTCCTAGGCAAGGTGTCCGAAGCATGTGGATATGTGTTTGACCATTATAGCATTCTGTCCAAGGCAGTGGAAGCTTCCTTTAGCTGTGTGGTCCTCCTCTTGGCTTCTGCATGTGCTTTTAATAGTGGTGTGATTGTCTATGTTATTTTAAACATTTCTTCATATACTTGTTTCATGCCAGCTTCCAAAGTGTCCAAATATCTATGAATGGTAAGGGGCACTTCATTATTTTTTGTGCTTGTGAACTATAGTCTCTGAACCTCTTCTTCCAGCCCCTTCTTATCCTATTCTGCCAGAGTTTCTCTCTGCTCATAAGTTTGTAACATGTTTTGTAAAGAGGCGATTTCCCCAGTCATTTTGCTGATGTTATCCTATGTGGCTATTGCGAAGGCGGTACCATCTGATGCGATCATGATTGGATTGTTCCTGGTATCCAAGATTATGTCCTTTTCGATTGTGGTTGTAAGAGGAGTGGCAGGGTTCCGTGATAAGCATCTTCTCTTCTCTTGCCTGATCTTGTGTGTGAACTGGTCATAAGTTAGCCTTGTCAGATCCAAGACTTTGTCTTCTTGTTCCTCAGAGGGGCCAAGTTCCGAGAGAGTAGAGCACACACTTTTCCTGGGGGTTGTCTGAGGTACCTCAATGTGTGGCTGCTCTGTTTGTATCCCTGTCTCTGGGAGATTTGTCTTGCTACCTTCTTCTTCCTTGGAGGAATCTTCCTTTGATTTCTGAATTTCTTCTTCCTTCCTCTTTTTCTCAGCTTCCGCTTCATCCTTCTTTTCTTTTAACTGGCGCTCAACTTCTTTCTTATCTTGTTCTTCCTTTAGCTTGCGCTCAGCCTCTTTCCATTCTTCCTCTCATTTGCACTTAGCTTCTTTCTTGTCCTGTTCTTCCTTTACCTTATGCTCATCCTCTTTCAATTCTTCCTCTTGTTTGCGCTCAACTTCTTTCTTGTCCTGCTCTTCCTTTAGTATGCACTCAAGCTCTTTCTACTCTTCCTCTTCCTTCTTCTTCTGTTCCTCTTCCTATTTTTTCCTGCAAGCTTCTTCTACTTGTTTCTTCTTTTCTTCTTCCCTCAGTGGTTTCTTTCACTTATTCCCTTCCTTTTGTTGCACTAGGGAATATTGATTTATTTTAAGTTCCTCTTCCCTTTCCTTCTCCTTGGCTTATTGTTGTGCCTTACCATCTTTGTCTTTTCATTCCTATTGCTTTTTGGAAAGAGAACTGCCTGTATCAGTTCTTCGTTTCTTGGCTTTGGAAGATGAGGTTCCTCCCAGCGTGTTCATCATTTCCTCCAGATTCTGATCATCTTGTTCATCTTGATCAGTTGATTCCTCTGGAGCAGCCTCCCTGTCCTTGTTGTACCAGTTCGTGACCCGATCATCGGCTGGGCACTCTGTGTTCTGGAAACTCCATTTGAATTTGGCATGTTTTCAATGTGCGGGGACGATTCTTTCAGGATCATATGTTTGGTCTGATATAGGTGGCATAAATAAACCCTTGGTTTCTTCACCCTTTGTTTTTACTTCCATAAAATATCTAACTGTGTAGGCGCCGATAGTAAAAGGGAGAGTCGTCCATGGTTTCTTCTTGCCTTTGGTGAGAACTTTGGAAAACCCACCCGTCATCTGGTAACATACTTCTTGCAAGAGAAATTTTTCAGTGATGAACTGGGGTATCATGTGGGGACCCTTACACGAGTCGAAAATCTTGATTAAAGTACTATCTTTAATGGGAACCCAGCTGCCTACTTGGGTTATTGTCTCCATGGCTCTGCTAGACATGCACTAGTAATCTTTGCCGAACAATTTTCCGTAGAGCGCAAGGATTAAGTTATGTGAGATTGACTCTATGTATTGATTATAATTAGAGGCCTATAATACATGCAACTCTTTTTGAATTGGCCCATCATGCTCTTCATCCAAGTTATGAGGCCACCCGGTAAATTTACATCTCACGCATAGTGCATCTAACAGATAGGAGGCCATATAGAATTTGGATGCACACCCTTCATCGGGTGCTTGCGCTGAGGATATGTTTGACTTGAGGGATGCTACTATTAGGCTGGCCCAGTTGAAGCGGGTGCCATATGAGGCAAAAACATACATGAGGGAAACCTAGGAACCATTGAAGGTGTTGGCATCTGGTCAGCCATACATCCTGCATGACATTGATGCCACTAACTTATAGACTTTCCTAAGGCCCGGTGTTTTGTATTCTTGATCCTTCTTGAATTTGAAATTTTCTGGGTCCTCCCATCATCCCTTTATGGTCTCAGGTATGGGGACTGCATGAGTAGTAGCCCATTCAGCATTGAAAGTTTGTTCCCGAGTGGGGAGTGCATAGTAAAACTCCACATATTGCCCTTTTATATTTTCAAATTCCTCTCCTGCATTATCTTGAATGACCCAAAACTTGGATTCGACCTTTTTTAAAATCCATTCAATCACCTCCACTCACGGAAAAATAGGTGGATGGGACCCTGCATAATGTAGTTTAGAACTTCTGACGTAGACATACACTTACCATTTTGGGAGGTCTACTGGAAAATCAGGCCTCGTGAACTCTTGGTATATCTGATACCAACTCATGCTATCTCCTTTCCCAAACACGCAAGCGGTGTCTCCATAGATAGGGGGAGGGGAAGGAGGCATCCCTTCTTCTAAAATTTCTACTTCAAGACTCTTGCCTCTCTTCCATACTGTCGGTCCCCATATAATTCAAGGCTGAAGAGATGGATACACACTCAAGCTCAATTTCGATGTTCCATGTGTTGGAACAGGGCCTCCTAACAAGCTGCGAAACTGGTCCATTTTGATTATTTTTTATTATATTTAGTCTAGCGCAGGTTTTTTGGGTAGGTCAAAGCCCTGAACGCATTGAAATGGGTCAAAGGGTAAACTAGGGTTCTGAAAACCATGGGTTGTGGACCATAGGAAATTTGAGGATATATTGTTATAAACAGAGATGTATTTTGTATTGCAAAGGATAGTAAATGATGAGCTATTGATGCGATCTATTTTTTAAGCTATCTGTTTGGGTTTTTGGGAACGGACTCCTGCTGGCTGTGCGCGCGGAGATCCTAGTCCAGCTGTGTGCGGACCCTGCTGCTGTGTGCGCAGGTTGGGAAGGGAATTGTAAGGAAAGGTTGATGAATAAATGAATGTGAAGGATTATTGGAGATATAAATCTGTGAGTACTGTTGCCTGAATTGCTAATAATTGTTGTGTTGTAAATTTTCTGTCTTTTAGCTGCAAATATCTATGTACTGAATGCTTGGATCTAGATCTATTCCGCTCTGTTTATGTAATACTATGTGAATGTTATAAAAGCATATAATTATAGATCTAATGCACGTGGATGCAAATAGATACATAATTAACCCTGCGCGGAACAAGGTAATCTAGGAATTACAGAAACAGGACGCAACTCTACTTGCCTTACCCATCTTTTCTCAAGGTGCAGAAACCTGGTCCCAGCGCCCACCCATACTACTTCGGGTGAGACTTTGACCTACGAAAGCAGGTCACTGCCGAAAGGGCCAGTAGTATAGGGGTTTGTTGGCAAACCTTGCACACCGAACCTGGGTCAAGACCCCTCAAGTCAACAAATGGGTCCGTTGCTGGGACTAGAAGAAGTCTGAGAAATGAGATCGGGTAATGGCATTGGAGATCTAACGCGAGGTTGAATGAGTGCTACTCTGGGTGAAAGCACAACGCGGAGCGGTAAGTACTATCGAACCAATCGAGAAGAGGATCGCTCTACTCATAGTCTGCCGAGACCTACGCAAGGTCCGTTAGCTACCCCGACGTCAGACCCCCAGGAAAATAAACCATAGGAACCCATGGCAGCACACTTAAAGTTACCTACCTTTAAAGGTGCAGCCGATGAGGACATGGAATGGTTTTGATTCGTGGCCAACTTGGTGTGGACGGCGCAAGGGGTGGTAAGCGATACTATGAATAAAGTGCAGCTATCTCTAGATTTCAAAGAGAGGGCTTTGGACTGGTATATGTGGTATATATCTCAAAATGGGAGCGCATCACTTGAATATATTAAGGATGCCCTAAAACAACAATTACGAAAGCCGAAATCTTATTCCCAGCTGGTAGTGGAAGTAAAAGACTTCAAGTAAGGTACGTCTAAGTCGGTATGGGAAGTTGATCAATGGTTAAATAAAGCGATCAGGGAAGGTGGGTTCAAGTACGATGACAGAGAGCACAGGGAATGGTTCATCGCTATGCTACTACCTCACTTACACATACCCATGGGCCACCAGACCTTCGAATCACAAGAAAAAGCCTTGGAAGCTACCATGAAACTTGAAGTTGCACCTAAGGACAACACATGGGGAGGAGTGCAGCAAATTTAGGAGTATCTCAGAGCCATGCACATGGAAATACAAAGCTTACAGATGAAACGGGGAAAAGGATTCAACACGGACCTCTGGTTCAAAGAATTTCGGGTAGCGGGACTACATGATACAGCCCAGTGCCCTCGGATAAATGGGGGTGAACTGAAGCAAAAATGGTGCAGGTTCTTCCAATCAGTAGGGCATGATGAGAAGAATTGTTGCACATATGACTTGTTGGTAGATCTGGGAAACCTCTATAGGGTACAATCCGATCCTACCTTGCAGAGATCTCCCATGACCTTTGGTGGATCTCCTGCGAGGGGCAGGGGGGGCCAAGGAGGAAGCGTAGGACAAGGATGGGGCCAGCTGATCTGCTATAACTGTGGAGAGGTAGGGCGCTTCGCCAAGAAATGCCCAAATCCCACTAGTAAATCCTGTAAATATTGCCGGTAGCTAGACCATGAGATCGAAGACTACCCGATCTTGATAACAAAAATGAAGGATAAACAATCTACCCCCACACAAAGTGTATAGAGAGTCAAAATGGAGCTGAGGAGTGAAGATCCAAGTATGAAAGTCATAACGTGTAGCATGGTCACCCAGGAAGCAAGGGAGGAGCTTGCTGCTCGAAAGGAACCGAATTCCAAGAAACAAGAGCTGATGGAAGCCCCTGTGCAGCTACCAGTGCACCTCTAGAAAGAAGAGGAGGTTGAACCGTTTTTAAGGGCATGCTTGAAGCTACTCTGCAACCCACGGGCTAAAGAAAATCTTCAAGTCTTACTGTAGGACTGCGTAGCCTGGCCCAGCACAATGGCTAAGATTAAGGAAGTACACAAATTACATAGCTACAAGAGGTGCACCGGGAGGGAAATGCGATTGACTACACAGATTGGCAACTATGAGATAGATTAGGTTATTCTCGATCTTCATCAGATGTGAATGTCTTACCAAAGAAAACATGGCAACGAATGGGAGAACCTAAGTTATACTATTCCACCATTCAGCTGCGAATGGTGAATCAATAGAATATCATCCCTCTGGGAAGGTTGCCAAAAGTCATGGTAGATGTCGTAGGAGTAAAGGTCCTAGCTGAATTTGAGGTCATAGAAATTGTGGAAGATATGGATCCCTATCTTGCACTCCTAGGAATAGACTGGGCTATCGACGTGGGGGGTGTCATTAATCTGAAAAAATGTAGCATGGTTTTTGAGAAGAACGGTATGCGTGTAATAGTACCCGCTGAGGGTGTGTGGTATACTCAACTAGATCACATCTACAGGGTGACAACACAGGACGAAGACCAGGGTGACCCTACGACAGGTAGAGTATTCGATTGGGAGAAGAATAGGGAGTAATTTTCTTATCCGAATGAAGAACTAGAGAGTTGGTAGACCCAACTACATGATGTCTCAGCACTACAATGCCCTCGGGTTGCAAGGACCCTCTACTGCATTACTTTGGAGGTAAGAGACCTTCCCCACTTTGATGGGTCTAGTAATGTCCTAGAATTCCTAAGAACATTGGAGGCTAGGGTGCAAAAAGAATGGCAGCTCTAGGAACTCAACCTAGCACTACGTGGAACACTTGCACAGTGGAGCGATACCCACAAGAAAGCATTTCTAGATTGGGAGATGTGTCGGGATAGGATGGTGCTGTGGTTTGCACCTCCTGCTGACGTGCGCACCAAGATATTCCTGGGACCTGGGGATCCCTGCATGCATCTGGGTACTTGGACAACCAAATGGGCCGACTCAACCCCAGCAGAATGGATCCATCTATTTGTACATGCCTTGGGCCCTATCCCTGCTGCTTGATACTTAGATGCAGAGTTACATCAGCAGACCCGCCATTGGGAAATATTAAAAGAGGACTTTATTGGAACTTTTGGACTTATTGGAGGAACAGAAATGCTTGACGAAGCTCTGAAGGACATTGATGTGTTCATATTTAAAAATCCTCATCGATGCACCACACTAGCCGTCCTGAGAGGGGAAGCCTAGATGCAAGACATAGTCAATTTCCGGAGCTTGGAGATTAACGAAGAAGACGATAACACGCAGAATATCTCTGTTCCGGAATCTGAAGGAGAACGTACTGTTATCAGACCATCGCTCCAGGATGTTGATGTAACACAACCTCTCAGGCTACACGAAGTTAATATTGGGACAGAAGAACACCCTAAGCTGGCTAAAATTGGGGACTATTGGTATGAAGGCACCGTGGGCCAAATTGTCGAGATACTTACAGAGTACCAGGACTATTCCCCACAAAGTTCTTTGAGCTCAAGGGAATCACTAGGGAGCTCAGCATTATGCACATCACTCTGAAGCTTGAGGCACAGCCCATCAATCAGCGGCCCTACCGGCTGAATCCTAAATATAAGCAAAAGTTCAAAGAAGAGTTGGACAAAATGCTGATCACCAGTATCATTGAACCAGTTGAACAGTCAGATTGGGTAAGTCCAATGGTCGTCCAAGAGAAAAAGACAAAAGGGGAAATACACATCTGTGTGTACCTATGAAAGCTGAACGATGCCTACATTCATGACCCCTTCCCTACGCCCTTCTCCGATGAAATCCTTGATAGCGTGGGTGACCAGGAAGCCTATTCCTTCACTGATGGATTCTCGAGATACCACTAGATCAAAATTTCACTTGAGGAACAAAGTAAGACTACCTTTGCAACCAAATGGGGTTCCTTCCAGTATACGATCATGCCCTTTGGTCTCAAGAACACACCTTCTATCTTTTCAACAGATGTAGTGGTTGTGTTCAAGGAGTTTATTCATAAGTTCCTAGAGGTTTACTTCGATGACTGGACGGTTTTTGGCTTGGTAAAAGAACATGTCTCGAACCTGTGATTAATGTTGGATGCATGCTGGAAGCACCAGATCTCCTTGAATATCAAAAAATGCATCTTATGTGTACCTTTCGGAATATTTCTTGGACACATAGTCTGTTGGCAAGGATTGATGGTTGATCCTGCGAAGATAGCTGTAATTATCAACCTTGCAGCCCCCACAACAGAAAAACAGTTGCGCTCTATTCTTAGTCACACAAGCTATTACAGAAAATTCATTCAAGGGTACGCCCTTATCACAACACCCATGGAACAGCTACTAAAAAAATATGTCTCTTTTTTCTGGAATGACGAATGTCAGAAGAGCTTCAAACTTCTAAAAGAGAAAATTATTTCTGCACCCATAATGATATTCCCTGACTGTCAAAGGAATTTCATGTACATGTCGATGCTCAGGCATCGCCCTGGGCATGATCCTCACTCAACCTGGTGAAGGAGATATTGATCACCCTATTACATTTTCCAGTTGCAAACTCTTAAGCGCCGAAAGGAATTACTCTACCACTGAGCGCGAAGGACTGGCTATGGTGTATGCACTACAAAATTATCGGCACTATCTTCTGGGTGGACACTTTAATATGTTCACCGATCATTCAGCTTTGAAATACCTGGTCAAAAATCCTGTGTTGGGGGGAAATATTTTCCGTTGGCTGTTGCTATTTCAGGAATATGATTTTGAGATCATCGTTAAGCTTGGGAGGTTGAATGTAGGCCCGCATCATCTATCTCATATCGATACAGGGGAAGAGCCTACTAACTTGGATGAGGGCTTACCTGATGCACAACTATTTACCATTAAGGTGGTTGATGCTCACTTTGATGATATCATTGAGTTCCTTACTATGGGCATGACCCTTGCAGTGTATTCGGTACAACAGAAGAAGGAGTTGGCTACCCAGGCTGTGGACTTTACTATCATCGCAAGACAATTATACAAGCTAGGCACCGATGAAATACTACGCAGATATGTATTGGAACATGAACGGCCCACCATCCTTGCAGAAGCACATGATGGAGTCGCAGGAGGCCACTATGCAAACAGGGCTACGACACAAAAGATTTTGAGGGATGGCTTATGATGGCCTACCTTGCATCAGGATTCTTACACCTATTGCAGATCGCGTGATACATGCCAGCAAACTGGCTGACCCTCACGACGATATGACATTCCATTACAGCCTCAAATGGCTCTACAAGCTTTTCATAAATGGGCCATTGACTTTATAGGACCCATCAATCCACTAGGCAAGAAAACAGGCACGCGCTACATTATCACTGCCACTCACTACGTCACACGATGGGATTAGGCACAAGAAGTAAAATATTGTACTGCTAATACTACTGCGCACTTCATCTTCGAGAATATTCTGACCAGGTTTGGCTGCCCGAAGATCCTAATGAGCGACAAAGGTACACATTTTTTTAACCAAACGTTCAAGCTTTGAATGAGGAATTCTGAATCCACCATGCCAAGAGTACACCATATCATCCCCAGGCCAATGGGGCAGTTGTAGATTTTAACAAAATTTTGGAGCAGGAATTAATGAAGGTTTTCAATGCTGATCATAGTGATTGAGATGTTCGCATCCCCTCGGTTCTGTGGGATTACCGAACGACCTGTAAAAATCTGACAAGCAGGACCCCCTTTCGAATGGTCTATGGAAAGGAGGCCATTATGCACATAGAGTATGTTGTTCCTAGCCTATGCATCACAACATTCACGAATATGGCAAACTCCGATATCATGGAAGAGCACCTGGCGCAACCGGTGGCTTTGGAGGAAGATCGGTTTATTGCTCAGTTTCACCAACAGGTTCAAAAGGCTTGAGATAAAGCCTGGCATGATCGACACATCCGCCAGAAGACATTCGTCGAAGGTGATCTCATTCTTTTATATGATAGCCAATTTTAAAAACACCCAAGAAAATTCTAGCAGCACTGGCTTGGTCCCTACACAGTTAAGGAGATCATGAATGGAGGAGCAGTGCAGCTAGCTACCCTGGGTGGTGATCTCATTCCTAGCTTTGTCAATGGTAGTTGACTCAAACCATACCAGGCTGTGAACTATGTGACCACACCACTGTAGTGACTCAGGACGAGTCACAAGATTGTGCTAGGGGATTGTTCGAACGAGGTCTCCTAACAAGTTGTGAAACTGGTCCATTTTGATTATTTTTTATTATATTTAGTCTAGCGCAGGGGTTATAGGGCAGGTCAAAGCCCTAAACACATTTTAATGGGTCAAAGGGTAAACTAGGGGTCCGAAAACCATGGGTTTTGGACCATAGGAAAGTCGAGGCTAGATTGTTATAAATAGAGATGTATTTTTTATTGTAAAGGATATGAACTTATGAACTATTGATGTGATATGTCGTTTAAGCTATCTATTTGGGTTTTGGGGAACGAACTCCTACTGGATGTGTGCGCGGAGATCCTAGTCCATCTGTGTGTGGACTCTGCTACTGTGTGCGCAGGTTGGGAAGGGAATTGTAAGGAAAGATTGATGAATAAATGAATGCGAAGGATTATTGGAGATCTAAATCAATGAGTACTGTTGTCTAAATTGATGATAATTGCTGTGTCATATATTTTTTGTCTTTTAGCTGCGAAGATCTGTGTACTGAATGTTTAGATCTAGATCTATTCCAATTTTTTTATGTAATACTGTGTGGATATTATAAAAGCATATAATTATAGATCTAGTGCATGTGGATGCAAATAGATACATAATTAACCCTACGCAGAACAAGGTAATCTGGGAATTACAGAAAAATGACACAGCTCTGCTTGCCTTACCCATCCTTTCTCAGAGTGCGGAAACATGCTTCCAGCACCCACCCATACTACTTCGAGTGATACTTTGACCTGAGAAAGCAGGTCACTACCGAAAGGGCCAGTAGTATAGGGGTTTGTTGGAAAACCTTGCACACCAAACTTGGGTCAAGACCCCTCAAGCCAACACCATGGCATATTGATGAAACAATCCCATAATAAGATAGATGTCATATTGATAAATACTTGGGTTACTCCTATCTCTGCTTAACTATTTTTCAAGGAAATGGATGAACCTACGACCATGTGACCTTGTGACTATGTCACTGGGTCGCAAGGTTGCGTTTTTTTAAACTTTCACAGAAAAGCGACCTAGCAACTTAGCAACTTGCGACTAGTTCGCAAGGTCGTTGAGTCGCGGAGTTGCGCTGGTTTAGGTTTTCACATAAATGTGACCTAGCGACTTAGCGACTCGCAACTAGGTTGCGAGGTCGCTAAGTCGTGAAGTCATGCCACTTTAAACTTTCATGTCTATGTGACCTAGTGACCCTGCGACTAATCAACCGAGTCTCTAGATTGCAAGGTCGTGGAGTCGCGGGGTCACTCTAGGGCTCTGCAGATGAGTTAGGCAGTGACGAAAACTTTCTGCTTCCTTTTTTAAATAAAAGGGGAGGTAAGGAAACATATCAAGTGGAAAGAATACATGAAGCTCCTCATTGAAGGGGGCTGGGAAGGGAACTTGAAACAGACTGATGCAAGGGAAGCTTCTCAAAGTAGGTAAACAGGGAATTCAAGCTGTGGGGAGGAGCAAGCTTAGCAATAGAATTCATGGGAGTTTTAAACAGAAGCTAGGATGAGTTTTAAATAGGCCAAGGTGAGGGTAATGGAGGCAAAAGTCAAACAAAAGGAAATAGCAGGAGGATTAGGCCACTTACCCGGGAAAAACGCACTCCAGCTAGCTTGTTAGAGGCGCTTTCTTTCTCTGTCATGTAGGTCGAATGCAACCTATGTGACCCTTCTATTTATAAAAGGGTCACACGTGCAGTCAATAAATGAGGGTCTCAGGGTCGCAAAGAGTTGAGTTGATGAGATATGCAACCTCACAACTCTGCGACCTTGCAACCTAAGGGTCGCAAGGTCGCAAGGTCACAATTATTTGGTTTCTGGATTGTGTGTGACCTTGCGACTCTGCGACCTGAGGGGTCACAAGGTCACAAGGTCGCAATAGTTTGGTTTGACCATTTCTATGACTTTGTGACTTGAGATTTTGAAAGAGTGGACCTATGTTAAACTCTATTTTTTCAAAAGGTTAGGGGCTCAAACATTTTAAAAAGGAAGAAATTTTGGAGGGTGTTGAAGTGGCTACAACGATATCTTATAGCCAAGTGAAGATGTTGAAGAAATGTCATCCACCTGAAATGTCTTGATCATTGTAATTTTGTTTGCGACTACAAGTACTATAATGGATGGTGATCAGTATGTACAATGGTCTCTTTACCCATCAACTAGTGTTTCCACTTCTTCACACTTTGTACCAACGCATATAGTTCTTTTTCATATGTAGGATAATTATTCACAACACCATTAAAAGATTTAGAATGAAAAGCGATAGGCTTACCATGCTATAAAGGTACTGCGCCCATGGCATAATCACTAGCATCGGTTTGAATCTCGAATGGATGTCTCAAATTTGGTAATGTAAGGACTGAAGCTGAACTGATCTTGTATTTTAAAGCTTTGAAAGCTTGTTGTTGGTTTCCTCACATTGGAAGCCTTTATTCACAATTTTCACTGCATGCATAGGCGTTGTGATGGAAGAAAAGTTAGCAATAAACACTCTCCAATATAGAGATGCACCTAAGAAAATTCTTACCTCGGTTACTATTTTGGGTGTGGGCCAATTCAAAATGGCTTCCAATTTAGAAGGATCAATCCTCAATTCTCCTCCTCCTACAATATGTCCCAAATAGACCAAATAATTCTTTCCAAACTCACACTTTGACATCATAAGAAACAATTTCTCTTTCTTCAAAATATCAAGCACTCTATTCACATGTAAGACATGATCTTCTCTTGTTTTGCTAGAAATCAATATGTCATCTAAGTAGAAAATAAAAATTTCATCAAGGAATGGATGCAAAACATTATCCATAATACGCATGAATGTTTTTGGTGCATTACACAAACCAAAACCCATAAATAGCCACTCAAAGAGTTCTTTTTTGGTTTTGAATGCAGTTTTCCATATATCACTTTCTGCAATTCTTACTTGATGATATCCAATTCTTAAAAATAACTGAGTGAAAAAATTTTCTTATTTCAGTTGATCAATAAAATCATCTATTCTTGGGAGTGGGTAACAATTTTTTAACGTAATCTTGTTCAAAGCTTGAAAATCTACACACATGCACCAAGTCTTGTCTTTCTTTGGTATCAAGACAATGGGTGAACCCCATGGCGAGGTGCTTGGCCTTATGATTTCTTTGTCCAACATATCTTTGATTTGCCTCTTTATTTAAAAATTCTCCATTATCGACATGTGATACATACCGATGTTTGGAAGAGGACAATCTTGATCCAACTAAATATCATGTTGAATCTCTCTTTTTGGATGCAATCCTATTGGCTCCTGAAAAATCTCATGATGTGCATTAACTACATCATAAAAATATTATTTCATTATAGGATCACGTCCCTCAAATTATTCATGATTAATATCAGCTTTAGGCTTAACCATTATAAGAACAAAATTATTACTTGAATTTATCAGCCTATTTACCTGTCCAACATTTACCATAGCAATGTTTGTCTTCTTGTGATGTGCTCTAACAATGAACTCCTTGCCATCGTTGAATAAATGATACTTGTTCTCATTGCGATAGAAGATAGCTTTCCTGTCATACAAGTAAGGACTCCCTAATACAATACCGGTGATGTCAAGCAGAACCACATCTAATTCAACTCTGTCAACAAAATTTGTAGTGATTGCAAACCACAATATATGTTTCTTTGAAACCTGTAGATTTGCATCCTTAGAAATCAAACCCAATGGGTATGGTTTTGGATGTGGTATGGTCTCAAGGTTAATTTTCTTGAACAATTCTTCAGAGATTAAGTTATCTTGTGACCCACTGTCAAACAATGTGTCAATCTTGGTATGCTTGGATATGACCCTCACATGAAACAATTCTATTCTTTCTTCTTCCTTTGGAGTGTTTATGTGACAGATTGATGTATTGGTATTGGGTTTAGTTTCAGTTTATTTTTGCTTTATGTTCTTCAATCACATGGTTGAAATATTATATTCATCACCTGAATTGGATCCTAAATCATGTTGAGTTGTAGCAGAAGTTTTTTGTTTCCCATTGTTATTGGGTTTCTTTGGCCTCATTTCAAGATGTAATTTCCAACAATGAGTTTCATCATGGCCTTCTTTTGAATAATGTTTAAAAACCAATTTTTCTCCCTCTCTCTTAGCAGATGCATTCTTTTTGTTTTTACCTTTTGAGGTATTTTCCTTGGCTTTAACCTTAAAACGTTTCTTCCTACCCCCTTAAAAAATGTTCTTCCTTCTAACTTCTAGATTTGTGGCCTGAACACATACTTCATCTAGACGGGTGGGGTTAAACATGAGAATAGTATGTTTAAGGTAGCTATGTAATTCTCCTATGTAATTGAGAAAAGTATCTTAGCTCTACAAATCTACCCCTAATAAGAGAGCTCCTCTCCTAATTTCTCAGGTGTATTGTTGCACATTTTGTCCCTTTAATTGCCTAAAGTTCTGCGATTTCATGATGGATTTATGCATATGAGATAATGGATAAAAACATTGTTTAATAGCATTAATGAAATCTGACCATGATATAATAATCTTACCATGTTTCTTGATTTCCTCCTTTGTCTTGGCTTCCCACCAAACAAGTGTTGCACCTTCAATTCTCAATGAAGCTAATTGGATTTTGGCATCATCATCTTGAAGGTTATGTATTCTCAAATAGACCTCCAATTGTCTAATCCAATTATCAGTATTTTCTACATTGACTTCACCATTAAACATTAGCAATTCAAACTTAACATCAAATTTTAAAAAAGGACTTTTACTAGTGTTATTTGACTTGTGTGGCTGATGTACTGAAGAAGAAGTAGAGGATGATGATGATGAGGGTGAGGATGATGGCTCTCAATTTCCTCCATTTCCCTTATTTGAATTATCTTCATCATGGTGACCTCCTGAAGATCCTTGTCCTTCTTTGTGAAGTTTGGATCCTTCTCCTTCCAGTATCTCATTCCTTTGAAGTTTGGATCCTTCTCCTTCTAGTATCTCATTCCTTTGTTGATAAAGGATTCTAACCATCTCAGTCATGTCAAGAAATGTTTTCCTAAACACTCTTCCTTCCTCCTTGGGATCAAACTATTCATCGATTTCTGCTTCCTGATGAGGCATACTTAAAGGAGCTTCTACTTATTTAGGAGGTGAACTAGGTGGTGGATATTGTGGCAATATTACTCTCCTTTTCTTAGGCTCTTTTTGAGATGCTTCTGCTTCCACCAATTTTCCTTCTTCTCTCTTCAGCTTGAGCCTTGTAAGCATTTAAAACTTGCAAACAGTTAAACAATTCTTTACACTAAACAACAACAGATAATACACTCTAGCTTTGATACCAATATGATATGAAATTACTGTATTAGTTTTGTTGTTCTAAGTGTCTTTTCACTTTATAAACATGTGCATAATTGATTCATTATTTTTCTTAAGAATTGAGGTGTTTGTCCATGAAATGTAGATGATTTTTAGTCAATTATAAGCATAAAAAAAACTTAAATAACACTAAACAATAGTGTAAAACTTAAGTCACCACATGAAATTTATATAGAAGGCATGATGAAGCAGTTCACCCCTCCTGGGCTACATCTGTTGGTCCAGCTCCCAATGGCATGTCCATCTTTCATTATGCTCAAAATTTTACTAATACATGTAGTTACAGTGCTCTAATGGTTGTTTTATCTGCACCAATGGCTCCAGAATGCTCCAATTAGTCAAAAATCACTCTTCATTCACTCAGAATGGATGAAAATTGAGTCTCCTACTCTTTTGCCCAGTTTCACCTACAAAAGCTACAGTAAAAGTGGAGAACTCCACTTAATTGGAGTTAAATTAGCAATTTCAGCCATTTTTTAGGTACACTCCTAAACTGCCGCTGAATATGACTATCAAATTAAACATGACGGTTGGGGTGACCACATGCCAACCCCAAGTCGTAGATTAAAAACCACAACTATTGGGTGGAACCTGCGATAATAACCGTGGTTTGAAGTATTGAACTCCATTTTGAAATGTGGGTTATCCTAACCGCATAGTTCATGGTTACAAAACAATGCCATGTGACAAGTGACGCGGGTATGTTGGCAGAGACTGCGAGTTAATGTTTTTCCACATAGCTTTTCATTGGATTTTACGTTGCCATTGAAATGTGGCCACCATTGTGGGGACTGCTAGCGGGTTGGGACCATTGGCGGTTCCCCAACACCCAACTCCATTTGCAATCAACAATAAATTTAACCTGAAACCTATAGTTGTTAATTCATAACATGTAGTGTGGATGGTAAGGCGTGCGTGAGCTGGGGAGGAGGCTCGAGGTTTGATTCCTGTGGCCTCCAACAAAATTTTATGATACCATTTTCAGGGACACGTGGCGGCCTCATGACTGGCCATGTTTCACCTTCTAATTGGCCCTTTCCAAACTGTACCAAATGAAAAATCGACACTTGCCAAACCCTAATTCGTTATGAGGAAAGGAATATTCTGAGAATATTAATTTTTTTCTTACTATACCTCCACCTTGCTGATTTTGCATCGTAGTCAAACCTGGTTAAACTATCGAAAATTTACCTATTTGGAATTTTGATCAGAAAGCGATATCCTCCTCATATGACATCGGTTTTTCAAATCGTTCATTGCATCGGAATCAAGAAGACAAGATATACGCAACCAACCTAGTTTTAACCCAATCCTGTAACTTTGAATTTTGAGAAAAATTTATGAACTCTCGATCTTTCCCAATCTGATGACTATATTTTCACTCCATGATATGTTGAAGTGTAACCTCCTGGAGATCTCTCCATGAGGAATCCTCATCAATGACCAGGTAGAACCCATAAGGTTCCAAATATGATGTAGGCAAAAGATTCTCTTTGAGCTGTGAGGTGATCATCAAGAAAGGTCTATCATAATAATGGAAGATTTTATCCATCACAAGATGTCTATCATCGACCATCTGCCTATGCAATTCTTCATAAGTGAAGCGGTCATCGGAATTCTCCAATAATGGTTGGACCCCCAACTTATCACTTCTCCTCAGTGATAGCTCTGGTGATCTCCATGATGGTGCATATGTTGTCTCATGGCCATATACAATGCTAAATTCATAGCCTATAATTGTACTAGTTAGGAATATGCTCATCTTATGCTCTGAAACTCCACACTTCAGCACAAATTTTTGTATGTAGCTCAACAATGAAAAACTGGGACAGATATACATCTCCTCCTTGAGAAAGTCAAGGGTCCTCTGTGTAGTGATATTTTGTTGCTCCATATCAGCAAGGTCCTCTAATCCTTGGTTGTGCAATTTACCTGATGGTATGTCCCCACAAATATTAAGTTGAAGTACTAAAATAAGATGTGATGGAAATTTTTGCAAACCTTGGATAAGCGGATGCTTGGGAACATCTTGGAAAGCTGCAAGGGTTCCTTCAACTGGTGCAATGGCTTCTCCAACTTCTTGTGGTGATGATGGTTTCTCCTCTTCTAATGAACCAGCGCTGGTATCTACCTCCTCTTCATCATCCATCCCCTGAATCATGCACAGGACTCCCACTGTCAAGATATCAATACCATATTGCAAATATGAAAGTATTCCTTCTCCTAATGCAAGTACTTCTGCAACTGGTGGTGGTGGAGGTTACTCCTCTTCCGGAGTGATAGTGCTGACATCTTCCCTTGGCTCCTCATGTGCTTTCTCATCAATGTTGGGAAATGCCTCAATGGGAATTACCTCCAGTTTTCTTCTATCAAACCTCTTGATCAACCTTTTATAAAAATCTGCATAAGCATACACTCTTTCATGTTTCAAATGGTTGAACCACCAATCCTATGCTTCACCCTCAAGGTGCAGCGCTGCAATCTCAACAACTTCTCTTTCTACTACTGGGTGTAGCAAGAAGAATGCATCTAACTTATTCCTCCAATCCTTTTCTGTGCTTGTGGATGACCCATCAAATGTAGGAAAAAAGAATCTATTATGCCTTTTTCTTCTATTGCTGTTGCAGGGTCTCTGTTCTTCTTTGAGATGGAAAAACTGTTGGAGAGCTAGATTATCCTTGAATGCTCTAGACTGAGATTTGTGCTCATGGAGATAATCACTTAGAGTCTTATGTTATAATTTTCCTCTATCTCCATGTCATCCACCTTCCTCTTCAAATAAATTGGACATAGTATATTTGTGTGGAGCTCTATGCATTGTCGGCTTCTTCTGCTGCTGATAGGAAGTGCTTGGACCTTCCTCATTCTGATATCTTCTTGGAGTCTCTTGTTTCTTTTCTCTTTTAATTTGTTTGACCTCCTTAGAGACATACTGCATAGATATAAATAGAAATGAGGCAAAATTTAATCCCTCCGTCATTGTAGATCTCTTCTTTCTGCTTATTCTTCTAATGTCATAAGATGTGTTTCCCATAAGCTGAGCCAAATATCATGCTTTGATACCACTGTAATATGTCGAAATGGAAAATACATGAATATAGAACATAAAACTGGAAAATGAAATGATACATCCACACATAAAATGATAGAAGATCATATAACCATTATATTAAACATTATATCAACAAATTTGTACAACATCTTGAGGAAAAATATACTCAAGTTGGGCAAAAGAAGCCTTTAGAGACCCAGTACATGAAATATGAAGAGAAAATTATATACAAGAATACCAGATCCTAAGACAATGAAATTTCTAGTGGGGTTAACTGTTGTTGGAAATGTAAATACATGTATATGATGATATACTACTTAGAAAATGCCAGGATCAAAGATCTAGGCTTTCTAGCACTATTCCAAGACAACCCAGAAAGGGTTTCCGGAAATACTCAAAATGCAGAATGTGAAAAATGTAGCCCTAGGGCTGAATAACCCTATGAAACTAGATCACTGGTGGGAGGTGGCTGATTTTGTATGACAATGGCTAATTTCCCTCCTCACAAACTTTTTGGACGAAGGGCTACTCCCCTCACTAGAAAACAAGGTCAAGAACTTGGGTACTTTAAATTACAAAATAACTTAATTTCTAGAGGATATTGCACTGTGGGTGCATGTTGCTACTTGGTCTGATGCCGAATGGTGGAATAATTCTCAAGGAACTTCCTTGCTAGCCTCCTGGGTGAAGGGTTTCTCCCCTCACTGGAAAACAAGCTCAGAAACTGGGTCTATCAACCCTCCACTATTGCTGCCCTGCAAAACAACATAATGTTGAAGGAGAATGAGCTGTGGATGATGGCTGAAGCTTGGCTTGATGATGAATAGTGGAAATGATGCTCAATGAACCTCTACTAAGTAGGCACTCAAAGTCACCGGAGGATGAGGGTGGGATTTCCACTCGAAAACACCCTTGTGCTAAACAGCACAACAGACTCCGCTAAACAACTGAAGCGTGAAAAAAGTCATAAAAGACAAATTCATAAACAATACTCAAAATGCCTTCTATGGCTGCCATCCTCTTCCTTATATTCTTGGTTAGATTCCTCACCTTGGGTCTCTCTCATTGAAGATGCTACTCTTATGCATACACTTCTCCATCATGGCTGCATTGTCCTCCAATAATCCTCCACTACCTCCATGAAAACGTTGTTGATTTGCTCAACTTTGACCTTGTACACATGCTTAAGCCCCTATTCACACCCAAAAGTGCTTTAATGTGGTGAAATAATGACCCACATTCACATTAGAAGTGTTTTTATTCCTACTTAAGAGACTTATGGGTCCCTCTACCCACTTATTCATCTATCTTATTAGCAAAAGCAAAAATTAGTATTCCATTTAGCTTAAAGCTAATTAGGAATATTACACTCTTGTAGATTCTAAATGTTGTAGTATACTTCCAATTTATGGATCCAATTGTCTAAATTATTTGCATTTACCTCACCATTGTAGATGTGAAGTTCAAACTAATGTCCAACTTGAGTAATGGAGATTTTCCTTTTGGGATTTTTGAATGAGTGTGGGTGGTTTTTGTGGTGGATGTGGAAGATGAAGATGTTGATGAAGATGATGAGGATGAGGATGGTGGAAATGGAGGTGGCTTTCCTCCACTGCTTTTTGAACTCTTCTCTTCATCCTTATTACCATTTGAAGGTCCTTTATTTGGATCCAATTGTCTAAATTATTTGCATTTACCTCACCATTGTAGATGTGAAGTTCAAACTGATGTCCAACTTGAGTAATGGAGATTTTCCTTTTGGGATTTTTGAATGAGTGTGGGTGGTTTTTGTGGTGGATGTGGAATATGAAGATGTTGATGAAGATGATGAGGATGAGGATGGTGGAAATGGAGGTGGCTTTCCTCCACTGCCTTTTGAACTCTTCTCTTCATCCTTATTACCATTTGAAGATCCTGCTTTCAAAACTAGACAATGATTGTTTTAGTGATTAGTTATGCGATTTGGTCTAACAAATGCTCCAGATATTTTCATGAGAGTCATGAATGATGTACTTAGACCATTTCTATATGAATTCACAATTTTTTTCTTATATTACATACTTATATTCAGAAAATCAAGAGATGAACATGCCATGCATGTGAACAAGGCACTTGATGTCCTTAAAAAAGCGCAATTATTTTTAAAGATGTTGAAGTGCAAGTTTAACAAGACTTATTTAGTGTATTTGGGACACATTTTTGGAGGAGGTGAGTTAAATATTTACCCTTCCAGAGTAGAGGTCATTCTGAATTGGTCCAAGCCCAATACAGTTACAGAGGTAAGAAGCTCTCTTGGGGTAGCATAGTATTGGAGGAAATTCATTGCTGATTTTTCTTCCATTGCAACTTCGTTACATGCATTGGCAAGTGTCAAGAAATTCTTCCATTGGGGAGATATGAAGCAAAAATCATTTGATGCTTTAAATAAAAATATAATTTCAACACAAATATTAACTCTTCTGGATCTAAGAGAGCCATTTGAGATCCAAACGGGTGCAATTGATTATGCTATGGGAGCAGTGCTTATGCAACATGGTAAGCCTATTTCGTTTCGTTCTGAAATTTTTAATGAAGCTATGACTAATTATCCCACCTATGAAAAGAGTTACATACACTGGTACAAAGTGTAAAGAAATGGAAGCAATATATGAGGGGAAAGAGACCATTATCCATACCATCCATCAGCCATTGCAGTACTTACAATTCATAGTCAAATATGTTGCAATCAAGACATTTCAGATGGATGGGATTTCTACAAAAAATTCATTTGGTTATCAAGTACAAAAAGGGAATCTACAATAAGGTAGTTGATATGATCTCTAGGCCTATTGTAAATTCATCTATTATACTCAAGCACAATTCAATTATGCATGAAAGTTGCATTGAACATCTGCATATGATAGTGATTTTCAAGATGTGTATGAAAGATTGAGTCAAGGAAACCAAAATGAAGAGTTAGATTATAATGTGCATAACAGTTTTTTGTATCACTTGGCAAATTTATGTATACCACAGGGAGTCTAAAGAAACAGCCTCATAAGGGAGGCGCACACATCATTTATTGTTGGACATTTTGGTGTAGGCAAGACAGTAGCGAATCTCCAAAGGTATTGTTATTGGCCAAGCATGATTGACAGTGTATCTCATTTTATTAGAGGATGTTACTTATGTGCAACAAGTAAGTCTAGTAATAAGAAACTTGGATTGTACACTCCACTTCTGGTTCTTTCACATCCTTGGAAGAGTATCTCAATGGATTTTGTAGGTGGTATTCCCATGTCAAGGAAAGGTCATGATTACTTGTATGTTGTGGTATATAGGTTCAACAAAATGTGTCTTTTGATGCCTTGTAAGAAAAAATTACAGTTGAACAAACTGCTAATCTTTTCTTTCAAAATTTATGGCTTCATTTTGGTCTTCCTACTTCTATTGTAAGTGATCGAGATTCCTGGTTTGTTGGGAATTTTTGGTCAAAATTATGGGACATGATGGACACAAAGTTGAAGAAGAGTACAAAATTTCATCTGCAAAGATATGTTCAGACCAAGGTGGTAAATAGGACAATTATTCATCTTCTTAGAGGTTATTGCAGCAAACATCCCAAGTTGCGGGATTAACATTTGTGTTACATTCAACATGCATACAACAGGGCAAAGCATTCTTCCACAAACACATCGCCATTTGAGGCATGTTATGGTTACTTGTGAAGATCACCTTTGTACTTCATCTTTGAGAAAGATGTCGCTATAGATGGTCATAGTGAAATACTTCAGCAATATCTCATACTTGATAGAAGAATCAAAACTTCAAGAAGAGGTAAGGTCGAATACCTTAGAGTGGGACCCAAGGGACAAAATCCTTCAAAGGCCAAATGGATGGAGAGTGAAAGGGTGAGGGAGTTTTACCATCACCTGTTGAACAATTGATAGTATCTTTTGGGTTCCAAAAGGCTTCTACTGGGGAGGAATGATCAGGAGCGCAGTATTTAGCTAAAAAATTAAAGTGCTCAGAAATGCTTCATACCTAAAGTACCGGATAGAGCTCGTCGTCGTGATTTCAACACAACTCATTTTATCAAAACCCAAGTTTGTATGAGTGAGTTATGGTCTACAGTTCATTTTCCCAAACATGTAAGAATTATGCAGAATAACGAAAGATTGATGACTTGGCAGTTCAGATAGCACCTCAGGAATATTCAGGGAATATTCTCTAGTTTTCAGCTAGTCACACTGTGACAAGTGTCATCTCTAGATTCGCCAATGTTGCTTGGGGAAGTTGAAATTTTCCTCCTACTCCTAAGTTGGAAATTTCAACTATGGTGGCTAATTTTCATATGGTGGAATTTTTTGGGACAATGGGGAAGGGCCACGTGCCCCCCATGGTAAGTTGGTTGGCATGATTAATTTTTATATGCAAGGTCGAATGTGATTATCATTGGTTGCATTATACATATTATACAAAGGTTTAAACCATATCATGGCAAAACATATATTCCACAACATATATATTTAAACCAAAGTTTTGTGCCATGGTCGAATTCGAAATTCACATTCAAAAAAAATTATGGTGGGGGTCGGGGTTGAACCCACGAACACCCGCCATATGCACCACTTCCTTAGCATTACACCTCCACCGAAGTCCTTAACTGTATGGCGTTTCACGTTTATTTGAAGACTGTTAGCGACACATATGGGGGTTCGTAGGGTACCAGCCCTGCAGGCTAGCCGTCGCTGCCCGCCACCCTCCCCCAAAAAAAAAAGATTGTGCACCCAGATATAGGAGCCAGCACCCTCAATCTAATGAAGTTTTAAAAAAATGATTAATACTTATTAATTACCTTAATACGTGGTTATACCATGTTAAACTGTCATTTGCGTTAAATGCGGATCATCACTAAATGCACCCGCTTAACACATTAACTCATGCTTATCTTAACACTAAGAGCATGTTTAACTTGGTGGCACCTTTGGCGGAACTGCCAGATCTGATGGACATCCACATTTAGTGGAGTTAATTGGCGGACATCCAAATTTAGTGGAGAAAAACTAGGAAATTTTGGTTTTTCCATAACTGAGGCAATTTTACACAAAATTTTGGCTCAAGAAGAGTCATTCTTGCTATATTTTGATGTTCTGGAGCCATTGGAATAGGTTGTAGAGGCAACAAGAGACTGAAAACAACACTTTTTTCACAATTGAAGCTAATACAAAGGTCCACCCTATGAAGCTGGACCAAGGAGATGTAGATCAGGAGGGGTGAACTCCTTCATTAAAAACTTGTGTATTTGTCTTTGTTATTTGTTCCTGTTGTGTTTTATTATGTTGTTGTTCAACATTAAGTTTCCATGCTTTTAATTTCATAAAATACACTTAATCTCATCAATTTTAATGAATTGTCACTCATAAGCACATGTATATACCCTTGTATGATAAGCAAACCAAAGAACTTTCATGTTAATTCTGAAAATAATATTAGCACATCATTAACTAACAATAAATTTCGTATCATGTATCAAGTATGATAATTTGATGGGTTATATGATATATTTCATGTCAAAATAGAGTATACCTTGTAAGAGAAGTGAAAAATAAAGGTTTGAGTTTTGATATAGTCATAAAATATAAGAAATATGATTTTTGCAATCACAAAATGTATAAAATCGCACAAAAAAAATAGATGACTTAAGTTTCACTCATCAAAATACACACTAATAACTCTTAAGACTCGTTATCCCCAACTTGAAATTATTCATGGTACAGACTATCCTATTTTCCAAGGCTAAATAATAAAACAAAACTATTTCAGATATAATAAAAGGAAAACCCATTTAAAAATTGAACTGGGGTTTACGTATCAAATGGCTAGTAGTGTTGCCCTATTTCCATGTCACTCAGAGGTCGATTAATGAGTTTTTAGTATCAATATTACTATTAATTTTTTTGACACTATTTTGAAAATAATAATGTATATCGTCACACCAATGACATCACATTATCAACAATATAATACACATACATGGTAAATTATTGGGAAAAACATAAAAGGAGGATGAATAATATTTTATAAAAATTATTTAAAAATACATTAATAGAAGGAATGATAACACTTAAATTTACATCGAATTCGTTTCATGTTCTATAAATTTTTCCAAAAAAGAGTCCAATGTAATAGATTGGCTTTGGCATTGATCTGAATTTTAATGTTAGTTATTGTTGTGCTAATTTCATTTTCAGATATAAAACTTATTTACTAATCTTATGCTTGGTGTACAGGTTACCTTGTTGCTTATGTGTGTTAAAGAGGTAATTAAAACTAAATTTTATGAGCGTTTTTGAAAGCATAAAGCATGAATTTAAAAGGTTGAACAACATCAACTTAAATAACAACAAACCATCACAAATTGAACCATTAAAACAGAGTTTTGATGAAGGAATTATCCCCTCCTAGGCTACATCTCCTTGGTCCATCTCCATAGATTGGGCCTTTATATTAGCTCAATTGTGCTAAAAATTTTGTTTATATGCACCAAATTATCTTGGAACCTATTCCAATGAGTTAGAAATGTTGAAAAATATCAGAAATGACTATTTGTTTACTCAATTTTGTTACCAGATGCTCTAGGCATGGCCTTCCCTCCTTGTGGCCCTAGGCTTCAAAATTCTTCAAGGTAACAAAAACCTGGGTAGATGAGCTTCTATACCTCTACAACCTATTCCAAGGTGTTCATAGCATTCCAATTATCCAAGAATGACTCTTCCTACACTCTATTTGGTCGAAAATTGACTCAGTTATGGAAAAAACCAATTTTCCTACAATTTCTCCACTAATTTTGGAAAATGTACAGATAAGTCCACTAAATTTGGAGCTCCGCCACAATTGGCGGACTCCACCAACTCCTTTGCCATATTAATATCATCATTAATGGGAGATAAACTCCGATTAAGTGTTAATTAACAAGATCTTAGCGCTAAGCATGTTTTAGGGTTGGAGCCCTCCAGCACAGTCACGCACTTGGTGTTATGGTGAGGGTTTGGCCCCCTCTGTTCCAGCCATCGGACCTTGCGTGCATTAAAATGCATGTTTTGGCACATAAATTTCAAAGGATTGCGCCCATGACCCAACGGTAATGAAGCACATTCTCAGGGGGGAGGTCACAGGTTCGAACCCGGACCTCGACCCCATTAATTTTTTTTGGCTACACATTTATTAATGCAGCCCCATATTAACATTTAAAAACCATGTAATATGTGCCAACACACATTATGCCATGTATATAATATGCATTCCACCTTAATACATATTCAAACTTTAATACAATTCTCATCGAACCTTTGAACTTTGCATAGTTTATAAGCCAATATTTAATGTTATTCCAAAACATTAATACGTTTCCACCAATGATGCCATTCAGACTATGATTTAGATTTAATATGCCATATGCAGAAATATTAAAATTAGTTAAGGTTTATATTAATAATTAAATATTAATATATATAATAATATAATATATCATATGATCATAAAACCATATATATATATATATATATATAATTAATATCAACCCAATTTTAATAATAAAAAAGAAATAATTTCCAGGACATAATATCATAAACCTAAGTTCAATCTTAGGAGGTTATTCAACAAAGTTCACCTTCACAAACCAAACTGGTGAATCTCGCAATGACACTTGTCATAGTCTCATTGGACTAAAATTGAAGAATATTCCTTGAATGATGTCTGGGTTGCCTGTCATGAGCCTGTACCCGTTCTAAAAAATTTTAATAAAAATTTGCATGTTCTAAACAATGATCAGTAGACCATAACTCCTTCATCTGAACTCGGGTTTCAATGAAACAAGTTGCATTAGATTCCTTGTGATAGGCTAGTCACTTTCGTTCTAGTTTCATTCAATTATGAGCACTTTCATTTTTTAGCTAAAATATTGAGCCTCTAATCATTCCTCCCAACTAGAAGCCTTTATACCCCAAAACATCTCTGATTATTGATCATGTGGATGAGGGTATTGTTCCCTCATCCTTCCAGTATCTATCCATTATAATTTTTCCAATCTCATCATTTGGAGTTTTTCACAAAAAGTCAACTTTTCCCTTGATTCTTGCGACCTTCTCTTGTCATCCTTGACACCATCATGCTGCAATATTTCTGAATTTGAAGAACAACAATATATTCTTGCATAAACCATCTTGTTCCTATCTTGGTCAACAATCAAAGGAAACTTAAAGACTTTCTCACCTTGGACATTGTCACCATGGCGATCTTTAGCTGGTTTTTGTTTGTACTTGCGTCAAATCTTGACCAAGTATCTTCTCCATTGCCATGTACCTTTTGGAAACTAGCAATAAGCATTTGTCAAACCCATACCTTATTTTTTCAAGTTTCTTTGTCACTTTCTCTTTGACCTTTGCACTCTCTTGCACCGACATCTTGTTTCCAACATTTCTCAACACTACTATTGACTGCAGCAAATGTTTTTCACCTTCTTTCAAAGGAAACCTATTAACATCTTGAAACAACTATTTACAAGAATAAGCATATTTTTGAAAAGTGTGATTCAATACATCTCTTTGTTTGATCATCAACAATGTCAGGTTCTGACTTACATTCACTATCCTCTTCATTTCACTTTCATGTATAAGAGACAAACCTATATTCTTCTTATGCACTCTAATTATGTACTCAATACCATCCTTAAACAAGTGATAATTTTTCTCATGGAGATGAAATAATTCTTTCTTATCATACAGATAAGGACTTCCCAATTCAATACTTGATATCTCAAGTGCCATGTCATCAAGCTCAACTTCATCAAGAAAGTTTGAGTTGATTGCAAATTTTAGTAAGCACTTCCTTGTAACCTACAAGTTTTCATTCTTGCATATCCAACCCAAAGGATATGGTCTTGGATGTATAATAGTTTCAAGGCCTAGTTGCTTAACCAAATCTTCAGAAATCAAGTTAGCTTGTGACCCAATATCAAAAAGTGTAGCAATCTAGGTATGTTTAGAGACAACCCTAATATGGAAAAGTTCCATTCTTGTATCTTCATCATGAGTATAATTTGAACAATTTGAAGAACCAGTTCTTACAACATGTTTACCTTTCAAACACATGGCTGTAATCTTTGTCTCATCTTTTGAATTTGACCCTAAGTCATGTTCAACTATTGCAACACTTTTTCCCTTCTCTTTGGCTTTCAATCTATTTGGTTTCAATTTTGGATGAAGTTGCCGACAGTGGTCTTCATCATGGCCAGTCTTTGAACAGTTTTTGCATGTGAGTTTTCCCTTCTCTCTTTTTATAGAGCTATTTATTTTTCCTCTTCCATAAAATTTTCCTTTTCATTTACCCTCACTTACACTTTTCCAATCTATGATTTGTTTCCCTCTTGCCTTTAAGTGTGTGGCTTGTACACAAACTTCATCTAAATTTCTTGGGTTAAATATAAGGATAGTATGTTTCAAATAGGAATGTAAACCCCAATGTATTTCAAGAGTGTATCTTGGGAATTCAAGTTTATTCCTAACAAGAAAGCTCTCTTTCTAAACTCATGGGTATATTATTGAATTATTTGACCCCTGAGTTGCTTAAAATTTTGCCAACTCATAATAGATTTTTTCATATAGGCTAATGGATAAAACTGTATTTTAATGGAAGAAATAAACTGAACCCAAAAAATGGATATCTTACCATGGATTTGTATTTCCTCTTGAGTCTTTGCTTCCCACCAAACTAGTGTTGCTCCTTCTAGCCTTAACGAAGCCAACTAGATCTTTATGTCGTCTTCATGAAGGTTTTGAATTCTGCAATACACCTCCAATTTAAGTATCAAAATTTCAAGCCTCTCTACATTTACCTCACCATTGTACACTAGAAGTTCAAAGTTAATGTCCAATTTGAGTAATGAAGTTTTTCCTTTTGTGGATTTTGTGTGAGTGTGAGTGGTCTTTATGGTGGAAGTGGAAGATGATATAGATGGACATGATGAGGGTGATGAAGATGGTGGAGAAGGAGGTGGCTTTCTTCTGCTACCCTTTGAACTCTTCCCTTCATCCTTCTTACCATATGAAGTTCCTTCTCCATATGTAAGCTTAGAACCTTCTCTTGCCATCCCAACAGTGAATACATCAAACATAACCTTAACCATCATCTTTATGTTTTTGAAGTCTCTCTTGACATCTTCCTCATCTAAATTTCCTTGAGTCTCTCCAACACTTGACATGATGGCTATGGATTCAAGCTCAACTTCTTATGCTTGTACCTCTTCAATCAACTCATCTTCCTGTACAACTTGCATTTCTTCAATCTCAACTTCTTAAGTGAAAACTTAAGGTTCTTCAAGTGCATATATGAGTGGAATTTTGGGTGAGGATGATTCTCTTTCACCTCTCCTTCTTCTAGTCCTAATCTCAAGAGTTGCAACCAACAATTTCCATTCACCTTTCTGCAACTTTTACCTTGTCAGCATCACAAATTTGCAACCATTAAACTTGCACAAATATTCAAGCAACTATCAAGCAAATAACCATAGAAACCTTGTGCTCTAATAACAACTTGATATGAATTTGAATGTTAGTTATTTTTGTGCTAATTTCATTTTCAAATATAAAACTTCTTTAGTGATCTTATGCTTGATGTACATGTTCCCTTGTTGCTTATGTGTGTCAAAGAGGTAATTAAAACTGAATTTTATGAGTGTTTTTGAAAGCATAAAGCATAAATTTAAAAGGTTGAACAACAACAACATAAATAACACCAAACCATCACAAACAAAACCATTAAAACATATTTTTGATGAAGGAGTTCACCCCTCCTGGGCTACATATCCTTGGTCCAGCTCCATAGCTTGGACCTTTGTATTAGCTCAATTGTGCTCAAAATGTTGTTTACATGCATAAAATGCTCTTGGAACTTGTTCCAATGAGTTCAAAATGTCAAAATATATTAGAAATTAAAATTTATTTACTTAATTTGGTTACCATATTCTCTAGGCATGACCTTCCCTCGTTGTGGCCCTAGGCTTCAAAATTATTCAAGGCAACACAAACCTATTTAGATGAGCTCCTCTACCTCTGCAACATGTTCCAATGTGTTCATAGCATACCAATTAGTGAAGAATGAATCTTCTTGAGCTCAATCTGGTCGAAAATTGACTCAGTTATTACAAAAACCAATTTTCTTACAATTTCTCGACTAATTCTGGAAAATGTCTAGATAAGTCCACTAAATCTGGAGCTCCGCTGCATTAGGCAGACTCTTCCAACTCTGCCTCATTTGGCATAATTCTACAACTCCATTGCCATATTAATATCATCATTAACTGGAGATAAGCTTGAATTAAGTGTTAATTAATACGATCTTAGCACTAGGAGCATTTTATGGTGAAAGCCTGCTCGCACGGTAATGCGATTGTTTTTATGGTGTGGGGGTTGGCCCCCTCTGTTCCTGCCACTGGACCTTGCGTGCATTCAAAGGAAATGTTTGGTGCATAAAGTTCAAAGGACCGAGCCCATGGCCCAATGGTAACAAATTACATTCTTTGGGGGGAGGTCACGGGTTCGAACCCGGACCTTGATCCTCGTTATTTGTTTTTGGCTATGCATTTATTAACATGGCCCTATATTAACATTTAAAAACCATGTAATATGTGCCAACGCACATTATTCCATGTATATAATATACATTCCACCTTAATTGTTATTTAAATTTTAATACAATGCTCATCGAACCTTTGAACTTTGCATAGTTTATAAGCAAATGTTTAATGTCATTCCAAAACTTTAATATGTTGCCACCAACGATGCCATTCGGAGTATGGTTTAGATTTGATAGGATAGAGTGACTTCATGAGCTATATGAGAGGAAGGTATATATTTAATCCAATTGAAATGATGTCATGCATAATGACTTTGATCTTAGAAACTAAGGCTATGGTGTCATCATCCTTCAAGTCTAGGTTTAAGAGTTTCACAAGATCCAATTATGTCAGAATCATACACAGCTATATGTAATGGAAACAATATATTGTCTCACCTCATTATGTACTAATGCAATGACCAAGGAATAAACATTATTTTCTTTGTTATTCCATATGTGTATATTCCTCTAAGATGTATGATTCTTAGGCTTAAACTTCTTTACAGTGCCATAAGAATTTGTAATGGAAAAAATATATTAGCTCACCTCTTTACCTACTAATGAAATTACCAAGGAATAAGCTTTATTTTACTTGTTATTCCATCTGTACAACTCATTGTCTGATGCATGATTCTTAGGTCTACTATCTTTCTCTCCCTAAATTTGAATGATAACTTATTTTTCTTCACCAATTCTATTTCACAAATATTTGAAGATGAGAATGCATATGATTTTTTCTGTAGTATTCTTGATAGTGCTCTTTCTTGTTAAGTACCATGCAAATAATGAGGATGAGAGAATGCATAATATGTAACCATTTGTACATGGATTTTAGATATACCACTATAGAATAATGTCTTTCTTACTATAGAAGATCAATCTCATTTATTGCTAGGAAAAATATGAGATATTTGTAATCCTTTAGTAAATGATATCTTGAACAACAAACAATTTTCGATGTGCGATATAAATGGAGATATAATGTGATGTTCGTCTGAATAAATTACCTCATTTCTATCCCAATCAAAGATTTCAAAACATCTCTAGATTCTTTGAGATGGAAGAAAAATCAATTCCTTATGTATTAACATCAACAAATTCTTTAAAATAAATGAAATCATATATGTTGTAGTATGATTCATTTATTTATATTAGAATTAAACCAATATGGAAAATAGTGCCTTTAGGCCTCCGATAAAAAAAAGAAATGATAAAATTTTCTTTAGACATCCAAAAAAACATATACTCCAACAATGCTAACAATTCCTTGAGGCCTTAGAAAAAAAAACAAAACCAAAGTGCACATTGTGCCTTTAAGCCTTATCCTATTTGATAGATTAATCGATAATCAACACATGCCCATTTTGGCACAATAGTAGGTCACATTTATTTATATGTATGGGTGCCCCCCTTTGCTAAGTTAAAGTTGACGTAAACATTTAAAATGTGGTACCACCTAGGATTAATTTCTAGTGCTTAAACCATTTGTGTGACCCAGTTCTAGGGGTCCATAGTCAAACTTATGTTGACATTAGCATGACATCACCATTGCAACGTGACATTATCTAAGTGGTGCCATGTGTCACCCAAATTTCACCCTATTGGTCATCCAAAATCTCCAAATTAGCATGTCATGTGGCACCTTGTCATTCTACCACATCATCACCATACTACCATATCATCACTATGCACTAATCTTGTGTTGCCACAAGTTTGGGGCCAAAAAATCAAATTTTCAAAATTCAAAATTTTTCTCCTTAGAAAACGACATTGAAAACATGTCTTAAATTTATATTTTCAAGGGATAATAAATAAAATGGAATGAGGGACATGTCTTAAATTTTCATTATGTATTTTAAGGGCTGAAATATTAATTATAAAGACCGTCCATAGTTACAAAAATTCAACAAGGGAGAGCAAAAATTGCGGCACTAGAGTTGCAACTATGGAAATTGTAGCACGGAATTTTTAATAATAGTGAGAATTAGTAGAAATGATTAGGAGTAGCAACAAAAATGAGTAGTAGAAAAAATGGAGAGTTGCGACAATGGTGGAGATGCAACAATGACAGAGAAATATAGCAACTAGAACGACTTTATAGTTGCAACAATGACAGAGAGATATATCAACTAGAATGGCATCTTATAGTTGCAACCACTAAATCCTATCCGAGCAGGAGTTGTGGAATCCATAGGGAGTTGCAACCTCTATGGGGAGTTACAACTATTGTGAAGACCCTATGCTAAGTTGTACCTATGCAATCTTGTAATATCATATGTCATCATTAGTATAGAAAGGAAACAATTTCCTACAAAATAATACAAATGATTATTAAAGTATGGGGATTATCAATCTATTTGAATCAAAGGTACAAGTAAGTCATACATACATTATTACCTTTCAAGATTTATTCCCTTGATGAAGAAATTAAATAATTGATAATCATTTAAAGCATAATGTATATGGTACTACAGACTCAAAATTAATTTCTCAAAAGTTGGAAAAAGTAATCAAGACTTGGGGCAATCATTGGTTGTCTGTAGTACAAAGACTCACCTTGGTCTAATGAAAATGGAATCAAACTCCATGTGTTGGATATCTATGGCATTTATTCCAAAACCTATAATTTGTTTAAAAGGAAAAATCTATTTCAACTCTATGTGGGAAGAGAAGGAGAAAAAAGGGGATACCATTGGTAAAATGAAAAAAAAAAAAAAAACTAAGCCGAATATGAAAGGTAGATGTGTGCTAAAAAACCCTCATTTGTTTGGCAAGGCTCTAAATTGGACAAAAAAAAAAGTCTATGGGATTATTACTATAAAATCTTATTGACATTTAACTAACTTGGATCTATATTAACCTCAGATCTATCCAGCACAAAGAGGGATCAAATCACCTTACACTTTAAAATAGGTTTGTATCTCAAGAGATTCCATCTCTCTCAGTGTTTGATATCTTTCTCACTCTTCTCTACCTCTATACCCTCCAACTCCATCTCTCTCCCTCATTCTCTCCTCTCTCTCTCTCCTCTCTCTCTCTCTCTCTCTCTCTCTCTCTCTCCAAATCTATCACTATCTCCCTTTAAGCAAGTTCTAACCATCAATTGCTTCCTACCATAATTTAAGCAAGTTCTGAGTAAAAAATGGATAAGAAGGACATGTAAAAAATATATTTACACGAGTTACTTATATACTTGAGTTACTTATTTATAGGAGTTGGAATTTGTGGAAGTTCTTTTGCTTCAGCAAGAAATTTACTAACCTGAGTTGGAGAGGTTAAGGTGGCAAGTTCTAAGTAAAAAATGGATACTAACGACAGGCAAAAAATATATTTTCACGAGTTACTTATATACTTCAGTTACTTATTTACACGAGTTGGAATTTGTGGAAGTTCTTCTGCTTGAGCAAGAAATTTACTAATTTGAGTTGGAGAGGCTAAGGTGTCCAGGAAAACAAAATTATAATATAACAACTTGAATTTTATCTTTTTGTAAGTTCAGTTTTTTTTTACTCCATCTTCATAACATGTCCAGATACATCACCCCGGGGAAGGGACCAAGACCCACAGATAACAAAATAAATTTTATCATTTTCATTACGTTTAACATTTTATTATTAATTGAGCCAATGTTTAAATTTTTACTATATAACACCTCCACCATACTCAATTCTCTATTACCTTTAACCTTTTATTATCTTTTAATTGAACCGACATATAAATGTTAATTTTTTATGTTAAAAATTAAATATTTACTCATACACATCTACCGTTAGAGATCTACCGTCTTTGGGGTGTAGATCACCTCTCTCTCAACACCATAGTATGTATGTCACCGATAAGATGGGAATGTGTGGGTAACATGAAAATAAAGGAAATGTTAAAAGTTAATGATAAGAAGTGGCAGGAAGGAAAAATATGAATTGGTAACGAGAGGATTTGCCAACCTATTGTAACTCTAATGTGACCACAATGAAAGGGAGTAATCTATAACGAGACTTTTTAGAAAAACCATCCAGCCTAATAGCGAATTTTCCTGACATCCCTCTAGCTGATGTGGTGTGGCCGGAACCTATCGTTTCCCCTCGTCCGTCAGTGCCCATCTCTGTCACCTTCTCTCACATTACGTTGACTGCAGCTGCATTAACTCCACTCTGCGAAGCTCTACCCCTGTCTATTATGTTCAACTCCAACCAAAAACGCGTGCCAATTTCCCCCCTGCTTGCTGTAGAAGGAGATCAGAATTCACCCACTGCAGTTGAGAACAAACGGTTGTTCACCGGTTGTTGCTGCAATTGAAACCCAGATCAAACAACTAGGTACCCTGCTTCGTCCTTTTATTTCGACCTTAACAACAAATGACTTTATAACTTATTTTCTGAGGTAACCGGAGATCCTCCTGTGACATAACCACCGTACAGAGTGGTTGATCCGGGTATTATGGATTTATATATTCAAAATTTCACAAAGATGCAATGCGAAACATGAAATTTTAGATATAGTTACTATTTCAATTATATATGATTTATTCTGTTACAACATTGGGATATTTGTTTTCAAGAATCAATTGAATTTCCAACTTTGGCAAAGATCATGGTCCAAGGTGCCTAAAATTAAGCATCAAAGAACAAGAGAGGCACCAATTGAGGTCTACTGCTCTGCAGCAGCAGTGGTACACTAAATTCAACTTTAAAAGGAAAAATACGTCGACTCTATCAAATTCCTATGAATATCCTCCATGTCCCCAAGGTAGTTGTTCGATGAAGATCTTCATAAGCACACTACATGGTTATACCAATGATTATATATGGATTTTGTCAACATAGATTTTATGTCGTAGCCATTTGAAGAGAACATAATGATTTCCATAATTTTCAAGCTGAATTAGACAAAATCAATGGCCAAAGACAAGCTTGCGTTAAATTGAAGCTAGAAATATTGTCACTTATGTCACTAATTTAGCATGCCCTTTACTCCATGGTTACTGAACACCTGATTTGACAGGCCCAACGTCGTAATTCTATGGGCCAAAAGATTTCTATGCAGAATGTTGAAGGCTCTATAGATATCAACGAAGCAACCGAGCTTGCATTGTCAGAAATGGTTGGATTCATTTTTTAATGTCATATAATTAATAATTAATATTTCTTTCTTAATTTAAGATGGCAGAGTGATGCACTTGATCTAAAGTGCTCTACAACACAGAATATATATTCTACAAATCCTACCCTTTTGAGTAAGGTGAGAGACATTGTTCAATTATGTATCTTTGAGTCTTGAGCCTGCTCATGCTAAGGTTTCTTCCACATTACTGGAGATGTACAGCACTGTTTTGAGCTCTAAATGGATGTTGGCAAGTTCCGCTCATTCAGGTTGTTATGAATGAATGATCACCCTTTTACTTACCATCTTTACCCAGTACTATATCTGCCATTGTTATGGCTATTTTAGATTCATCTCCATATTCTGTTATAGAGCACTGCGTTGCTATCTACGGATATTAACTTACAAATAACTTCATATTATTTGTTACTGTTGATTTTTTCCCTGTGGTACATCCTCCCTGTAATAGTATCCTAATTTCTAACTTCTAAATTCTGCAACACCCTTCACTTCTTCAAAGGCCACTATAAAGGTGGAGATGTCATTACATGCCAGTTGGTTCCTCTTATATCCTAGCTGCCCTTGTGCAAAAAGCTTCCTAAAGTCAGTTCATTCATTCAGAGATATAATCATTAACTGTTGAGACAAAGATCTTAGCTATTTTGTTTCTAACCATATAAATCATTAGTTGGTTGTTAATTTAGTCTCTTGATTTATAGATTGGATGAACAATATTAGATTTCCATAAAAGAAATCCAAATGAAACAATATAACCCAGAAGTCAACAATGTGGACTAGTGGGACTAAAGGATTGTGCTTAGTCAACTTTCAAATTTTTGATATTTTGGGGTTTGTTGGGCTAGATCTTAAGAATGGTACAAATGATTTTATTGTCCTCATTAAAGTGGCAATGGGTGGGTATGGGCCCACTAAACATAGAGTCTAGTCAGCAAGGCTGTGTTGGGTTGGTAAAAGTAGCCTGTTTTTATTGTCCTCGCCATGGTTGAAGTCTCTATATTGATCTGTTTCCTCTCATAAGACACTTTTTCTTGTGCTTGGAAACTCATAAGGATCACTCTACCCTCTCCTAAAGTTTGTTTGGAGAAAACAAATAAAAACCTATATAATGAAGAATATACAAGGGCACTTGAAGAACTCACCCATTGTTGATCTAGAGGTATGATATACAAATTTATATGGCTCTATCCATTTGCTAAATCCCCAACAAAATAGATCACAACAAACATGAAGCTGAGAAATTATGAAATCTCTCTCCGAGTCTGAGGTTTCCTTTCTATCATATTTGATTCATATGTAGGTAAGGAATGGATCTTTAATAGATGCCCTCAGTTCTTCTGAAAACAACCAACGTTCCCCCTTCTCAGATTTGGCCACAAGTTAAGTTAATGATGCCCAGGTCGCTTCTAATATCAAGGATATGTGGAAATTTACATAGCTCTTAGTTTTATTTCACTTTTTCCCTGGAGGAGTTAATAAAGAAAATAAGTTAATTGTTTCTTGTCAATCCTTCTTCGACTTTCTGAAGATTAGAACAAGGAATTGTATTGTTATAAATCAATCTATATGTTTCACAGTCAAAGCTCTACACAATGAAATGTCCCACACATACTCTATTTAGAATAATAACAGTCATAACACTCACAAAACCTCTCTGTTTTTCACACAACTCGTTTTCCAGTTTTTTTTATTTCTAATAAAAAAACATGTATGCTTCCAATATAACACAAATTCATATGTTCCACATTTTACAACAATTAATCCATTTCGCCAAAAAATATCACACATTAACATTAATAGTTTAACAATAATTTCCATATGCACCACTTCACACAATGAAAATTATCAATTTTAATCATTATGTGCTCTGGCAAATACCTCGACCTCTGCAAAGATTCATAGTTCTAAAATCAAAGCTCTTCGCAATTGCTCCCCCACACATACTTCATACTAGCAGATCAAAATCAATAGTTTAACAAGTCTCTATGCACCACGCCGCACAATGGAAATAAACAATAGTCCCTATGAAATTGAAAAGAGGCTAAAACGACTTGAGCATGAACATTGTGGTAAGGATCTCAAAGCTCTAAAACAAATTCTGGAAGCAATGAACAATAAAAGTCTTCTAGATTCTACAAAAGAAAAATTCAATCATCATGAGAATGAATTTGATTATACCCATAGTTCCAGAATCTCCCTAGAAGGAAAAATTGTTTATAGAGCTCATGAAATGCAAGTCAATCAATTGATGTTTGGAAACTATAACTATGGAAAATATTTTCAAGCTCCCATAGTGATAATGGAGCATGCAAAATCGGTAAACAACAAGTAATTTTTTTGTTATTCCCTTGGAGGGGTTTCAAAATAATCAAAGAAAAGTGAGCTAAGTACCTTAACCTGGAAGTTCAAACACCAAGAGATAAAATATGGGCAACAACAAAGCCCTTAGGGATCAACAATCAGGTAGGTCTAATTCCAAAGGATTTGCAAACCTCTATAATAATGAATCCATAGTTGTACAAAATCATAAAAGAGAACATAATATCACAACGAAGTTCATAGAAAATTCAAATGATGTTTTGCAAAAGGGAATACCTCGTCCACCATTCCTAGTTTCAAGTCCTTCCAGGCGAAATCAAAAATCTCAACAATCTTCTAAAGATATTCTTAACAGTGTGAAGAATAGCCACCCAAGTTGTTCTATGGAAAAAATCCAAAGGATGAATCCTGAAATTGAAAGGAAATCAAGACAATCAAGATCTTTGAAATCTTCAAATCAGGGAACCAAGCAAATTGGATTAGAAACAGAAATTCGATCACTCCATATTAGGATAAGAGCTAAAGGAGGTCATGTCATGCAAATAGATACAATGAGTGAAAGTAGCAGAGATGCAGTGGCAGAAAAATGCCATGAAACACCTACAACAGGTGAGATCTTTGTTTGCTCATACACCAACATAAGCTCCATTTCACAAATGGATTATGAGTTTATAAGAAAACAGAGTGATGTTAGTGTAGATTATGACTACGGACTTGATAATGGATATCAATGTCTACTTCAATCAAATGGCTCAGTAGATTCACATCCCAAGTTGAGGAGAACATTGGAGTTCATAACAAAACCAAGGTTAAGATTGCAATCTTATTTTTTCATACAATAAAACATATTTTCCAAGGTTAAGATTGCAATCTTATTTTTTCATACAATAAAACATATTTTCCAACATTGATTTGTAGTTGTCTTATGCACAGACATTATACAAAATTAAGTTCATGTAGATTTGGTAAAATAAAAAAATATGAAGAAGTTCATTTCGAAATTGATGAAGTTCATTGTGAAATGGATGAAATTCATTTGAATTGTTGTGAAGAACTATCTACAACAAGCACATAAAATCATTTGATGTTCCGATCAAAATATAAGGACGAAGCATGTGCCTTTTTTTAAAATAATGCTGGAACAACACGTGAACATCTGGAATGCAATGCAGTGGTTGAATTCTGATCTCCTTCTACAACAAGTTGGCAAGCAGGGGCAAGCACTAAGAGTGGGCATTGGGTTGATCTCCTTCTACAACAAGTTGGCAAGGAGGGGCAAGCACTAAGAGTGGGCACTGGGTTGATTATAACGCAAATGAGACAAACTGGAGTAGAGGAAACAAGGGCATGGGGAGTAAATGAAATATTACTTTTACTTGGCAGAGTAAACTTTTCTATTGTTTAGAAGAGGAAACGCTCAATTAAGAAGGAAATATTAAGTTTTCTACTAGTTAAATAAATAAGGCTACTCACAAGTTTTTTTTTTTTTTAAGCTTGGTAGTTCCTTTCATTTCACTTTTTTCACTTTATTTTTTTTTTCACTCTATTTTCATCAACATGTCCAAATACATCACCTCGATTGGGGAAGGGAATTGAATTTGTGATGAGTGCTATAACAACCCGCCTCATCACTGTTTAACCAAGACCCCACAGACAATGCTACTAACAAGTTTTTGATAAAGTGTACATCTATAGAAATTACACAAGTTTTTGGTAGTTTTTGATAAGGCTACCAATATATTTTTTTTATATGTTTTTGGTAGTGTACATCTATTTATAGCTTTTTATTATAAATTTCCATAGAAAGATTCACTAGATATTTAGGTTACTAAATGAGCATACAATCATCCATCTAGAGGACTTGGATGTCCAAAAATAAATGCAACAACCAAATTCGTAATTTCAGATGTTGATGCTAAAAAATAAATTCACAAATTCACAATGTTTTCACTGATGACTAACCATCCACATACAATGTAATAGTTAATATTTCAACTTTTACATCACAGTGCTTCAAGTTAATATTGAGTAAAAGGATTTCAAGTTTATCATACCATACCCTTGGGATCTATTTCAAGCAATGAAATATTTCTTCAATCTACAAATAAGAGTACTATCATTCTTGCATCAACTCCAACAACTTAGTTTGTCTTGATAACCAATTTCAACTCCAACAACTCAGTTTGTCTTGATAACCAATTTTGACTTCTTGCATCAACTACAACAACTAACTTTGTCTTGAATCTTGATAACCAATTTTGAATAATTGGATGCAATTGTTCAAAGAATTTCTATACCAAGGTTATGAATTTTGAATGTTCCAAAACTAATAAAATTTTGCTATTATGAGTCAACTATTCATCACATCAAACAAAAAAAAGTCAAACTCGATTATCCAATTTACTATGTGAATCACTACTAAATAAGTAATTTACCTCTTTATTATATTAAGGAAATATGATAAATTTTAGATATCTTTTAACAACTGCAATCCTTGCTACAATCCCTTTTCTAAAGAAATCATATTCACCCATCCTAAGAAGAAGGTTATGATACTTTTTATGAAGGAAAGATTAAAAGACATATCATAACATATTACAAAATAAAAATAACATGACATTCCAAATTAAAGAGATCTCATACCAGGATGGACTAAAATTGCATATTTAGAATGCTCCTACACACCATTAAGCATATGTGGAGGTCACCTTAACATACAATCATGTTCAAAGGAATGTAATGGAAAACCATGAACTCCTAAGGTGGCAATGTTGAAGACAACATTCTTTTAATGAGTTGTATTTCACATGGAACTTGAGGGAAAAAGGTATTAGTAAAAATAACCTTCATAATGGAAGTTAATAGTAGAAAAAGTGAAAGTATTTATGTGTAATAAAGAGCATAGTATTCAATAATTTTTTATTATTTAAAATGATATTAGTTAAAGAAATTACTCAAAAAGCAATTAATTAGTTAAATATGTTTTAAATTCAATATCTTGTTAAGAAATAGCTAAGGAATTTTATCATCCTTAGATAGTTGCATGAATTTAGTTATATAAAAGGTAAAAATACATCTTTCTTAAGCAATGGATAAATACTATATCCCTTTTATATAACTCAGTAAAAAACTTAAATACATTCTAACAAATCAAGTACAAATATTATCACAATCAATAGGCCTAACAAAGTACAAAAATTATCACAATCAATAGGCATCACAAAGTACAAATATTATCACAGTCAATATGTCTAACAAAGAAATATGCATCAATTCATTGAGCAACAGAATATCAATATTATTCCTTAACAACTCAATAAGTCTAACAAAGAAGTATGCATCAATTCATTGAAAAACATAATATCAATATTATTCCTTAACAATTGTTGCTTATTCCCAACCCAAAAAAGATACATAAATTTATAGCTCAATTCTCAAGTTCAAAACATAACTCTAAAACTTAAACCCATTAAATAATTTAGTGCTTTCATATGCATCTTCGGAAATAGGTAGATCCTACATAACCCCCTTCCATAGACTTTTTGACATTGCATTCAAATGTCTTTGGGTCATCTCTCATAACTGCACCAACTTCATGGTTAAGGGGATCTTCATGATTTGGTACCTGCACCAACATAAATATCAACATAGCCAAATCATGCCATAATGACCCCATTAACCTCTCTCCACACTTTTTAATAAATGGGTAAAACATTATACACACATAAATCAAAGCTTGCTAGCAAAATTTTTGAAAACTAGAATCCTTAATGCATTGTCCCACTTATTGTAATAAATAATATATTGTGATTTGAAACTTTGTAGAATTTCACTTACTATGAAGAGATGATACAACCCATAAATGATGGTGTTGATATTTAGAACAGGCTTCCAATCTTCACTCAAAATATTGAGACACACATTTCCTTCCAAGTCAATATTGGGGTGATAAACCTATAACATTTGAGTAAATTATATGTAAACAATTTGAGAACTAGACAACCAACATCCACTAATTTATTTGCAACTTTAGTTAAAATATTTCCTTACAAGTAAAATATTTTCATGTAATTTAAAGTTTCTTTGAAGAATCTAAAGGATCCATACCTTTGTTCTACATTTCACTTTTGGGGGGTTGTGGGGGTAATCAGGTGGTACTTGAAATGTAAACAAAAATGAACCACCTCTGCACAAGAACCAAAACAAGGAAATAATTAGCATTAATAATAATTTTTGATAATTAGGGTTAATAATAATTAGATGAAAATTAAGTTAATATTTTCTATAGACTTCTAACATAAAATAACTTACTTATAATATCCTTCATCAGGCCGAAGCACAATTTCAAAGTTCATTATATCATCCTTTCCATTTGGAAATGATATATCACTGTTATTTGGTAGGTTCAATTCACTGACATCTGTAAATTTCATGGTAACAAATTCATTAAAACAAATTAGTGTAAATAATAGGTACCATATAAGTCAAGAGTATAATCTAATAGTTTATATTTGTACATATACTAACCTTTATGCATTACCAATTCACCAGTACTTTGCTTCTTCATTGGTGACTTTTCATTACTACCTTTATCATCGTCTCCATGTTTTCGCTTTAGTGCAGAAATCCTCAGCATCCTACAATCAATGATATATTAATAAAAATGACATATAATTAATAAACTACATAAATAACTACTTGTTGCAATTAAAAAGAACTCGATAAACTCATGTCATGCTTAGACAAAGACATTCTACTATTCATTAATGAATAATGGATACTAACAAAGTTATCTCTAGAGATTGAACAAAGATGAGAACATAATCGAATAAAGTATGATCAACCTAAGAGCACCAACGATGAATGATAGAGAAAATAAAAGTTGAGCTACCTCAATGGGCTTAAGATTAACATGCAATCAACATAACATAATAAAAGACTTAACATAATAAAAGACTTAACTGTTAACTGATTACAACTTAATGAAGTGTCTAAAACACTAGAAAACTTAAAAAGAAATATATTAAGTATGATAATTTGGTGAGTTTATATGATATATTTTATTTCAAAGTAGACAAGTGAAAAATAAAGATTTGAATTATGGTGTAGTTATAAAATATAAAAAATCTAATTTTCTCAATCACAAAATGTCTAAAATGTGACCCAAAAAATAGATGACTTAAGTTTCACTCATCAAAATACACACTAATAACTCTTAAGAATTGCTATCTCCAGCATGACATTAGTCATGGTACATACTATTTATGTTCCAAAGGTAAAGGTAAAGAATAAAACAAAGAATTTTAAATATAATAAAAACAATGAAAATTGAAGTAAGTTTGAAGTATCAAATGGCTAGTAGTATTTCCCTATTTCTATGGCACTTAGAGGTCCATTAATGGGTTTTTAGGATCAATATTTTGTAATTTTCATAGTTTATATGTTAGATATTTTTTACCCTTTTTTTCTGGTTTAATATAATCAAAACTTTCTAGGGTTTTTCAAGGTTTTCAGTCTATATAGGAAATCAGAATCCCAATTTAAACAACAAAACCCAAATTTGTGAAAGTGCTAATAATATCTTATAATATTTTTGAGATTTTATTTTCTGGTTTAATTTGTCCAAAATCTCCATTAAAAATTTGTTAGAGTCACATGTTTAATTTTTTTTTTCAACAGGAGAAAAATCGCTGTTTAAATATTAAATCATGGGCAAAACAGTGCATCATCCAGAAACATGTGCGGCTGAGGGAGAGATAGCCAGTCTCGACAGGAGAGAGGAATTTCCCGATCAGGCAGAGGTAAAAAAGAGCAACAGAGTATAGATCCTCAACAGTCATTGTCGTGAAACCATATAGGTTCACAACAGCAAACAGAGCCCAGCAAAAGATACTGGCACCCAGGCGAAGTAGGATGAAAAAATACATAGAACGGTAGAAACAATAAGAAAGAAACACTACCGACCTCTATGCTGATACAGCGCATTAACTAAACCAAGACACATGTTTAAATTGTGAACTCTACAAAAAACTTTGCGAACTGCTAAATCCATATATAAAATAAAAAACGTAATTTAAACCCTAAAACTAAAATTCAATCAAGAAAAACCATTAATTTTCTAACCCAAAACTCCAGAAAGTTTTCATAGTTAGAAAACAATTAAAATTTATCTATTTATCTAATAAACGTCATCATCACTCGAGACGTGAAGAATGATAACACTATTGCATCGCCGTCATTTTTCAAATAAAAAAATTTAAAAAATCAGTAATTTTACTATGAATATCCGCCCATTAACCAAACCCGTGCGTATTATTATTTCTAAATCCAAGTCCATACCTGCCAGAACAACGCCGCCAAGCGCTCAAGAGTGTCTGCGATGGAATAAGAATAGAAATGGACTTTGCCGGAGACGAGATTGCCGCTCAAGAGTGTCTGCGACGAGATATTTCCAGCAAAGTTTCCTTTCCTTCAGTCTGAATTTGAATTCAGATAAAGGCAAAATGCACGAATTTCCTTTCCTTCAAATCCGTCTCGATTTATAGTGTTTCATGTCAATAATGCTCACGTCTGTTAAGAAAGAAATATCACCGTGTTAAATAATTATGGTTTTCATTATAGTTTATAAGCTTTTTAATAAGATCGTCGGGTCCGGTGCTGTTTTGTTTTATTATGGCGAAAAGAGAAATCTAGAGAAAGGTTTTTTGGGCATCTGGTTTTGATAAGCCATGGTATTAATCCATGGTATTGTAATAAATCATATTTAAATTTAATAATATCCATAGTAAAGTGGTGTGAATATCTATGATTAATAGTCTTATTAAATTTTCATAAAATATTTTGATTGTGAAATAACTTATGATTTTTTGACATGTGGTATTGATAACCCATGGTATTAGCCTATGGTATCGTAACAAAGCCTATCCACAAGATCATAATATCAATCGCAAAGTGGGGGGAACTATCCATAGTTATATGTGGTATTGATAATATCCACGGTAAAGTGGGGGTGAATATCCATGGTTAAGAATCTTATCATATTGTTATAAAATATTTTGGTTCTGAAATAAGTTATGGTTTTTAGACATGTGGTCTTGATAAACCATGGTATTGGCCCATGGTATTTTAGCAAAGCCTATTCACAAATTAATAACTAAATCAAAATACAACAAATTGAATTTTATTATTTTTATTTCTTTTAACTTTTTATTATTAATTGATGGCACTCATACCAGATATTACTTATATTATTTTATTTTTATTTTTGCGTAGATAGCCCATTATGACCCCGATGTGTAAGTATGTCAGAAGCAAACAAAAAAAACTATTTTTTAAATTAAAAATAAATTTAAACAATATAAATTTAAAATATGAAGAGTTTTACAAACACTAAAAAATGATATGGTAATTAAATAAAAAATTAATAAGTCAGAGGTATAGTAAATAAATAAAACCTCTTTTCATACTTACTCATGGTAAATAAATAAAAATATAAATAAACTAGAGGTATGATAAATAAATAAAACATATTTTTATATTTACTCCATAAACCTTTTATATTTACAAAAGCTCAAAAATAAGTTTTTTTAGGTGAAGCCTATGGGCCAAATACCACAGGAGACATTATTATTAATACCATGGGCCAAATACCATATTTATAAAAGAGGTATAAAAAGGTAAGGTAAATGAATAAAAATATATCAAATATGAGTAGAAATCAACATCTAATTATATTGGAAGCCTATGGATCAAACACCATGGACCAGATTAATAATAATACCATGCAAAAAAAAAACATTATTAACCCTAAGATTAACATTAAAATATTAATATTAATATTATTGTTACTAAATATAATATTGATATTAATATATTATAATATTATTAAATTTAATAACTTTGTATTAATACAATATTAAATTTGTTATATATATATATATATATATATATATATATATATATATATATATAAACTCTAGATATATGTGGGAGGGAAGAACAAAGACATATGATAGAGGTGGAGAAATAGAGGGAGTGACAAAGGAGAGATGAGGGGAGAGAAGGAATGAAGAGAGAGAGAGGGAGAGGAGAGAGAGAGGTAGAGAAGGGTAAGAGAGAGAGAGAGAGACATAAATATGGAGGTGGGAGGGAGAGAGAGAGAGAGAGGAGGGGGGGAGAGAAGAAGAAATACATAGAGAATGAGAAGTGGAGAGAGAGGGAGTGACAAAGGAGAGATGAAGTGATACATAGAGAGATAGAGTTGGAGGGGGGAGAGAAGAAGAAATACATAGAGAGTGAGAAGTGGAGAGAGAGGGAGTGACAAAGGTGAGATAAAGTGACATAGACAGAGTGATGGAGATAAGGGGGAGAGAAGGAGAGAGAAGAAGAAAGGGAGTGATAAGTAACATGGTTGGAGAGAGAGATAGAGTAATGGGGGAAGAGAGAGCATTTGAGGGCAGAGAGAGAGAGAGTGGGGGGCTGAATATAGAGGGAGGGAGGTGATAAAATGAGAGAGAGGAAGGCCGAGAGAGAGGAAGAGAGTGATGGGGGGATATAGAGGATTGTGGAGAGAAAGAGAGAGAAAGAGAGAGTGATGGGGGAAGAGAGAGGGAGGTAGGAGAGAAAGGGAGAGAGAGGAAGGAAAAGAGAGGGGATTTTGTTGAAAATGCAACAAGATGATGGAGCTTAGTGAAATGAAGTCGCCTTCACTAAGTGGGCCTGCAGGCTATTTTTGGCGCAAAGTCTATTTTTAGACTATGTCTATTTTTAGACATATGGAGCATGGTCTAGGAGTTGCAGTATGCTATTCTTGGATGATTGGTCAAGTTGGTAAAAATAGATGGACCTATATTTTTAGACATACAGGTCGAAGTCTATTTTTAGACTGCCTGTCTAAAAATAGGTCAGTCAAATATTATTAGCCCTTAATAATATTTGGACTATAAACTTCAGTTTATCCTCTTGCAACACTTCAGTTGGAGCTACGGATGTGGCCCATGCACCTGACAGAAGGAATTACACTATTCCTAGGGGTTTGGTGAGCTCATGCATGGTTTACTTCAGTTAGAAATCAAGTGGCGGAGTTTGGTGGAGTTGATGAGACAATTGGTGGAGTTGTGTTCTGTTTAACTTAGTTGAACTAGTTGTATTTAGTATAACTGGATAATACACTAGAGATGAGTGGAGTGAATTAAATATTATTTAATTCACTAATTATTAACTCATTATTCAACTCAAGAACACATCAGTTGACTGCAGTGCATGAACAGTTCAGTGAAGACCAGTGGAAGAGGTAGATGAAAGGGTGAGTTTGCTATTAGTTGCGACATCAGTTGTGCATGAGATTTGCACAAGCATTGGAGGAGATTTCCCATGAGGATTGCGCAGTTGAAGCCAAGGAGATTCGAACTTGGATCTCTCATTACACCAACTTGGATTGCGCAATAGAGGCAGGAAAATAGTGGATGAGTTTTGAACCCGTGACTTGTTCAAAAATGAGCTAGTTTGTGTGTAACCTTTGGAGACAGTACTGAGTACTTGTGAGGAGTATTGTACTGAGATTGTTACAAGTTCTCTTCCATTATAATATACAAAATAGCTGGGGGTTTTCAGCTATAAGCTTTCCCCATTACATATTGTGTTTATGTGCGCATGCGACTGTTTCTATTTCCGCAAATTGATGATCAATTGTAGAAGAGGTTATGTGTTATGCATGAATTCGAATTAGTGTGTGACCAGGATAATCTCAGTGGATAAATCTTCATTATTCAGCAAATTTCTACAGATTTAAGAGAGAGGAGCAGAGAGGGAGGGGTAGAGAGATGGAGTTGGAGGGGGGGAGAGGGAGGGATAGAGAGATGGAGTTGTATGGGGAGAGACGAAGAGATAGAGACATGGAGTTGGAAGGGGATAGAGAGATGGAGCTGGATGGGGAGAGAGAGAGTGAGGGAAGCTAAAAAACAGAGAGTAACAAGTGGATAGAGAGAGATACTGACAAGGGAGAGATGGAGAGAGAGTGTGTATGTGTGGGGGCCAGATAAAGAGTCAAAGTAGAAGAGATGGAGAGAATAGGGGAGAGAAGGAGAGAGAGAGAGGCATATAGTGACAAAGTTAAAAGTTGAAGAGAGAGAGAGAGAGAGAGAGAGAGAGAGAGGTAGGGAAAGAGAGATGGAGATGTAGGGGGATAGAGAGGGAGGTAAGAAAAAATACATAGAGAGTGAAAGTTAGAGAGAGAGAGAGAGAGAGGATAGTAGGAGGGAAGAGAGATAGAAGCGAGGGAGAGGGAGGGAAGGGGAAGAGAGAGAGAGGGAGGGCAAGGAGGAGGGAGTGATAGATAGATAGATTGGATAAAGAGAGTGTATGTTTTGGGGTTGATTGTATAGAGATACAAAGGGATCTAGAGATATAGATGGAAGGTTAAGAGAAAGAAGAGATAGATGGAGACAGGGAGGGAGGGATGAACAAATTGATAAATATGGAGTGAGAGAGTCTGTGTGTTTGTGTGGGTGAGATAAGGAGACAAAAAAGGAGAGATGGAGGGACATATAGATATATATGGAGTGGGAGAGAGGGAATATTATTTCATACAATAGATACATTGATTTCAGTGTAGATGGTGATTTCTAATCCTATTTGATTGCTTGCACTAGATGCATTGATTTTAGTGTAGATTTTTATTTCTAATGATATTTGATTACTTGCACTAGATGCATTGATTTTAGTGTATATTTTGGTTTCTAATCCTATTTTCGTACTTGCACTAGATGCATTGATTTGGGTGTAGATGCTGATTTTTTATCTTATTTGATTACTTGCATTAGATGCATTGATTTCTGTGTAGATGTTGCTTTCTAATATTATTTGATTTGTTGCATTATATGCATTGATTTCAGTGTATATGTTGATTTCTGATTTTATGTAATTGGATGTATGATGGTACATTCGTTTTAAATTCATTGGACAAATAGTGTGCATTGATTTCAGTGTAAGAACAAAAATTATTCACAATTTAGAACGATTTTTGTGTTATAGTAATTAAACCTAATAATTTTGGAGAGCAAGAGAGACAAGGTATGATGTTTACTACAACAGCTCGAGCTAAATATTGAAATCTTTTATGTTTTATGATTTCTATTGTCTTTTTCATATAATCGATACGGAAAGATGACAAAACTAACAAGGGTGAAAATAAGAATAGTAGAAGAAAATAGTTTGAGATTGATCAAGGCTATTTTTAATTGACTAAATTCTTATTATTCACATTTTCTATCATTCAATATTATTACATTGTCACTTTCCATTCAAAAATTTTCTTTCATCACTTTTCACCATTAAAGTTATTTTACAATATTTATCATCTCAACAAACTGAGGTAACTAAGCAATATTAAAATTAAAATGAATTGATAAATCTCAAACATATTTAGCATATTTTAATTGGTTATATTAATATTTGATGTATTTACATATTATTGATAAAATTATTCATATGTTCCTCATATTATCGATAGATTTTCCTTGGTCGCACATGATTGAAACCAACCTAGATCCATCTTAACTATGGATCTATCAAGCATCAAGAGGGATCAATTCTCTCGAGGTTCAAACCTTTGCTCAAGTTTTTCACTAGAAAAAGAGGTTTGCACCTCGGGAGATTTGATCCCTCTCGGTTCTTGATAGATCCATAGTTAAGATGGATCTAGGTTGGTTTAATTAAGTCCACAATTAAAATTGTTTGCATACTTAAATTACACCAACACATCTACCGTATACTAGGTTGTAGAGCACCTCTCGACATAAGGATTCATCTCCTTATGATGGTTTGACCATTAATGATTATTGATATGTACTCTATGACATTTGGATTTGAATTTGGGTATTTTTAAGAATAAGCACATGTTCTTTATTGTTCTTAATGACGTAATTATTTGTTATTTTGAAATAATATAGTGATTGACATGTTATTTTGAGATTTTTAGTTGAAATGGGATTAAAATTAACAAAATTAATTACATAATATTATCCATCTCACTTTTTTAATTTAAAGTGTGCTTAATAACGAGGTTTTCCCTACCCTCAAGCTCACTTAGATTTTTATCCCAGTTGCAAAACCTTAACAAGTATTGCATCGTACAAACTATTCAATTAGCTCAAAATCTAACTCTTCAACATTTTTTCCTTTTTTTTAGCATACTTTCCGATCAATTTAATCTGAAATGTAGTAGGGATTTGTTGGAATTGCAAGTTTGAATTATGTTCTCTACATAATATGAATACCCAAAGGAATTACACATTCTGGAACTTGGGTTTGAGAGTTGTAAGGTTGTTCTCTGTACTTCAGCTGAGAAACCTGCGGAGAGATCAGCCCTTCACACTATGGATCCATTGCAGTCTTCCAGGAGTTAATTGTCATATATGGCATCAGGATATCCATATATTATCCTATGCAACAACATTTCCTGTAGGAATTGCGTAATTTTGCATTGAGGGTTTGAGGATAAGAGGAAATTCCAAGCAACTCAGCTTGGACACCTGTGAGGGATTAATACTTCACTACTAGGATCACTTCAGTAGCCTCGGATCAACATTGTATTATCTATCAATAGGCTACATCATCAGCCCTCCTAGACAATGCAGTATTTCCCAACAATTGTGCATGCAACAACTATATATTTAGTGGAGGAGATAGATCTTAAGTTTCTCAGCTTGGGATCAGGAGAAGGGACCAACCCTTTAGTTCTTGAGATGATTGGGTGCTATTGGAGTAGATAGATCATTCTTTCAACCCAATATTAGAAATTGTCTCTAGGGAGTGTGTAACTCAACTAGCAGGGGTGCACTGTGCATTCCAAAAAGGGCCGAAATTCCAAACTCAAAATCTGTCCAGACCATTTTTGGGGTTTTCAAGTAGAGGTCATGGTTAAAATCCCAGATTTTTTAGAGCACTACAGAAACAACCTTTTTTACTTCCCAGTGCTAGTTTTCAGTCGAGTTGTTTCAACCTTCTTTGGATGGCTTGAGTGCATCCCGTTTTGGAGCACTATGTATATTAATTTTTTGTTGATACATAATTATATGGCTCAGTCGTTTCTACTCATATCTATGATGTTTTGATGTATTCCGACATTTTTCCAATTTTATATGTTTTATTCTTATTTGGAATTTTGCATATGTTTTATATTCTTGTCTTTCCCATTTTGGGATATTACACACTTCTAGATCAGGAAATATAGAGAATCACTTTTTGTGTTAAATGAAATGACCTATATATATAATGAATACGTAAGAGCATCTATCCATGTAGTACACTAGAAAGTTTCGTAAGTTCAAATGTTTTGCAGTTTTTTGGGTTAGCTATATATATGCTAGAGAATCAAGGATTTGGTCATATTTTCATTTGTAGATTGAGTATAATTTATGCTTCAAAAATATCAAGGTATATGATGGTGATATCTGTCTATATGTGATTTATGAGACTCTAGTTTCTTCTCTCTGAAAATCATCTGGGCTGTAATATTTCCAAATGGAAAAATCAACAATACATGCACAAGAAACACATTTTTCATAAATATATGCTATAATAACTTATAATAGCCCATGGATCCATTGGTTTATTCATTATAGGACCCAAATCCAAAAGGAGATCAGAAAAAAATCATGATAGATGAGTTAAACAAGTCTCCCACTCCCAACATAATCCAAAAACAATGGAACCCCAAAACTACTGTAACATAGAAATATTGCAACAAGTGATAGTGAATTCTAATGAGGGTTTATACTCTGAATTATAGAGACAAGTAGATCTATTTTTATATTAATCAATAATGATCAAAAACTAAGATATAGTCTCTTTTACACCATTCCAAGATAACCCAAAAAGGGTTTATGGAAATAAACCCAAATACAAATGGTGATCTACAGGCCTAGGACTGAAGAGTCACTGCAAAATGAAGCTCATGAAGATATAAGGCTGAAATAATATATAAATAATGTATATATCCTCAAAGGTCTCCTCCAATGAAAGGCTGAACCCTTCAACCACAAGAAAACACTCCAAAAGAGCCACTAGATCCCTCACTGAAGTTACCCTCGAAAATAACACAATTCCTAGCTGAAACTGCGCTATAAATGATGGGGATAAATTGGCCAGATGAAAAATATCTTAAATGTGCTCAAGAACCCTCCAAAATTATCTCCCAAGAGAAGGAATCCTTCCTCCTATGGGAAACTAGCTCATAAAGTAGGTTTCTCAACCCTCCACTGCAACACCCTGCAACACAGCACAATATTCTAAAAAAACTGCGATGTACTTGAAGATTGAAGCTTGGCTAGAATGTCAGATATTTGGAATGATAGATCAGGACTCTCCCAGGAGGTCTATCAATGAAAGAGGTGGAATTCCTAAACAGGAATACCTTGTGCTAAATAGCACCAACAATCTTAGCTAAACAGTTGAAGAGAGAAAAAGTCTAGACAGACATATCAAAATTAAATTCATTAGCTAACCTCATATGGCTGCCATCGTCCTCCTTATAAGCAATGTGAGCCTTCTCACCTTCGGTCCTACTCATTAGGGTTTCCATCATCACACAATCAATCTCCCTCCAAAACTGCGTTGTCCCACCATTAATGGCACTCCTCCATAACAATGTTGTTTGATTTGGTCACAGTTGACCTATTCAACCTTCTCTAGCCCCTTTTCACACCTAAGGGTCATCAATCCATCTTTCATGCAACTATCTAAACTAATCAACATTCATACTGAGTTGTCTCTATTGATGATTTAGTTGTCTCTATTGATGATTTATTCCCTTCATCCAACTCTATTGACTTGGTCAAACTTGACCTTCTCCACATGCTTATCCCCTGTTCACACATGAGGGTACTTTATCCAGCTATGAATATGATCCCTTTTCACATTAAGAGGGATTTTATAGCTACTAAAAATATTTATTGGCCTCCTTACCCATTTATTTTTCTAACAACATGTCAAAAGCAAATTTAATATTCCAATTAGCTGCATGCTAATTTAGAAATATTGTTGTCCTGCCCTCCCAAATGTTGCTTTTCCTCAAGCAAATGCAAGGATAGAACTGAAGAGCCTCCTCTCCTCCTCCTGTAGCATCCTCATATGATAAAATCCTCCAAGGAACAAGATGTTGTCTTATCAATACATCTCCAAGTTTCCCCTCCCAAGTATGCAAGTTAGCTTTTGGTGACCATTCCAAATAGTTATCATCATGTAGAAGTAAAAAACCCATGGAGGTAGCAATGTATTGTCTAGAGGCCTTCTTGAGGCATGAGATCTGATATATGTTTGGAATTATCATCCCCATGTGAATCTGCCATCCCCAAGTTATCATCCATACAAAATGAGCCACCCTCCAAAATGGTAACTCATGAAAAATCTCCTCCACCCTTGGCTCCAACAATGTAGGTGGGTTGCATAACTAAACATGGTAGACAAAATAGCCTACCCCACGCTATCTCTCTCTCCAATTATGATAAATGTAGAGTAGCTGCTGATTTTTGGCTGCAATAATTTTGTCATTAAGAGGCAAGAAGAAGGATGGATCTTCAAAAATCCTCTCTCTAGAATCATGGATCATGCTGGCCGAAACCATCCCATACAAAGTGAATGGTACATCACCACCATATGGTACGCAAATTGGAAAAATGTTGAATGTTATGTGAAATTTTGGATGATACCAATGGTTTCTCAAGTGGATACAACACAGTCTTTCCAACTATTGTTTTAGAACATCATGTGGCAAGTTGTCCCTCAACAAGTTACTAGTTGTGCATGTTTGCTCATCTACTATGAGGTAGTAAATGACATTATATATCAGTTGAGCATAATAATAATAACACCACACTTGCCCAAATTAATGCAGAGATGGGTTATCTCCATCATAAATTTTGGTCCTAGAATGACAATGAAACCCAAAAATAACTTGCCCTCTTGTGGGGCAATGCACTGTACATAGATGGTGAGAAGATGAAAATACTTCATTAAATGATCAATAAGTACAAAAATACATTTCTTACCATGCAAAGTGAGTAGGCTGAAAGTGAGGTCCATAAATGAACCCTCCCAAGAGAATCTCCTCATAAAGATCTTAAAAATGAAGGAATGCATACTCCTCTTGGAATACTCCATCAATAAATGAATACTCCCAAGTGACAGCGTTGTTGGCCTTAGTAATAAGGCTCTTTTCACTCTATGACCCCTTTCTTTGACATGCCATATTCCAAAGTCATCCACCATCATGCTGCTATGTGTGGAGATCTCCTTCCTATGTGGAAGTACCTCCTTATCCTCCAATGTTGAAGGGTAGCCTTTTTTCACTTTGATTGTGCCATCCCTTTCTCCTGAAACATACTACAAAGTATGGGAAAAATACAACCCATACTCTCCCAAGAGTAGCCAAAGAAACAATAGCTCTTGCTGCCTCCTCACACCTCCATCATACAAATCATGAGATGAATATATGAAGAATACCATATCAACATAATGTATCCAAACTGCTTGCTGCCATATGATGCAAGTGCCCTGCCAAGTTTCCTCCACCAACATACCCTTTGAAGAAGGATATGTCACATGATGGCCAAACTCTTTCAAGCGTAGCCAACGTAGCCATGCCTCTTGCTGACCTATATCATAGATATGTAGGTGACTTACCAACCTCTTTATCACCACCCACACTCATTCATCCAAATGTGGTTGTCTCCTACCATGCTCCATCTTGGTATTCCTCCAATGGAGAACACCATTCTCCCATATCAAATTTCTATCGTTGCATTTCATGGGAAGTTGAAATGCAAACTCTTGGAGATATCCAAGTGAATACCCCTCACCAATGACCATATTGAATCCATAAGGATCTAAGTATGCTAGAAACAAAGGCTCCTCATAGAGTTGTGCAATGCCCATCAAGAAAGAACCATCAGAATGTTGAAAGATAAGATCTCCCCCATCAATCATCTTCTCATCCAATGTCACACAAGTGTAATGGTCATCAGAATGCTCTAATAATACTTGGCCCCCCAACTCATCAGTCCTTCTCAATGACAACATTGTTGATCTCCATAATGGTGTTTTTGATGTCTCATGCTCATGCTCGATGATGAACATATAGTTCTGCATTGGATTGTTTAGGAAAATGATCATCCTATCCACCATAAATCCACACCCCAACCCCAGGTGTTGTGTGCATCTCAATAATGAATAATCAGGATGATTTTTCATCCTCTCCTTGAAAAACTCAAGGTTTCTCAGCGCAGTGAAATTCTGCTTCTCCAAATCAGCAATATGTTTCGACCCTTGGTCATGCAATGGCATATTTTCACAACCCTCCATAAGATGTGCTGAAATAACAGAAAGTGGAAACTTACGCATACTGTTAGTGTCTCGTGATTTGGTTGATTGGCAAGCCAAGTGACAGGGTAACATCAAACCAATCTTTGGAGCCCAAGGACCTAGCCTTCCTGGACTCAGAGAGGGCTCTCTCTATTTGTGTAAGGGATATCTATGTGTTTGCTTCTTTTGTTTCTATTTTTAGGGTAGTTATGAAGTAGGTTTTTGGTTTTGCTTTTAGGTTTTCGAGGGAGGAACTGATCAAAGACTAAGATAGATAAAAATATTTTCAGATCAACTGGGCTATGGGGTCACAAGGGTCGAGAAAGCCTCAGATGGTGATACAAGGGATGTTGAAGGGGGGATTTGATCAAGGTAAAATGGATCTTAAGGTAAAATGAAGTGGGATGGACACTAATTTTGTGAAGGAAAAAGGCTTTCAAACATAATTAGTTCAATAGCTGACATAAACATGGTAGGGCTAACCATTAATCATGATAAATGTAACTACAAACTGATAAATGCATAGAAATAAACATTCAAGAAATACATAGAGATATATGACTCTCTAACTTTAGGAAATTACTATTAGACTTTGGGGAAAGACAATTAGGACAAACAAATAACTCAAATCACTATGAGGAAACACCTAGACATAGTATTTCAAGCTATTGAGCACTTTGAAGTAAGATTGCAGAGTTTTAGGCAAAGGGCAAGATCAGTACAAGACCTCCTTGGTTCAACTAGGATAATCAAACAATCAAAGAAATGTTTCAAAGGTGGAGCTATTACTAGCCATGAGTAAGCAGGGCATACCGTGAATCATACTTAGCATGCATAAAACCATAGATGAAACAAGCAAACAATTTCTTCAGTGATCAAAGAGCAATCAAGATTTATTTGATATGACTAAGAAGGAAGAAAACATAGAAGCTATAATGAAACAGGAAATCTGAGGTGCCTCCAAGGGCATGTATAAAATCTATTCTCTACTATCTTATAGCAAACAAGAGCATGAAATATGTATGAAAACTAAGAAGCATAACAGAGAAGGACACTATACCATTTTACCAAGTCAAGGAATCCAACAGTAGTCCTCTTTCATCATCCAAAATATTCAAGAAACTATCTAATGCATGAGACAAGTATTTCTTCCAAGCTTGTATAACCACATATTTCTCTATATCATCAAGTTCAGCCCTGTTTACAATGAATTCTCTTGGAATATATAAGCCAAGATGAGGGAAAACCTCCTAGTGCAACTAGCAAGCTCATTGGCCCATCAAAAATATATGATTTTGTCCTTGAGGCTTTGCAAAGCCCAAGGCACAAAATATCTATAAAAATATCTTAAAAATGATAAAAAATGAAATTATATTGACTTTTCCTAACTAACCATGGCCAAAAAAGGCTAAACGCACATTAGGAAAAGCCACTTCAGAAAAGTGCATTTTTCACAAAAATACTTAAGAAATATATCAGCAAAAAAACCCTTATCCTGTGGGAAAATTTTGGAGGCCTTCCCTATGTCGAAATGAGGCCCGTGATGGCTTGTTGGAAAGCTCTAGATATATATTTTATGAAAATATTTTTTTTTCCCAAAAATAATCACAAGAAGCCTATGAAAAACTGACCTGTGTGGAAAAACCCAGAAAATAGACTTTGCTGATATGTGGGGCAGAGTGTTGAAAAAGTGACTGTTTTTCACCATTTTGGGGGACCAAATCATCTTCAATTGATCTGAAATTCACTGAGTAGATGTCCCTAAAATTATGGCATCCAATGATACCATTTTAATCCTTTGAGGATGTCTCAAACAAAAATGGCGATGCCCATGATTTTTAGCAAAAAGCCCAAAAATGTCAAAAAACAAAAACTTGTTGAATTTTGCCCAATTTTGGCGAGCATGACCCTCATGGGTTTTCAGAAGCATGCTGAGAAGCGGAGGCCAAAATTTGAAGCCTTGATATGTATTTCTTCATTTTTTGTTTCGGGTGCCTCTTTTGAGCCTCCTTGAGCTTTTCTTGTGTGGCCTTTAATTTCCGTCGGGCGAATTGATTAAGCTTCTTATAGTGCTCGGTCATTCTTCTTTGAAGGTCCAAATCTCTATTGGCCTTTTCCAACTTCTTCTCCAAGTGTTCATTCACCCTTTGAAGACATGTTTCTCTATTTTTTTCTATCTCTTGGGTGAATAAGGTAGTAAGAAGAAAAGATTGGAAAAGGGCAGCCTCTTCCTCTTTTTGTTTCTCCAAATCTCTTCTGAGTCCCATGGTCCTTGGCCTCTTTATCCTTGGCTTATATTCTTCTTCACTATCATTGAACTCGCCCATGATTTCTTCTAACTTAATTTGTGCTTTGGAGGCCTCTTTTTAATATTTGATAGCCCCTGTCTCATACAACACCATCTGGACACTCATAAGCTTGTTTTGTGTTTGCAGAAAGTGAATAAGGTTTTTAGACCTCTCTACATCCACTCTTAGATCATGAATTTGATCTTCTCTATTTATCAAGAGAGACTCTAGGATTTTGGCCTCATTGTCATTATCATCATTGTTTATCTGAATTATGTCAAAGTCCCTCTCTTTCTCATGGCTACTTTCTTACTTCTCCTTTCCCTTGCTTTGGGTGGCCTTCTTGGTCTTCCTCCTCTTTGGTAATTAAAGAATGGATTGCTTGGGAAACTTCCCTTTGCTTCAAAGGACTCTAGTAACATTTGGAGTTACAGTTTGAGGCACTCTCTTTCTTGATGTTCGGGGCTTTGTCACCTTTGGAGAAAAAAACATGGCCCCTTGCCTAGGAGAGGCAGCTAGCACATGCTCTATTTGCTCTTTTCCCTTGCTACTCCCCTCATCATCCTTGCCACTGTTTTGACCTTCTTCATGAATTCTTTGACTATCACCTTGCATGTCTCCTTGAGGGTTTCCCTTTTCACCTTTGTCCCTACTTTATTCAGGACTTTTAGGCTCTACATCTTTAATGTCTTGTGCTTCATCCTCATTATGTTTACTATTGTGAAGGCTACCAATATCTTCATCAAACTGTTCCATTTCTTCATCGTTTTCCTCTTCACTGTTTTTATTTTCTTTATGGTGCTCTTCTTCATCACTGTGCTACCTTTCATCACTATGTTTTTCTTTACTTTTCTCCTTTTGTCCTGGATCCTCTTCACTGTTTTTTTCTTTGTCACTAAGCTGCCTTTCCTCACTGTGTTCTTCTTCATCATTATGTTGTTCTTCCTCACTGTGTTCTTCTTCATCATTATGTTGTTCTTCCTCACTGTGTTGTTCTTCCTCATTATGCTCTTCTTCTTGATCAATCATGGGAGATTTTAGCTTCTTAGGAGTGGGTTTACTAGAAGAAGGAGAAAGAGGATGAGTGGAAGGTGAAGGAGATGCATGGGATGAAGAAAAAGTGGCAAAATCGGGATGTGAAATGAAAGTGTCCCAAGAGATTCCCTTCTTTTCAAGTTGATGAAGAATGACAATCTTGATGAGGGAATGATGGAAAATACAAGTTGAATGCTAATAAGAAGGTCTCTTTTGAACAGTAGAAGACATCTTTTCAATGCTTCTATGGAGGAAGAAGGGGAGGTTTAGCAATTGGGTTCTCGTGAAGTGCATGAGTAGCCTGATATGGTAAGCATAAACCCGGAAAAACCTTCCCTCGCATGTGAAGTTTTTCATTATTATCTTCATGAGGGGAGCATAGCTGGTCAACAAATATGAAAAAGGAAAAATGGATGGGCATGCATCCCAATGCTCTGGCTTCAAAAAGGGTTTGTATTGATATGAGTCTAGGTAGCTCTGCTTAAACCATTTTTCTCCGACATATGGGATTTTGTTAGCTCTGGAAATGGATCTAGGAGAAAACTTGAAATCTAAGCCTGCCAGCTAAACATGTTTCCCTTGCAGTCTTAAAGCACATATATGTGTCAAGGGAAGATAAATTTTCACTTCCTAAACCCTTTGACAAAACTCCAAACATCCAATTTCATGAAAGTTAAAAAGTACTCAAGGATGGGCATTTACTTCCTCAGTTGAAGAAGGTTCATACGTTTTGTGAGGGCCACTTCTGCTATCTTGCCTAGGAGGCATTTTTCTTTGAATACTCTTTACTTTCTGACCAAGACAATGGCTGATTCAAATGGTCTCTGAAACAGTCTCCCAACACCACACCTTTTCCTCTTTGCAAGTCACTGTGCTTCTTTGATGTTAGCAAACAAGTATTTGTCAAATGATAACCAAGATCACTTTATCATTGTGTTTGGGCAAAGATATTGAAAAGATGTGTTTGAGGTTCTTTGTTGAAGAAGGATTTCGTTTGTTTTGGCACAAAATATCCTCCCTTAAAGCACTACCCCTTTGCTATTCACTGCCCCTTTTAAAAAGTAAGCAAGATATCTTTCAACTGACTTGAAGACCTTTCAAAGTAGACTCTGCTTTTTGGACTCTAGGGGCTGCACAAAGTTTACTATCTAACAACACAGAAAGGACCTCTTTAAATTGACCAAGACTTCATCTTCTAACCACTGTTTCCCTCTGAGTTTTAACAAACAAAATCCTTTGCAAAATACTCTTAAGATACTTCTTTTACATTGATTTGAAGACCTCTTAAACTAACTCTGCTCCTTTATAGTAACTGTAGGAAGTCTTAGCTATTTTTATAACACAACAAAGCGTTTTAAAATTGGGATAAAAAACCTCCCTTCTTTCACTGTTTTTAATCCTTGACACTCACAACAACAAAAACTTCTTTGATTTTGACCAAATGCCCAAACTCCTAATCACTATGTCTTTCTTTGTTTTTTACGAGACAAGGTTTGTGCTTTGTTAACACTGTTAGGACATCTCTTCAAGCAAATTTGAGACCTCTTCACAACACAAGAATACCTCCTTCAATTTTAACAAAAACTCTATCTCTTTACCACCGTCTATATCTATGTTTTTAGATGATGAAGTGCTTTCAAAATCACTGTTTCTTTTTAGGGAATACACAGCAAAAACACCAACTTTTAACTTCAAAATTTACCAAGAAGTGAAGAAGTACCTTGAAGAATGTTTATGGGCCTTGTTGATCCTTGTTTCAGCTTTCACAAGAGTTTTTGGAAACCTTTTGGGTGAGCGACACGTTTGTAGGAGAAAACGTCGCGCCGATGGAGGCTGTTGGGTCTTTTTCGGGTTCCCGGTGATCGAAGATAGAGGCGCACCCCTAAAATTCTTTGTATGGGCACTCACAGGCGCGCTACGCACATCTACAGGCACGCTGCGCATATTGAGCACTGATAACTTGAAAAATTTCCTGAAAAAGTTCTATTTCTCCAGTGAGTAGCTAAGGATGATTGCTTTGTGGTTTGACATTTGCATAATGGGCCCTTTAAAAGGTCACTTCCGCCTTTATAATTCAAATAAACTCAAAAACCTTTGTATTTACTTTGTAAGGGTTTGGATGCCTTTTGAAAATTCTTTTTGTCGCATCAAACATAAACCAATGTTCTCGGTAATATATGACTTTTAAAATATCATCGGGACCCATTTTCTTATCTGTCATCTTCGTATGTATATGAGGAGGCTATTGTTGAATATTGAGGTTTTTTTGTCCCTCAAAAAGGAAAATTGCTTGAGGAGCCATATCAAAGACTGCTGAACTGTTAGGCACCTTATAACATTTTCCCTTGACTGTGGAAAAAACCTCATTTTCACTCACCAAGATTTGACCTATATCTGTTTATCAAGGAGAAGACTTTTAAAGACACTTAATGCAATTATATTAACAACAGAGTTTGTTTTTAAGTACATTAAAAGGTCTTGTCCATGATTGTGTTATGTCTTATTTCTTTGAAATGTGTTTTGAACTTGAATCATTGTGTCATAGCCTTCCTTATCCATACTTTCTCTGTGTATTCATTTGCAAAGGTATTTTTAAGAAACAAGGCTAGTCTCCCTTCTTGCTATTTCGATGAGATTATTCCAAGTTGTGGACATTATAGCCTCAGATTGCCCTTTGAAGAAGACCTTTATGGATAGAAAAAACAAAGCTTCTTGAACACCATAATATCATTGCTTGTCTTATTTTTAACACCAGACTTCAACTCATAAACCTTCAACTGCTTCCCACTGAATTTCAATTATGTCCTTTAAATAGTGAACTCTTTCAAACACTATTTGAAACACTACTGCTGTATCAGTTGTTTCATCCTTTGGAGGAACTGGTGTAAATAAGTTTTTAGGCCATTTGAAACACTGTTAGTCTTGTGCTCTTTGAATGAGGCTATACCTCTGTTCCTGACCCTCTGCTTTTTAAATGAAGGAGGCCTTTATCATGTTCCTAACCATCTGCTTTTAAATGAAGGAGGTTAGCATAATATTTCCAAACCATCTGCTCTTTATACTTAGAGGAGGTTTGAAACAAGTGACCCAACCATCTACTCATGTTTGGAGGAGGTTAACACAATCATGACATTTCATCCCCTTTTCAAACTGTGTCATATTTCCTTGTAACACATAACTCTGTTTGGTATGTCACAATAAGTAATAAAGTGAAAATTTGACAATATGCTATAAGAGGCATGTTCTGAGATATGCATCCTGTGGTTAGAATATCTTTGTGAATATTTTAAACCAGGAGCCACATGTCTGGTATTTGTAGAGTATTTGCTGGCTATTCATTACTTACTAACCTTTCTTGACTGTGTTTGCAGAGGCTTATTGAATTTTCTCTCTGACTAGTATTCTTATCCTAGGCTCAAGTCAACATGAGAGGCAACTATCTTCTTATGTTTAGCTTGAAAATGTCTTCTGGAATACTTGTACATCTCTGTTTTTGACAGAGACATTGAAACATTGTAGATCAACATTATATCAGTTTGGCTTTTGAAACATGTACTACTGAGACATCAAGACCTTTTAGTGGCGCGACCTATGGGTGTATCAAGCTTTGTTTTTCACAGATTAAGCGCTAATTGAGGGTTGGTTGGTATTGAACAAAAGATTTTGATTCAGGATGTTTTTTTCCAAGGAAGGGATTCCCTAAAGCGCCACTACCTAACTTAGGGGAGATCTTTGACAGATTTTTAGTATTCTCTTTGTTATGATTAGATCTAAAAATAGCATATGACCAGAGGTAGGGTGGGTGACATTCTTATCAACATTTGGATAATGAATGACCAGGGGATGAGGGTAAATGAAAACAGATAACTTTAGCTTATGACAACTCATGGACAAGATTATATGACTGAAACTAGATAGGAATTGACAACTAATTTTTTCTCATCATAGGCTGACTGGAAAAGATAGGAGGACAAAAATTGTTTAGGGGTGTTTTCTAGATGACAGATTTGAAAAATTTGGAGATCAGCTTCTAGAAAAATTGGCTTTAAAAACTAGTCATCATCAACAGGTGAAAAATACTGATGACTAACAGTGGCTCCATTTGGGGAGGGCAGCTCCTTTTCAGGAGGTGTCCAGAATTTCAGATCTCTGGCCTTTAAAGACCAGTGCCTTATCCATTGGCACAAACTTCTTTCTTCCTTGATGTTATTTCTGAAAATTGACAGCATGTTTAGCATCAAAGTCATTTCTACCTACCCCGCTAGATTTCCAAACATTTTTTCTTCTTTCGGGTGCATTTGGACTAGCAACCCTTTGACATAATTTTTTTGAAAAATGACACTATCTAATTCTACACTTATATCCGTTGGGAGTCCAGATTAAACTGATGAACTCCTTTGTTTCTCTACCTATGCTAGATCGACTGTCAAGGTTAAGCTGTTTGATAGGATGTTATTCTCTAATCTAAAACATGAAATTGAAAAATTACCAAATCAGGTTTAGACAGTCTGATTTGTCATGTACTTGTGGCATGAAAGACAAGCTGCACAAAAATATGATTTTGCATAAAAATGAAATTTAGAAAAATCAGGGCTAGGATACACAGTTTGTTTTTCATCCCTTTTTTCCTCTTTGGTTCTATTTTGAGCATGTGGAACCAGTATCTTTTCCTAATATATTTTCTTTGACAAGTCAAGCTTACACAATATTGACTATCTCTTCTCTCACTAACTTATCAGCAAATAAATTTAAAACATGTTCAGTTATGATTAGGCTAGATAACTGAACAAGACATTTTGAGCACTAGTAGCAGCATTTAGACTTGCGCGCTTTCAAAATGATTTTTTTTTTTTGAACATGGGGCTTTCTTTCTGTTTTTCAAACTACCCTCTTTTTTCTACTTTTCTATTGTTTTTTGAGTTTTCTGTTTTTTGTTTTATTTCTTCAAACAATGATTGAAAATGCTTAAAAGTGGAACTAGAAATCGTGAAAATGGTGAAACTTGAGCATCTTATCTTCATAAGGATCTCCCACCACTCTTGGTCCACTCAGCTCTTGAAAAGAAAAGTTTGGAAAATTTTCTCTTTCGAGCATAACATAAGGATTCATGCATGAATCTCTAAACAGCCATGTATCTTCCTGTTGTACTTCTTTATACCTTTCATCTCCACTTCTCCTTTTGTTGTACATATTTTTCAAATAATGCAGATATTCTTTGTCATTTTTGAAGTATATGATGAAATCATCAAGGTACATTAGAATGCAGAAATTTAGAACTAGAAACATGGCTTTTAGGAGCATTTTTTTAGTGTCTGGTGGTTTTGCAATTTTGGGATTGAAGATGGAACTACTTCCAGCATACTTGAAAAATTCTTTGAGCTGTTGGCTTTGCAAAGGAATTATTTGGCGATACCCTGAAACATCATTTTGTAAAGACACATGATTAGAAGCACCTATCATTTTTATAGCATGGTCTTGATCAGGAAGGATATAATTTCTGTCCCAAGGGTGTGTATTTGTGTTTCTAAAATCAACACAGATCCTGTGTCCAGCTGTCTTGTCTTTGATTATTATTGTTTCGTCAAGATTTTTTTATTTTCTTTTGTCAAAGCTGTTTCTTGGAGTGATGGCAATGTCATAGTGCTTCTCACTATTTTCTCTACATGTAGTAGTATCTTGAACAATCTTGCAAATTCTAGCAGTTCTAAGTCTTTGGTGGAGTGGCAGAATGTTAGCTAGTTCAAACAACTCAGGTATATTTGGACTGCAGTCATCATATCCTTTCATAAGAGGTTTATCAGACATTTTTTCTGGATTTTGAGCTGTTTTGGATACAGTAAAGGTTTCATTTGAAGGGCTAGAGTTATGAGATGGTAAATCCTTAAGGTATGGTAAGAACATTAAGCTTCCCTGCCCCTGATTTCCAAAAAGGTTTGTAATATGAAAATCTTCTAGTGCTTCTATTTTGAAAAAGTCTCCTGATGTTACTGCTGATGTTTGTCTATATTTTGAGCAATTTTCTTGATGGTATAAAATGTTTTGTGCTTCATGCTCTATTTATGTTTGAAGAGAAACACACTCTCTTTCTTCAAGACATAACTGCTCATGGTCATGATAATTTTGAGTGTCCAGATCATCATAGAGAACCTAGGGTAGCTGATGTGGTGTGTCTAAGTTTGTTTCAAATTCTCCTAAATATTCCTCCATGTATTCTTCAGTGTGTAAAATGAAATAATTCAGATCAAAATGCAAGGAGTACATCGGGATGTTATCTGGCCTTTCTTGGCTGCTGATCATATATTTTATGTGTGATTCTCGATAGAGTATTCTAGTTTGGTTAAATACAGGAATAGTGGCATAGGACATATCAAGTTGAATATTTCCCTAAATCTTGGCTCCCCAAGATCTTGATAAAAGCATTCCATACTTGGGAGGGATGTCTGCTACCACTATGTCCATGATGAGGTGTTTTGCAGGTACTTGGGCCAAACTGAAACAAATATCTTTGATTAAGTCTAGACACTTCACTCTACTTGAATCAAATGAATATAAGTCTTTATAAGCTCTTGTTATTTCTAGGCCTAATATTTCCATCACCACCTTTGGCATGAGATTATGCGAGGCCCCGGAGTCTAGCATGGCATTGTGTAGGATTTGGTCATGTATATTCATATTGATGTAAAAGGGAAGAGTGATTCCTTCTTGGAATTTCCCTTCTATTTTTGGACCAAACAACACTTCAGGGGTGTCATCAGCTAGATTTGGGGTGTTTGCATCATTTCATATATTCAGGACCTTTAGCACTTGGGATTTGTAAGAGTTTTGGGCGATAAGTTCAGTGAGAGGCATGGTGATATTTATTTTGGTGAATTCTCCTTTAAAACTAAAGGGTGCTTATTGTATCTGGAGATTTTATGAAGAGAAACCTCCTTCAGAATTTTTAATATTCCCAATTAGTGATAGCTAATTGGAAATATGAATTTTGATCAAATTTTCCTTCTACAATTAAAATATAAATAAAAGTGAGTAAGAGGGGGATATAACTCACTTTAAAATAAAGTACACTCCCTAGTAGACTCAACGTTGTAACTTAAGTGGGGCAAGGGGGGCCAAGAGACCATGTAGAGGGGGACCCACTTAGACCACGTGGGCATAGACAACGTAGTTGAGTTGGCAACGTGGGCCAAATGGAGGCTACGTAGGAGATCGTGGGGCCTAGTGTTGAGAGAGGCCCATCGTTATAAAAAAAGAGGAGAGCCTCCTCATTTCCTCATTCGAGTTTATGCATATTGAGCTGGTCACTTCAAATTTGAGCACGTTAGTTGTTTAGCTTGTCTGTAGCACTGTTTAGTTCATTGAGTGTCTTCGTTCAGATATCTCACCCTCAGCCCCAGGAGACTTCGAGTGCTTGCTCAGGTGAGGCATTCCCATCAGTAATTTGCAGGAGGATCGAGTTGTGGAATTTGTGGAGGAGCATTGCATATATAGACTGCGCAGTCTTGAGAGGGAGGACGCAATCCATATTGAGGGAGCTCCGGAGTGGCATTCTTTCGGAGGATTTTTGTCAGGAGATTGAGCAAGGGACTAGCCCTTGCTTATTAGAGACTTTTGGCTGAGTGGGAGGCCATCTTTTGGGGGATTTAATCTAGCTTCAGCGTGGCCCTTGGGAGGATAGCGTAGATCCTCAAGGGAGGTGTTTTTGGGGGTCATCCATTCTAGAAATTCTCTCTGGTATTTTCTGTGTATTGTGAGTAGAGGCTGATTCTAGAGTTTCAACTCATTTTGAGTAGGGGAGCAACCCCAAATACTCGATTGGTTCCGGCAGCAGCAGCAGCACGGCAGTTTTCCAGTAGCTTGGATGTAGAGCATAGAGCAGTCATTCCTTTGTTATTCTGAGAGTAATCCTACACTTTCCTGGTGCAAGTCGAGGTGCCATCACTCTGATTACCTCTTGTACGCATTTCTATTTCTCAGTATAATAAAATGGCTCAGTATTCTCTCTATTTTATGTGTACCTACTTCATATTCAGTATGTAGCATTTTGTATCTTGTTGTATGCTTTGTATTACTGGATATTTCCCTTTTCGGGATATTACAGTGGTATCAGAGCTCATAGACCTGGCTCAACCTGTGGAGCAAGTTGTCTATGACACCGGGAGAGAAGCCGTACATTTGCTACAGGGGTAGAAAGTACCATGACAGAGAACATAGGTTACAAATCACCTACAGAGAGGGTGACTGCGTTCCAGTAGTGGATGCAGAACAGGATCCAGTAGTGGACGCAGAACAGGTTCCAGTAGTGGACGCAGAGTAGGAAGTACCGATGGTAGATGATAGTGATGCGAAGAAGCTTGGGGAAGCACTCCTCAAGTCAGTATAGGATCCATTAAGGAAGATTGAGGTGATGGGACAAAGATTCACTACTGTGGAGGCTAGGCAGTGTGAAACCCCAAGGGGTTTCCAGATTGGTGAGGGCTCGGACACATCCCACCATTTGCAGGAGCACGATGCCACTCATCACATGGCATCACATGCCCCCACATGTTCCACTATGCCCACTTTTCTGGGTGAAGACACTTGGGTAGGAGCATAGTAGGAGCCAGAGCATGGCCACATGGGGGATTATTTTTCTGAGTATCAGGCATATGGGAAAGAGTTCAGGGATGCCCTTTCATTTAGAGATTTTTTTCAGCTCCAACGGAACAACAGACCCCGCAACCATCACAGAGGGCACTGGCATCATCATGAGGGAGACACCCAGCGTACAGTGAGCAGGTTCCATTTGCCCATGTTTGATGGTTCATCAAACAGTTTGGCAAAGGCTTGGGTGGAGAAGATGGACATATACTTCCAGCTCAACCAGATGGCAGAGACGGAGGCCATTAAGGTGGCAACATTGCATCTGGATGGAGAGGCCCAGGATTGGTGGTTCCATGGGATGGTTACACTTGGACATTCGACAGTGACTACATATGGCGAGTTCACCCGGATATTGATAGAGAGGTTTGATATACGAGATCCAAAGGAGCATTTCGTTGAGCTGACGAGGCTCAAGCAGACCGCTAGCCTGGATACTTACATCTCAGATTTCCTGAGACTTTCAGTGATGGTGCCAGATCTATCCGTGGCACAGATGATCTACATGTTCATTGAGGGGTTAGCAGAGCCACTTCGGGGTTTGGTCAGATCCACTAGACCAACCACACTCCATGACATAGTTGGCAGGACTCGGGATTTACAGGATGCCTTGCCTAGGACTAGGACGCCTTACCCATAGAGACAAGCTTTCCAGCCTAAGGGGAAGGATTTGAGGATTCCACCTCCAAAGGGGAATCCGGATAGAGGACAGTTGGATGATGATGCTAGGAGGGAGTTGAAGAAGAAGAGGCTGTATTTTACATGTCAAGAGCCGTGGGCACTAGGAAACAGATGTGCTGTGGGCAAAGAACACTTTATTGAGGTCTTCTCCGAGAGCAGTGGAGAAGAGGATGAGTATGATGATGGGGAGGCAGGAGGCAGCCATGCAACACAGGGCCATTTTCCACCTCCACCACCAGGAGCAGGAGGTGCATCCTTTGCACCCATAGGGGGGACCCTTGCAGCATTGCGGGGAGTACCCAAGTATTTGATGATGCGTGTACAAGGGATAGTACGTGGGCAATGAGTTTCAGTATTGGTAGACAGTGGGGCAACCCACAACTTCATCGATACACAGATGGTTGAGCGGAGAGGCATATCGACAGAGAGCTTCGATAGATTTTCAGTGTTGGTCCCAAGAGATCAGACGATGTAGTGTGCCAGATATGTTCCAGAGCTGGCTGTGACGATGGGTACCTACACAATGACTGGCCACTTTTTCGTGGTTAACATACCGGATACCAATGTGGTATTGGGTGTATAGTGGTTGATTACTCTAGGGAAGGTCACCATAGATTGGGAGGCCTTGGAGATGGAGTGGGATGATAAGAAGACCGGGAAGCATGAGAAGATACGGGGGATGCACAGTTACCCACCCCAGACTATTTCAGCTCACCGGATGGAGGCAGACTTCCGGAAGGGTGACATAGAGTGGGCTGTAGAGCTGTGTGCATCAGAGGTAGGGACTATTGGGCAGACAGTTCATCCTGAGATAAAAACCATCCTTGACAGGTATGCCGTGGTATTTGGGGAGATACCGCCGAGACAACCACTAGATCAGGGATTTGAGCATACTATTGAGCTAGAGCACGGAATTCAGGCCGTTTTTACCACCCCCTATAGGCACGCCAAAGCCTATCGGGACGAGATTGAGAGGGCTATCCATGAGCTGTTAGCTCTTGGACACATACGGCCCAGCACCAATCCTTTTGCTTCTTCAGTAGTGTTGGTGAAGAAGAAGGATAACACATTGCGGATGTGCATTGATTACAGGGCTTTGAACAAGAAAACCATGAAGAACAGGTACCCCATACCGTGGATTGATGAGCTGATGGATGAGTTGAGAGGAGCACAGTTCTTCTCAAAGATTGATTTGAGATCCGGGTACCACTAGATTTGCGTGAGGGAACAGGACATTCCCAAGTCTGCTTTCAGATGCCATTATGGCCATTTCGAGTTCTTGGTGATGCCCTTCAGGCTAACCAACACACCAGCCACATTACAGTCGTGCATGAACCACATCTTCCGCAGTCACCTGAGGAAGTTTGTGCTAGTTTTCTTTGATGATATATTGATATACAACAGGACATGGGAGGAGCATCTCCAACACATAGAGGCAGTGTTGCGTATTTTGGAGGAGCAGCAGTTTTATGCTAAGCTCTCCAAGTGCGAGTTTGGATTGACAAAGATGCTATATCTAGGACACATTATAGGGGTGGACGGAGTGAGGGTCCACGAGGAGAAGATTAGGGCCATCAGAGATTGGCCAAAGCCAATTAACGTGACAGAACTTCGTGGGTTTGTAGGCATCTGCACCTACTATAGGAAGTTCGTCAAGATTTTCTCTCAGCTTACTGCACCCCTGACAGATTTGACGAAGAAGGGGGCATTCAGTTGGTCAGATACATCGCAACGGGCCTTTGACAAGCTCAAGGAGGCGATAAGCAGCTGCCCCGTACTTGCTTTTCCAGATTTCTAGCAACCGTTTGTCCTGGAGTGAGATGCATCGGGAGAGGGGATCAGCGCAGTATTGATGCAGGGAGGTCACCCGATAGCTTTTGAGAGCCAGAAGCTCCTTCCACATGAGCGGTTATATGCCATATATGACAAGGAGATGTTGGCCATCATGCATGCCTTAGCCAAATTTCGGCAATACCTGGTAGGTAACAGGTTCAGGGTGAGGACCGACCACAATAGCCTCAGATTATTTTTAGAGCAGAAGAAGATATAGGAGAGGCAACAGAAGTGGGTCATCAAGATCCAGGAATATGACTTTAACATAGAGTATGTCAAAGGAAAGAAAAACTTGGTGGCTGATGCACTTTCACGCAGACCAGCTGCGTTGTCTTTGATGAGTCTGGACGTATATTGGAGGGCTCAAATTTTGGTGGAGTACTCCAAGGACACGTTTTCTTGCGAGGTTCTAGATGGACAGGTGACAGATGATAGATACAAGGTGATGGATGAGATCATCTACTATAGGGACAGGATCTTCATAGAGGGCTCTCAACTCAAGAAGAAGATACTACAGGCTTCTCATGATTCACCATTGGCCGGTCACCAGGGGTTTACCAAAACCTACAGGGCCATCAGAGAGAGGTTCTCATGGAAGGGCCTCAAGGAGGACGTACTCCAGCATGTCAGGGAGTGCGAATTTTGTCAGCGCAACAAGGGGGAGATGAACCATCCAGCAGGGTTGTTGCAGCCTCTTCCCATTCCAGAGGGGAAATGGGAGAGTATTTCGATGGAATTCATCACAGGGTTGCCCACGGTGCAGGGCAAGGACTGTATATTTGTCGTTGTTGATCGACTGACAAAATATGCAAATTTTTTCACCATATCCGCACACTATACACCAGCACAGGTGGAAGAGTTGTTCTTCCAGGATATCTTCAAGTTACATGGTCTTCCCAAGACCATTGTCAGTGACAGGGACAACCTCTTCATGGGCGGATTTTGGCAGGAGCTTTTCTAGTTGGTGGGGACAAAGTTGACACCGAGCACCAACTATCACCCACAGACAAATGGGTAGACGAAGATAGTTAACAAGTGGTTGGAGGGCTACTTGCATAACTATGTCAGTGGTCAACAGAGAGGGGTTGCACCTAGGAGAGTACTTCTACAACAACACACATCACATGTCTATTGGTATGTCTATGTTTTATGCATTATATGGTTATCATGCTTTATCTTTCGTTGATGTGATGTTTGGTGCCAGCAAGGCTCCAAGAGCCAAGGATTGGATCCAAGAGAGTCAGGACATCCTCCGAGCTCTCAAGGATAACATGGCTACCGCGCAGAATCAACAGAAGCTATATTCTAACAAGGGTTGGGTGGAGAGACAGTTTGAGGTAGGGGACTTGGTCTACCTACGCTTGCAGCCATATCGACAATCGACTCTGAAGCAAAAGGGGGCTGAAAAGCTCAAGCCCCGCTTTTATGAACCATACAGGGTGATACGTAGGGTTGGACAGGTTGCCTATGAGTTGGAGTTGCCCCAAGGCAACAAGATTCATAACATTTTTCATGTATCATGCCTGAAGAAGGCTTTGGGACAGCAAGTGATAGTAACGAAGGAGCTTCCGCCTACAGATGATGAGGGGCATTTGGTGCTACATCCGGAGGCCATCATTGATGTCAGAGAGAGACAGCTGTGGAGCAGGACAGTCCGGGAATTCTTGGTGAGGTGGAAGAATTTGCCGGATGAGGATGCCACTTGGGAGAGTGAGAAGATCTTGCAGCATCCATCACTACAGTTGCTTGGGGTCAAGCAACATTTTGCCGGGGGAGACTGTAATATTAATTTTGATCAATTTTTCCTTCTACAGTTAAAATATAAATAAAAGTGAGTAAGAGGGGGATATAACTCACTTTAAAATAAAGTACACTCCCTAGTAGACTAAACATTGTAACTTAAGTGGGCTAAGGGGGGCCAAGATACCACGTAGAGGGGGACCCACTTAGACCATGTGGGCATAGACAGCACAGTTGAGTTGCCAATGTGGGCCAAATGGAGGCTATGTAGGAGATGGTGGGGCCTAGGGTCGAGAGAGGCCCATTGTTATAAAAAAAGAGGAGAGCCTTCTCATTTCCTCATTCGATTTTATGCATATTGAGCTGGTCACTTCGACTTTGAGCACGCTAGCTATTTAGCTTGTCTGCAACATTGTTTAGTACATTGAGTGTCTCCGTTCGGAGATCTCACCCTCAGCCCTGGGAGACTTCGAGTGCTTGCTCGGGTGAGGCATTCCCATCAGTATTTTGCATGAGGATCGAGTTGTGGCATTTGTGGAGGAGCATTGCATATATAGACTGTGCAATATTGAGAGGGAGGACGTAGTCCATATTGAGGGAGCTATGGAGTAGCATTATTTCGGAGGATTTTTATCAAGAGATTGAGCAAGGGACCAGCCCTTGCTTATTGGAGACTTTTGGTTGAGCGGGAGGCCATATTTTGGGGGATTTCATCCAGCTTCAGCGTGGCCCTTGGGAGGATAGTGTAGATCCTCAAGGAAGGTGTTTTCGGGGGTCATCCATTCTAGAAATTCTCTCTGGGCTTTTCTGGGTATTGTGAGTAGAGGCTGATTCTAGAGTTTCAGCTCATTCCGAGTAGGGGAGCAGCCCCAAATACTCGATTGGTTCCAGCAGTAGCAACAGCACGGTAGTTTTCCAGTAGCTTGGACGCAGAGCATAGAGTAGCCATTCCTTTGTTATTCTGAGAGTATTCCTACACTTGCCTGGTGCAATTAGAGGTGCCATCACTCTGATTACCTCTTGTACTCATTTCTATTTCTCAGTATAATAAAATGGCTCAGTATTCTCTCTATTTTATGTGTATATGCTTCATATTCAGTTTGTAGCATTTTGTATTTTGTTGTATGCTTTGTATTACTGGATATTTCTCTTTTCGGGATATTACAGTGGTATCCCATAAATAGGGCTGCCCTAAACAAGGATATTACAGAATTGAAAAAGACCTTTTCTTGTGGCCAGAAACTGATCTTGAAGTGAACTACTAAAACTAGAAAACAAAGTTTTTCTCTCAATGACTTTCAACAGTTTCGTAGTGCAAGTTGTGTAGAAATTAACTGAATAAATCAATTATTCAATGGAGATTAACCTGATCACACATCAATTTCGAATTGCATGCATAACACATAATCTCTTCTACAATTAATTGTCACATGCGGAAATAATAGAAGCAATCTCACATCAAATCAATCGCACATTAACTCAGTATGTATGGGGAAAGCTTATAGCTGAAAACCCCGCAGCTATTGTGTATATTATAATGGATAAATCATGTAACCAAACAAGTACAATACTCCTCACAAGTACTCAGTACTTTCTCATAAAGTCACACACAATCTAGCTTAGTTTTGAACAAGTCACTGGTTCAAAACTCCCCGCCAATTGCCTTTCCTCTATTGCGCAATCATGGCCTGTATATGAAGAGATCCAAGGTTCGAATCCCCTTGGCTTGACTGCGCAATTGTCATGGAAAATTCCTCCAAGTGTAATGCAAATCCCATGCAAAACTGATCCTCCAACTGATAGCTTTACTCACCCTTTCATCTACCTCTTCCACTAGTCTCCATTGAACTGATCATGCACTATAGTGAACTGAAGTGTTCTTGAGTTGACTAATGAGTTACTAATTAGTGAATTAAATAATATTTAATTCACTCCACTCATAACTAATTGATTAGCTAGTTAAACTAATCTCAACTAGTTCAACTAAAATAAACATAACACAACTCCACTATCTATCTCATTAACTCCTCCAAAACTTCTGCCACTGAAGTCCAACTGAAGTCAACCATGCAAGATGCCATCAAACCCTAGGAACCACGTGATTCCTCTGTCAGTTGCATGAGCCACCTCCATGACTCGAACCGAAGTGCTCCAAGAGAGTAAACTGCTGTTTATAGTCAAAATATTATTAAGGGTAAATAATATTTGACTTCCATATTTTTAGGAGATACAGTCTAAAAATAGCCTGGGACCTAAAAATAAGAGTCTCATCTATTTTTACCAACATGTCGCATGCTTCAAGAATCTCCAACTGGAATCCCCGAATCATGCTTCGTATGTCTAAAAATAGACATAGTCTAAAAATAGACTTTGCGCCAGAATTTGCCTGCGGGCCCACTTAGTGAAGGCGACTTCATTTCACTAAGCTCCATCATCTTGCTGCATTCTCAACAAGTTGAGTCATCAATTTCTCCCACTTCATAATTAATTTAAAGAAACTGAGAGAGGTTTTTGTATTTAAGTATGTTAGGGAGAAAAACCTCTTTCAGTTTTCAAAAATGAGTTTTCAGTTGCTCAGGAACCCCCTTGGAGGTTGACTACTAAAAATAGAAAACAAGGTTTTTTCCTCATAGTGCACTACGAAAACAGCTTGTTTTCGTAGCACAAATCACCTTTTTTGAACTAGCTACGCTACGAAAACGTGGATTCCTATATGATTGAAAAAATTTAACCCAAAAATTCATGGCATGACCCCTAAATGAAAAATATGACCTATTTGACCATGACGTGAACCTAAAGGACTTTATTTGAAAATGAAAACTGACCTTTTAAAACTTCTGAATGGATGATGGGATCTTTAAACCATGGAATAAAACTTTATAAACTTTATTTGGAAATGAAAGATGATATTTTTGAGACTCAAAGCCTATCACTTACCCTTTCAATCATGAAATGACTTAAAACCTATCTAAGACCTCCTTGAAATCGTGACCAAAAGCAGAGTTGACACAATGATGTTTTGAGAATTTTTGGGTGATAACAGAGGACTCAGTTAGAACTGAAGTGGAAAAGTTATGACAGAGTTGGAAGAGTAGTTCATGGAGTTTTTATTCAGTTTAACTCGGTTATTGGAGTTAAACTTAGTTGAGCTAGTTGTATCTAGTCTAACTGAATGATACACTAGTGAGAGTGGAGTGAATTAATTAGTTAATTAATTCACAAATAATAACTCACTAATCAACTGAACAAATACATCAGTTAACTATAGTGCATTTCAGTTCCAATGGAGACCCAGTGGAGAGATAGGTGAAAGGGTGAGATGGACGATCTGTTGTGACTATAGTGATGCATTGATTGCATCACACACACATTTGAGTTTCCAATGAGGATTGCAAAGTCAAGGCAAGACCAATTCGAATTCATTCAAGGTCTTCTTCAGCAGGGATTGCGCAGTGGAGGCAAGTTGTTAGGAGGTGAGAAATTGGTGCATAGAGATGAAAATTTATGCATGACAGTGTGTAATGAATCTATATTGTACTGAGAGCTTGATGTACTAAGATTTGTATGAGATTGTTACATGATCTCCATGATACATAATATATGATAGTTGGGGTTTTTAGCTTCAGGTTTTCTTGTTAAACAATTGTGTTATGTGCAATTTTTTTTATTGCTTCATGTGTTTGCAATTGAGTTTAATTTTCCGCAAAATATTAACAGGGGAAGGATTCTGTATTTAGCAAGAAGATAAATATTGTTTGATCAGGAGAATCTGGATATATAATGCATATGTTATAAAATTTCTACACATCGGATGATCAACAATTTGTCTTGTCAAATAATGACATGTTATCAGTGTGCGTAGAATATTATCAGAGGGAATATCACAATTCTCTTTCTCAAGTGCAAAGACAGTATGGCTTGAGGAATAGGAATGTTCCTATAACCTCTAATCAAAAAATACAGAACGCTCAAGTAGATGCTCATCACAAAGAAGTTGCTGCCCCAAATCAAAGTAAAGACAAAGTACCTACTATTCCTAATCATACTAAAGGCAACGAAGCTTCTTCCAGCGGTCAAAGAAAAGATAAAGAAACCTAAGAAGAAGGACATAAGAAAGAGTCTTCACACAAAGATCAACCCGAGAAGAAAGATGTTGTAGGAATTTACAGGGTAAGTTCCTTAGATCAAGAACCAAAGGTCACTGCTCACAAACAGATCACAAATCAGTACACCAGTATAATCACATGGTTAAAAACCTCAAAGAGGGAAACAATCCATGGCCTGAGCCAATGTGGCCACTTCAGGAAATTTATTAATATAAAAATAAAAGTTACATATGTTTCTCTCATAAACGGTTATAGGAAAAATGACCCTCCATGCTCTTTGAATAGAGATCATGGACCAATCGAGTGTTAAGCCACGAATCAAGTGTCGTTAATAATAAGGTGAGAAGCAACCGTCAGATCACTACAAATCGTGACCATCGGATTATAAGTTACAAATTTACATGGTAAAGAAACACACTTTACCTAACTCTACACTAGACTAAGTTATTCTTAACTATTTCCTATGTGTCGGAATATCCTAACATCCCCCCTTAAGAACCACTTGGGATAGGATTGAAAGATTTACAAAGGTGACACAAAAGGAGCATATTTCCTATGTGTCGAAATATCCTAACATCCCCCCTTAAGAAAAAATTGGGGTAGGATTGAAGGAATTACAAAAGTGACACAATAGGAGAAGGAAGGAGGCATTAGAGCCTATCCCCCCTTAATGACAACTTTCCTGAACTCCAATCATGGATTGAAGTTTGGTAAACTTCGCTTCTGTGAGAGTATTTGTAAAGATATTGGCTACTTGATCATTGGTTGGACAGTACTGCACTTCAAGAACACGATCATGAATGAGCTTTCTGATGAAGTGTACGTGGATTTCAATGTGTTTCATACACTAATGCTAAACTGGATCTTTACATAGCTAAATGGAACTATGATTATCACACCAAAGTGTAGTCGGATGTTGCTGATGAAGACCAAATTCAGAGAGGATCTGACGAAGCCACATGGCTTCCTTGCTGGCTTCAACTACACCACGATACTCTGCTTCTGCTGAAGAAAGAGAGATGGCACTTTGTTTCTTACAAGACTAAGTAATAGGTCCTGAAACAATAGTGAATACATATCCTGTAGTAGACTTTCGATCATCAGGGTCACCAACCCAATCAGAATCAATGAAACCAATCAACAAATGGAGATGATCCTGCACTGTAATGAATCCTGAACTGAACTGTACCTTGAATATATCGAAGTATTATTTTATATTCTTTCGAGTGACTTTCATGAGGTTGGTGCATAAACCGAGCGACAAGACCAACGACAAAGGAAAGGTCAGGACAGGTATGGGTTAGATACATAAGTTTACCAACAAGTTGATGATATAAGGTAGCATCAACTTCAGGGGTTGTACAAGTGACTGAAAGCTTGACTCCAGACTGAAAGGGAGAAGGGGTTGGCTTACAGTCTTCCATGTGAAAGTGGTGTAGAAGATCACAAGCATACTTGGACTGAGAGAGGGTAATGCCTTCCTTGGATTGCAAGACTTGAAGACCAAGGAAATAATGCAAGTGTCCTAATTCTGTCATTTCAAACTTATTTTTGAGGCTAGACTTCACATGGTTTATATGGTTTGGATTGCTACCAGTAAGGATGAGATCATCAACATAAAGAACAAGGATGGTGAAGGACTTACCCACTTTCTTGGTGTAGACAGTGTTGTCAGAATGACACCTAGAAAATCCATTATCTAATAGAAATCTATCCATTTTGGCATACCAAGCCTGAGGGGTTTGTTTGAGACCATAGAGAGACTTCTGAAGGCGACAAACAAGGCTAGAGTTGTTTTGGATAAATCCAGGTGGTTGTTCCATGTAGATATATTCATGTAAATCTCCATGTAAGAAGGCGGATTTAACATCCATCTGATGGACTTCCCATTTAAAGGAAGCAGCAAGGGAAAGAACAAGGCAGATAGAATTCATTTTGGCAACCAGGGAGAAGGTTTCAGTATAGTCAATGCCTTCAACTTGTGAAAATCCTTTAGCGACAAGATGAGCTTTATGTCTATCCACTTTTCCATCTGGTCCAAACTTTTTTTTGTAAACCCATCTGCATTTGACAATTTTTCTTCCTTTTGGAAGAGGAACAAGATCCCAAGTATCATTCGCCAGTAAGGAACGATATTCTTCATTCATAGCTTCATCCCAAGCTGGATGATCGGAAGCTTCTTCAAAGGTTTCTGGATCAGGATTTTCTGGTACTTGAGCCAATAAGGAAGAGGCTCTTTCGAACTGAGAACGTGTATGCCATCGATCTGCAGGGTCACCTGCAAGAGAACCTGCTGCATCCCGAGTAGAGCGGACCCATCTTGGAAGCTGTGGAGTGTAAGGTATAATTTCAAGAGGTGGAGGAGGATTGTCATCCTCGCTGTCATCATATGAACTAGAAGTAATGCTATTAAGAATAGAAGAGAGAGAGAGAGGTGGCACATATTCCAAATCAGGCTCGCAGGCCAAGGGTGGCACACCTGCCGAACTAGGCTCGCAGGCCGATATATTTTCATCAAATTTTACATCTCTTCTAATGATTATATTTTTGGATTTTTTTGAAGAATTCTATATCCTTTGACATCTTCAGAATATCCAACAAAAATGCATTTTTCACTCTTAGGTTCTAAGGCTTTATGATTCGCATCTGGAATATGGGCCCAAACATCACTTCCAAAAACACGAAAGTGAATTACATTTGGTTTGACTGAGCTCCAAGCTTCTTCTGGAGTTATATCCTTTAAAAAATTAGTAGGAATGTGATTTACTATGTAATTTGCACAGTTAATTGCTCCTTCCCAAAAATTGAGACTAAGTCCTTTATATTGAAGCATACAATTAGCCATTTCTTTTAAGGTGTGATTCTTCCTTTCATTTACACCATTTTTTTGCAGGGTATATGGAACAGTATGTTGCAATTGAATGCCATACTCAGTGCAAAAGTTGATAAATTTGTTGTTAACATATTCTCCCCATTGTCTGATCTTAACTTGAGAATTTGATGTCCAGATTGTTTCTCAACAAAGGCCTTAAGGGCCAAGAGCATGTTAAAAAATTCACTCTTGAGTTTTAATAAGTATACCCAAGTGCATCTGGAAAAATCATCAATGAAAGTTAAGAAGTACTTGCAACCAGAGAAACAAACAACAGGAAGTGGACCACATAAATCATTGTGCACAAGCTACAAAGGGGCTGAAGCGTGCCAAGAGGCATGCTTTTCAAAACTATCCCAATGATGTTTTCCGAGTACACATCCGGAGCAAACACCATCTCGACAAGATACCATAGGAATACCTGTCACCATATTTTCTTTACATAGAGTTTGAAGAGAGCGATAGTTTAAGTGACCAAATCACTCATGCCAAAGTTTTCTCACTTCATCATTGTGAGCAAAAAAAATGGAGGGAAGACATGATGACCCAAAGTTGTCAAAATTATACAACCTTGTGGAATCATCAGCAATGCCATTAGCTAAAATATGTCTAGGATCTTTGAGGTCCTTGATTACAACATCATGAGGTGATAATTCTACTATTTTCCCTTCACCTGAATGAGTTATCTGATAAATAGATAGAAGGTTGCATGACAAGGTAGGAACACATAGTACATCATTAAACTAACCATTATCTAGATGAATGGTTCCAGATCCTACAACATTAAGAGATCTATCATCACCAACATAAATATGTTTGGTGTTGCAATCATTTAAAGAAGAAAATATGTCTTTATTTTTGGCCATTTGGTAAGAAGCTCCAGAATCAATGAGCCACTCATGAGAAGGAGAAGAAGAAGATACATTTTAATGCATAACCAGATCTTGATGCTTGACAACCACAAGCAAAAAGTTCCATGCCTGAAGATGATGGTGAAGAGTGCTTTAAATTGATGTTGTGCTTCTTCTTTGTTTCTTCTAAGGCTTCCATCTTCTTAAAAAATTTGGACTCTATATGGCCATCACGATGACAAAAGTTGCAATGTCTATCTGTTTTATTCCCTTTGTTTTTATTTGCCTTATCATTTGAGTGAGTTGCTTTTTCAGTTTTCGGTTGAAATTGCTTAGGACCATACTTTTTAGGATACTGCTTCTTGGGATTTTTTTGATATGGTTGCTACTGGGCTACTAAGGCTTTCTTAGAAGTGTTTCCAGAAGTGATAAGACCAAGGTGTAAGAGTTTGTCTTGTTCTCTTATCAAAGAATCACAAAAGGCATCAAAAGAGGGGTTCTTGTAGGCGGTTCCTGAAGAAATGATGGCTTCTCTAGTGGAATGGAAGGCAGAAACAAATACAGAGTATGCAGGGCTAAGCTTAGCAAGAATGCAATAAATGAGGCTACCAGCTTACTTCATTTTCAAGCTGGTGGGCCCTGATTTGATTTGAATGCCAAAAACAGTTTTTATCTTTTCTAGGGCTTCATCAGGGGTGTCAATGTCAAGGATATGAAATCGAAGATCTTAAGCAATGGACGTGCCTATTAAACCTCATGCTTGATCTTGTTTATTTTCCCATTTAGCAACTTTATCATGATCAGAAGGTTTAGTTTCTTATCATGTGGCTATTCTATAAAGCCCTTTACTTCTAAGTATATCTACCATGTGAGGTAGCCATTGGAAATAATTGGTGTTGTTAAGAATAACTGGGCATGCACTTTCCATTTTTTTAAAACTGAAGCTAGAAAGAGCTGAAATTAACTGATGCAATGGAAATATCTCAAAAAAATAGGCCGATTAAAAAAAAAGGCTTGAAAAACATCTTCTAGATGAAGAAGTTATGCCTTTTTGAAAAATTGAGTTGTAGATGCTGAATAGTTATGGGAACGGTTTGAAAATTGGTGATGAAGTTCAACTTTAAAAAAAAAATCCCACCCCTTTAACAATTTTTTTTACAAAAGAAGCTTGAGAAAGAGATTTGAACCCAAGACCTCTATTCTCATAAACTAACTCCTCACCAAGTGAGATAGTAAAAGGATTATGTTATTGTTTGTAAGGAGGAAGGGTTTTTTTTTTTTACTCTTCGGTGTGCATGCTTTTTCCTGCACAAAAAAAAACAAAAAACCGAGCAAAAAAAGAAAATAAAATGAAAAGCCTTACGATAGATTATTATATTTTTGGTTAGCCTTCCCGACAACTATCAATTTTTTTACTATTTCTGATTTCCCGAGATTTCACAAAGACGCAGGGAAAGAGCATACGTAGCAAAAAAAATCCCTTTTCCCATTTCTGATTTGCCGAGATCACATGCAGCGCACAAAAAAGAGCATACACAGAGAAGAGTGTATAGATCCGACAAATAAATAAAACCTAAAAACTGAAAATAAATAGAAGAAATTGAAATAAGAAAAACTATTAACAAATATAGCTGCAAAATAGATGCTTTATACCTCTAGATCTAACTGTCATAATTTGGGCAGCCAGAATCCTTTTAGCATGAAAAGAAAGGCGTTCCTAACTATAAAAAATGCTCCGGACATAATAGATTAGTTCTCCAACCCCAAAAATGTTCAGAAATAGTAGATCTACAAAACAGCATTCGCATGCAGTCAAACCGGCTTTAGATTTTGATCAACAATGGATGCGGCCCTCAAAATAGCTTTGATACCATGTAGGAATTTATAGGGTAAGTTCCTTAGATCAAGAACCAAAGGTCACCACTCAAAAACAGATCACAAATCAATACACCAGTATAATCACGTGGTTAAAACCCTCGAAGAGGGAAACAATCCACGGCCTGAGCCAACGCGGCCACTTCAGGCAATTTATTAATATAAAAAGAAAATTTACATATGTTTGTCTCATAAACGGTTACAGGAAAAATGACCCTCCATGCTCTTTAAATAGAGATAATAGACCAATCGAGTGTTAAGCCACAGATCAAGTGTCGTTAATACCGAGGTGAGAGATAATCGTCGGATCACTACAAATCATGACCATTGGATTATAAGTTACAAATGTACATGGTAAAGAAACACACTTTACCTAACTCTAAAGTAGACTAAGTTATTCTTAAATATTTCCTATGTGTCAGAATATCCTAATAGATGCACCATTGAAAGAGGTAGAAAAACATTCTGCTCTTTTTTCTCTTGAAAATGAAATTTCCAAATTGAAATTCTCCATTCCTCTAACTGAAATAGTTAAGATTGATCAGTATAGAGTTCAAGTTGCTAAGTTGCTTAGAGTTTTTCAAATATCCAACATGGTTAATGTGAGTGATGATCACACTGAGCTTCTTTTTGGTCATGCTGTTGATGGTGATCTAGAGGACAATGAAGTCCCTCCGTTTTATCTAAGCCTCAAAATCCATGACTTTATCCTCCATAACACCATGCTTGATTCCGGAGCCTCTCACAACCTCATGCCCAAGGCCATTATGGATAGATTAGGATTGGATATCACAAGACCTTATCACGATATTTACTCATTTGATTCGGGGAGGGTGAAATGTCTTGGCCTCATCCAGGACTTGGTGTCATTAGAGAAAATCCGAGCTAATATCCTTATGGATGTTTTTGTGGCTGATATCCCTCCCAGATATGGAATGCTTCTTTCTCGGTCATGGGGAGTGAAGCTTAGAGGTACCTTACAGCTTGATTTTTCATATGCTACCATTCTCGTCTTTGGAAAACTTAGGAAACTATACCGGGAAAGTAAGATGAAGTACATGATCAACAACTGAGAAAAGCCAAATAACCATCCTATACATTTTGTTCATACAGATTCAGAGTCCTTTATCTTGTTCAATGATGAATGTTCTACATCTTCCGAAGTTTTGATTGAAGAAAATGCATAAAATTATGAATTTTCAAATTTTGTTTTAGAATTGGCAAATGCATAAATTTGTAAAAAAGTGCCAAATGATTTGGAAACAAGTGCATCCCCTCAAAAAAGTGATGAAACAGTGAAAGAAATAGAATTTTTTGGTACAACAGGACTCTCTCAAACAACAAGAAAAGTTCATCCATCCGATTTTTAGTTTCTAGCTAAGGAAAGTAGTTTGTGGACTATGGACTTCGATGGAGCTTTGAGAAAATAAGGGGATGGTATTGGAGTGTGGATTCACAACCCTGCAAATCAGTCGTTAAAAATTCCTCCCAATGTTCGAATGTCCTCCTACAAGCTAGCTTTCAAATTTTCAAACAATGAAGTTGAGTATGAGGCTTTGATAGCCGGTTTGAAAATTCTCAAGAAGCTAGGTGCCAAGAATATTTATGTATATTGCGACTCCGAGTTATTAATAAAGAAAGTCAAAGGGGAATACCAGGCCAAGCATCCAAGGATGCGAGCTTATCGAAATGCGGTGTTAGACATCCTCAAGACATTCTATGAGTACAATTTATCATTTATCCCAAGAGACAACAATGTTATTGTTGATTCTCTTGTTAAATCAGCGAGCATGTTCAAAATTTCATTTTATCCTAATAAGAAGTACGAGATAAATGTCAAAAACCGCCTCGCTGTCCCAGAAAATGTTCAGTATTGGCAATTATTTCAAGATGATAAATAGATCAACAACTTCTTGTAGACATAAGAGGAGTTTGTGAATTCTCAAATGGATAACCAGTGTTATGAAGATGACCAAGAAACCCAAGCAGCAAAGATGCAAGTGCTTCAACTGAAAGATAACCATTCCAAGAGGTTTGGTACCTTTGGAAGATATTTATGATCAAGATGATGTTGCACGCAAACCAACTATGTTACCAACATAAGTGGGAGTGGAAGACCTCAATCTTGGGATTCTGGAAAAGCCAAAGATGGTAAAAATTTCAAAATCTTTAAGTGCAGAAATGAAAGGTAAATATGCAGCACTTATGTCTCAGTTTGCTAATGTATCTTCTTGGGAATATTATGATTTGAAATTCTATGATAAGAGCATAATTAAATATACCATTCCCTTGAAGTCGAATCAGAAACCTTTTCGGTAGAAGTTATTAAGAATGAATCCTAAGTTGTTGCCCTCTATTCAGAAGGAGGTAATAGATTATTTACAGCTGGTATCATAGTGCTTCTTCGCTTTTCAAATTGGATGTTTAATCTAGTGCTAGTGAGGAAGAAGACATGAGATATTATCTTGTGCATTGATTTCAGAAATCTGAACAAAGTGTCATTGAAGGACAATTACCCACTACCAAAGATGGACCATATTCTCCAAAGGGTAGTTGGATCTTCTAGACTTTCATTGCTGAAGGGATACTACGGCTATAATCATATTCTTGTCCATCCAGATGATCAAGAAAAAACAACCTTCACAACACCTTGGGGTACCTTCATGTATGCCAAAATGCCTTTCGCATTGAAGAATGCAGGGGCTAATTTTCAGTGAGCAATGGATATTTCTTTCGCCAATAAAAAGGATGTCTTTTTGGTCATTTACCTTGATGATATCACTGTTTTTTCCAAGGCAGATGAACAACATTTGAAAAAAAAAATTCAGAGATGTAGAAAGTTTGGCATATCGCTGAACCCAAAGAAGAGTCTTTTCGCTATGGAGGAAGGTAAATTGTTGGGCCATATCATATAAAAAGATTTAATTAGGATAGATCCTTCAAGAATTGAAGCAATTCAGACCTTGGACTATCCCAGGAGAAAAAAGGAAATTCAGTCATTCAATGGGAAAATCAATTTTTTGAGAAGGTTTGTTGAACATTTAAGGAAAATTATTGACATGATGAAGAAAGATAGTGAAGTAAAATGGTCTGAAGAGGCGAAGAAATCATTCAATAAAGTTAAGTTCGTTTATCTCATGCTCTTATTCTTATTAGTCCATATTATACACTTGATTTTATCATTTTTTTATTTGCCTCAGATCATACTCTTGTTGTTGCCCTCATGCAAAAGAAAAATCAGAATACTCTTGCTGTTGAGATTTTGAGTGTTGGAGTAGCATCAGATTTGTTCTAGCTCCCAAAAATTATGGAGGGACTAGAGTACATGAGATATCCAAGACCCAAAAAGGGATTTGAGAAATTCCATCATGTTTAACAGAAAATTAATTAATTAATATTTTTAATTAAGGACCCTAAGTCTAACTTAGGAAAATTAAAAGATTAAAGGTAATTAATTTAAACATGTGATCAAATGACTTAAGTCACACGGCTCAAGATTTATTTTAATCTTAGCCATCGATTCAAGATTAGATCACGGTCATTGGTTTCCCAACGAGAAAAGTATAAAGGAAAGGCTTGGGGTCAGTGGGAGAACACACACAGTGGCAGAGCATTGAGACTAAGCTGTAATTCTAGGGCATGGTTTGCTAAGAATTTCCAGAAGTGTTTCAGCTACATCGAGGGGTAGTATTGGCGAGAGGCATGATCTGATCTTGGGCCAAGAGTTAGCAAGAGGCAGAGAAGCAGTAGTTAGAGCAGCGCAGAGGGCTTCAACAGCTACGCAGGCCCAGCGAGGGTAGCGCAAAGGCAACAAGAGGCAGTGTGACCCATTCTAGGGTGATGCATGCCCTTCTTGAGCAGCGCAGGGGAAACCATAGCCTAGCATAGATGACACTGAGGGCTTCAGAGCAGTGTTGGGGTTTCTGGAGACTGAAAAGGGCTAAGTTATGTAAATCCCGTTTGAGGGTGTGAATCATTTTAGTTTTCTGTCTCCGCAACAGAGGTATTGCTATAGATTTTGTATTTCTCTATCGGGTTAACTAGTAAGGTGCCCATTTGTGTTGTACTTAGAATCTACTTAATAATATAAACCCTCCAACAACTAGAAGACCGATTTTCCGGCATTGGGTTTTTCTAGGGAGATTTTTCCAGAAAATATTATGTGTCACTTTGTCATTGTGCATGTATTCAGTATAGATCTATATGAGTGTAAACTGTTAATGTGTTTACTTTGATGTTAATGCTGAAATTTTAGATTAATAGCTTGTTTAAGTAGGAGAAGTAAATCAAGATTTAACAATAGGATTTTTTCATAAGTAGTGTTTAGAATTTTCACATGGTATTAGAGCGATTGTAGATCTAGCTTAATCATCAGTAAGAAGATTGAATAATACTTGCTGCAGAAAGTAGAAGAAGTCGTAGAAATTCGGACCAGAGAGGACATCGTAGCAGTAGAAGGGAGCAGAGCCACACAGAGGCCAGAGTGATCTAGTATCCATGCAGGCCCACGTACTTACTGCGTGGAGGCAATGTAGAGGCTGTGTTGGGACTGTCTGCTCATGCAGAGGTCAGGCAGGGTGACACAGTCCTAAAGCTGTTGCTGATTCAGAGTGTCGAAAGCAGTGTTACAGAGCTTCAGTAGTTGCTGGTGGGGTTAAAATTCTATCAGTTCAGAATTTAGTTGAGCTTGAAAAAGAGCAGGAGGAGAACAACTTCTCAGAGGATTTCCAGCCAGATAAATCTGCAGATCGATCAAAGGATCAAAGAGAGCTGGTTCGTTTTTATTTGGCATACTTCCAAGAGAGGAAGTCAGTTGTCAGAGGGATCATAGGGTGCATTTCCCCCCAAGGACCCTAGATCCAAGTATCTAGCATAGAGAGGAGGAGTTATGACAGGTTTTCTAAGCAGATGGAACCTCACGGACTACGTGATCAATATAGTTTGGATGGGTTGTCCAAATTTTCAATTTGGAAGGCCAGAATCTTGGTAGTCATGGAGGCATACGATCTGAGGGAGCATGCAGAGAAAGTCCTGACCACGCTGACCGATGCGAAGCTCCTAGAGAAGCATGAAGAAGAAGCGGCACATGCCAAGTGATTAATCATGGACGGGGTCAAAGATCATGTGGTCACTCACATAGCCGAGAAGGAAACGACACATGGTATGTGGGTGGCTCTGACCACACTATATGAAGGAATATTCGTCCAGAGAAAGATGCTTCTAGAGAACCAGCTAAGGTTATTCATGATGGACAAGGGGGAGGAGATCGAGCCTTTTTTGTCCAAACTTCAAGCGATCTGGGATCAACTGGCTGGCATGGGGGTGAAGGTCGAGGACAATGTTATGGTGAGGATGGCTCTAAATGCTGTCACAGAGGACTAGGAAACTTTTATCCAAAGTCTCTTGGGTGGAACGGACCTTCCCAACTGGGACAATATGTGGGCGATCCTGATCAAGAAGAAATCTGTTGGATCACCAAGAGGCAGTTCAGTACTGGGTCGAGTAAAGTAAAGAAGGAAGAATATGAATATGCAACCTTGGCATCAAAGAGGAAACAAGGGAGAAAGAAGCGGGATCTGTCAAAGATCAAGTGTTTCCAGTGCAGCGAACTAGGAAATTTCGCCAGCAATTGTCCTAAGAAGAAGAAGGACATGGAAGCTTCTAGCTCCAAGGCTGTTGTGGCGAAAAATGGCTCCGAAGACGACGTAGCCATGAGCGCTCATGAATCATGAAAGTGGGGAACATGGATCTGTAGAGTAGCTACAATGTTGTGGCGGGATCCTTGAGTAGCCCAACTCTTGGATCACATCCGTGCTACGAGATCCTTGAGATAGTAGCACGATAAGTGGAGAAATGGGTGAAAATAATCACAGATGGAGTAGAGGAAGAGCTAGAAACTGAAGGGAGCAACGCAATGCAAATGCAGCAGCAGTACAGGGGCTGATGTGATTTCAGCAGTGTAGAGCAGAGCTGCAACAACGTAGAGGCTTCAGGAGAACAACGCAGCACAACCACATCGTAGGGGAATTTAGTGCAGAGGGGTTGATGTGACTTCGACAATGTAGAGAAGGTTTTCTTACGCAGTGTAGAGTTGTAGCTGTGAAAAAACCTTGATATGACAACACAGAGTAGTAACCTATGGAGCTCAAGTGATGAGGATGCAGCCCAATTGACTTTTCTATCAAATATTAGGCAAGATTTTTCAGTTGTTTCTCTTAGAAACTGAGTTTCAGTGCAAAAATTGGCAGTACAATGCAATAGATTGAGAGGGAGCTGCAGTATAGATGTGGCAGTGGTGGTGGCAGCATCATGGGCAACAGTACGAGAGAGCAGCAGCAGCGCAGTGATGAAGGGTAGCAGGTCAAGCATCAGCGTAGAGACCCACACTAGAGATCAGTGCAGAACTTTGGGGTGAAGTGTTGTCCTAGATCACATTCCTCGCTTAGAGGGATTGTTGAGATTTTTGAGTGTTGGGGTAGCATCGAATGTGCTTTGGCTCCCAAACTTTGTGGAAGGACTAGACTACATGAGATCTCCAAGACCCAGAAATGGATTTGAGAAATTCCATCATGTTTAAGAGAAAATTAATTAATTAATATTTCTAATTAAGGACCCTAAGTCTAACACATGAAAATTAAAAGATTAAATGTAATTAATTTAAACATGTGATGGAAATGAATTAAGTCACACAGATCAAGATTTCTTTTAATCTTAGCAATCAATTCAAGATTAGATCATAGTGATTGGTTTCCCAACAAGAAAATTATAAAGGAAAGGCTTAGGGTCAGTTGGAGAACACACATAGTGGCAGAGCACTGAGACTAAGCTAGAATCCTAGGGCATGGTTTGCTAAGAATTTCTAGAAGTGTTTCAGCTACAGTGAGGGTAGTATTGGCGAGAGGGGTGATATTTTCCCAGGTCAAGATTTAGCAAGAGGCAGAGAAGCAGTAGTAAGAGCAGTAGCTGCACAACGCAAAGGGCTTCAGCAACTACGCAGTCCCAGAAAGGGCAGTGCAGAGGCAACAAGAGGCCTGTAGGGCTGACGCGGGCCTAGCCAGGGCAGCGTAACCTAGTCTGGGGTGACTCAGGCCCTTCTTGAGTAGTGGAAGGGCAGCCACGACCTATCAGAGCTGACGTAGAGGGATTCAGAGCAGCGCTGTGGTTTTTGAAGACTGAAAAGGGATGAGTTTTGTATATCCCATTTGAGGGTGTGAATCATTCCATTTTTCTATCTCCGGAACATAGGTATTGCTGTAGATTTTGTATTTCTCTTTTGGGTTAACTATTAAGGTGCCCATATTTGTTGTACTTAGAATCTACTTAATAATATAAACCCTTCGATAGCCAGAAGACCAGTTTGCCTGCATTGGGGTTTTCCGGGGTCAGTTGTCTAGAAAATCTTGTGTGTCACTTTGTCATTGTGCATGTATTCAATTTAGATATGTATATGTGTAGACTGTTAATGTTTTTACTTTGATGTTAATGCTGAAATTTTAGATTAATAACTTGTTTAAGTAGGAGAAGTAAAACGAGATTTAACAGTAGGATTTCTGCATAAGTAGTGTTCAGAAATTTTCAAATCCTTGAGGTACAAAATCATTGAGAAACAGGCCTTGGCATTAGTCAAAGCATTGAAAGACTTCCAAGTGTACATTCTCCATTCTCATGTCATTTCATATGTTCCAAACGATGTTGTCAAAGATGTGCTTACATAGAATGATCCTGAAGGGCGACAAGATAAATGGATTGAAGCTATGTTAGAATATGACTTGGAGATCAAGCCCACAAAGTTTATCAAAGGACAAGGCTTGGCGAAGCTTATGGCGGATTCAAATACCCATGCCTTGGACATCAATTCTATTACTGCATTATGTGAAGGACAAGATGTTGAAACATTACCTGAGGTATCTGAAATTTTCTCTTTATCACCTTGGTATGCTGATATAGTACATGTTTTGCAACACTTGAATCCTCCTCCCGACTTGCCAAGTAGTAAGGTTAGATCTTTGAATTTAAGAGCTCGTAAGTACTGCATTCTCAATGGTGTCTTGTATTGGAAATATATGGGTGGAGAGTTGCTGAGTTTTTTGGTTGAAGGAGAAGTTGAAAAATTCATGACAAATTTTCATAAAGGTGACTATGGCGGTCATCTTTATTGGAAGACTATAGCTAACAAGATTTTGAGGGTGGGATTTTATTGGCCAATTTTCTTTTCTAATGTTCATAAAAAAATCATGTGTTGTCATGAATGTCAAATATTTTAGGCAAAGTGGAATCTATTGAATTTTCCTTTAAAACCAATTGAAGTGCAAGCACCATTCCAGCAGTGGGGACTTGACTTCATTAGCGAGATCCATCCTCCATCATCAGCTCAACATAGATGGATACTCACTGCCACATATTATTTCACCAAATGGATTGAAGCCATCCCCCGAGGCAAGATACTGACACTGTTATCATTTAGTTTCTTAAGAACAATATTTTGTCTCGTTTTGGTTGTCCACACAAGATCATTACTGATAATGCAACTGCCTTCAATTCCAAGAAAATGATTGATTTTTTTGACAAGTATCACATTAGGCTTGGTCATTCAATAGCATACTATCCTCAGGGAAACGGGCTTGCTAAATCATCAAATAAATCTTTGGTGAATATAATCAAGAAGATGTTGCAAGAAAACAAGAGGAATTGGCACAAAAATCTCACTAATGCTCTATGGGCAGATAGAGTTAGCATGAAGAGATCAATCAACATATTACCTTTCCAGATCTTGTATGGTGTTGACACAGTGTTCCCTACTTCTCTAGCTATAACAATGATGAAAATTATGCAAGAGATCGACAGTGATCCTAATGACATCCAACAAAGAATCAGCCAAATAATCCATCTAAAAATATCAAGAGATGAAGTCTTCAGTCATACTTCAAAGATTCATGATAAAATAAAAAATATTTATGATAGGAAGACCAAAGCGGATGGTTTCAAGCTTGGGGATGTTGTTCTTCACTGGGATGCCCAGAATGAAGACAAGAGTAAGCATGAAAAGTTCGACAATCTATGGATATGACCTTACAAGATCACTACATTCATAGGTAAAAAATAATTTCTACTAGAGGATCTTCAAGGGAAAGAAGTGTTGGGAGGACCAATTAATGGTAGGTTCTTCAAACACTATCTTACTTGATCATTGAATAAGAAATTCACTATCATTGTAGATATCATTTTAAATTTGATATCCAAGCAATAAGGAAGTTGTTTGAGAAGTTTGAAGCCCGAGGAGAAGGCCATGATACTTCTACATACATCTCATGTTTTCTTTCAAAAAGTTCAAAAATTTGTAGTCAGTTATCAAGTTAGAGTCAAGTCAATTTTTTCTAGTCAAAGTAATTTCCAAATTTAGTTCATCATTTTCAGTTTTTCAAACTCCAGTTTGACTCCATCACCCAATGGTAAGGCTACCTGATCTACGGTGTTCTTGACACCTCCTTAAGGAGCTGCCATCCCCAACTAGAGTCAATGTTAGCACAGGTATTTCAATGATCAAATAACTCTTTCAGTTGTTTTCCATAAATTCATAGGTCAAATTTTTTTACTTTTTTGAACCAGTTCTTAGAAAATAATTTTGGTCACTGACGAGGTCTAAGTCAAGTATGATGCTCCTTCATTTCATTCATTTCCACCATAATTGTCAAGGTCATATCCATCATAAATAAATTTCAAATTCACCATCTCCATCATCATCATTTAAGAGGTCTAGGGTTAGGTCACTGCATCTCATATAGGTCATTGTCTAGGTTCATCTCTGCCTTTGAAAAATCTTCAAATTTTCACTTAAAATAAGGCAGAAACACTCCATTCCACTCATAAAACCCTAATCAAGGAGCAAGCATTTCTAAGAGATGAAATAACGACCACCTCTCTTGTTTCATATGGCTCAAGTTCCAAAAAAGTTCCAAGTGACTCATTCATGTCTCGTTGTCTCATGAAAAATAGAAATTTTGTCTCACTGTCTCATTAAAAGATCAAAAAATCATTTTAATTGTCAAAGAGTTCAAAGGAGGACAATTTGACCTGTTGTCCCTATCAAATAACAAAGGATTTATTTCTAGTTTTCAAAGACACCTCATCTTGTTTTGAAAAGGGTCATTTCCAAATGAGAAAGTTCAAAGGTTTAAGAAAGCGCTCTTACTGTCTCATTAAAAGGGAGAAGTTTTGTTTCATAAAGGGAAGGAAAATTGTGTCTTGATGTCTCATCAAAGGTCCATAAATTCACCTCAAGTGTCAAAAAATGAAAAAGATGTTCATTCTACATTCTTATCCCATTTGAAGGAGTAAAAGGTCACTTTCAAGTGCAAAAAGGTCAAAAAGTTATTGTAAGCTTCAAAGTGTAAATGTCATCTCAAAGTTTATAAAAGGCAAAGGAAACTTCATTTTATTCATTGTTACCCTTTTGATGAGTGTGAGAGCAGCTCTCCACTTCATTTGCCCTCCATAATGTATAAACTTCTGAGCACAAGGTTCAAATTCCATTAAAAACTCTTGCAACCTTCAAAAAACATCCTTCTTACGCTTCTGTGCTTTCTATTACACTTTTGGATTGCGTTGTTACCCTTCTGAGAGCGCTACGCAACGTTGTGTTACGATTTTGGAGTATCACACAAGTGCTATGCGGGTGATGCGTAAGTGCTACGCACACTGTGTTACGCTTTTCTCTCAAGTGTTAGGCTCATGTAGAGCGTTGTTACACTTCTGTAAGGTGGCAGTTTCCATTTTTTGAGCTCGAAAACCCTCCAACCACTCAAAGCTCGTGCTCCCATCTTTGGTGTGGCCTCCAAACAAGGTAAGGCTCCATCCTACGACATTTTTTGGATTGAATGTTGAAGATTTGAAATCTATTCATGTCATTTAATGTTTTTTTCTGTATTGTTCATTGTCCATACATAAAAAAATTATGACAAACCCTAACCTATCCCTTTGACCTAAAACCCTAACCTCACCATATAAACCATATCCATACATCCTATATGCTCCAACATTACACTCCTATCATCTACACTACCATCCCTAACATGTTTTATACAGTCAAACCCTAACTCAAGCTTTTCCACAGTGAAAACAATGAAAACCTTGGGATTGACTGTGTTTTAGCCTTTTGACTACCCTAAACTTATCCATTTTCCATCATTCCACTTGAAATGTGGAGCTAAGGTGCCATAATCCTCACTAAATTTTTATTAGAATTTTTAATAAGCTCCATAGCCATTTTTTGACTTTCTTAACTCAAAAACATTTTACACTAGTTATTCTCACAGCCTAAGTTGAGAATTGACTGTGTTTTCAGGTTTTGACAACCCTACACTTACCCATTTCTCTTAATTCCACTTTCATTGTGGAGTTAAGACACCACCCTATCCACTCAATTTTTCTCACAATTTTTACTTAGCCCCATGACTCCTATTTCATCTTACCAACTTACCCTACTATTACACAAGCTATTCTCACAGTCAAAATTGGGAATTTCCTGTGTTTTAGGTATTTGGACACGTTCCTCACACTCATTTTCCCTCATTCCACCTAAAACTTGAAGCTAACACACAACATACCCTACTCAATTTTTTCTATAATTTTTCTCTACTTCAAGGCTGTAATATTTCCAAATGGGAAAACTCAGCAATACATGAAAGAAAAACGCATTTTTCAGAAATATAAGTATAAACAAAAAAATGCAGCCTATGGATCCATTATATATGATATTATTACACTTATATATAAGAGGATATCAGAAACAAATGATTTTTTCCTAGTTAAATAGGCCTCCCATGCTTAAAACAACCCAAAAACACTGAAACCCTAAGATTTACCGCAACACAAATTACTGCATAAAGTGACAGCGCAGTTTATAGAGGGTTTATGCTCAGAAACATAGAGACAAATCAGATCTGCTATTATATTAATCAATGAGGCATAAAAACAGAGATCTAGTCTCTTTTACATAGACACAAGATGACTCGGGAAGGGTTTCTTGACAAAAATGATATACATGAAATTTCCTGTTGCAGATCTATGGCTGAATCATGCTGTATGGCTAAAGCACTACATAAAAATGGTTGATAATGGAAAGAAATGGTATGAGACTCTCCTACTAGCTTTCCGCGAAGTAGAATGAACCTCCTTCAGAGAAACTAGCTCAAAATACAAGGGATTAAACCCCTCCAATGCAATACCTTAAGAAATAACGCAGTTTCTGAAAGGGACTGCACTGTTGTTGAAGGTGATTGATTGGCCTAACACCAAGTAGTGTAAAATGTAGCACCAAATTCTCTCCTCGGATATCTTAAACAAGATATCCAAGAAAGAGTGGGGAATTCCCGCATGAGAAAACCCTTGCACTAAACAGTGCAAAAGAGCTAAACAACCAAAGGATGCAGAAATTATAAAAAGACATATACAAAATATAATATTGAATCATGCCCCGTATGGTTGTCATCCCCTCTATTATATAGTTGATGAGCTTCCTCACCAAGGGTCCCACCTCATTATGAGGTTGCTTCCATGCAAAGACTCCTCCACCACAATTACGTTGTCTCCACAAGTCTTACTCATATTTTTACAACGCTATTTGATTTAGTCAATCTTGGCTGGATCTTCATGCATTGTCTCCTTTCACACTTAAGGTGTCTTCATTTAGACTAGCTAGATTGATCTTTATTCACATTGAGCTGTCTTTATTTAGGATCCACTCCTCATATATTAATGTTGTTGACTTGGTCAAACTAGACTTAGTCCACACATTTTAGACCCTGTTCACACATGTGGATGCTTGATCTGGTCATTAACATGATCCCTTTTCACATTATGAGGGATTTTATTCCTACTTAAGAAACTTATGAGCCTCTTTTCCCATGTATTCATCTAACTAGATATTACAAGAAAAATTAATATTCCTATTAGCTGCATGCTAAATTAGGAATATTACAAAGACCCTTCATTTCATCCACCCAATTCACACTTTCCTACACTCTATTTTTCCAGATTTCCATTCATTCACTCATTTCATTAACACCCTAAAGTTTTCATCATTCCAGTGAAAAACACAATGGAAAGTGACAAGAAGAGCTTCAAGGGAGGGTGCCACCTCAGGCTTGAACCATTCACCCATGCATGAAATTAATGCTTCGCCTTTGGCCAGAAGGTGCTTTGAGAGAGCTCAGTGTTTGGCATTTTGTGAAAGGCTTATGGAAGGGGGGTATCATCTTCAGTTGTCCAGCCTATTTGCTATGAAAATTAAAAATAGTTGCAATGATATATTTATTTCTCCTACTTATTATTTCAATAAGTTATTATTCAGAAATCTTCCAGAAAATATCAAAATAAATACTACTGCAACATTCACAATTATATATGCCGAGAAATAAACAGTAGAGAACATAAGCACAAGAATCAATCACATGAACACAATTATTTTTGGACAACTGTCCCTGGAAAAGCCCAATGTGGGAAAACCGATGCAGCAGATGAGGGTTTTATTAATTCTTTAACAAATGATATATTTATAGGGAAAATATTCGACAGATAAATTCTGAACCACCTAACACTAAATATCCAACTTACTTGGACAATTTTCTGACACCCAGAATAGCCCCTGCAAGCCCCTGTGTCAGTCTGTGTGATTCTTTGTGCAGTCCCAGCACCGGGCTCCATGAATCTGTGTGGGGTCTCTGCGATGCAGCCTCAAGCTGCCTCCAGTGACCCATTTTTTCTCTCCGACCCTGATCTATATCACCCTTGACATCCTCCTTCTGCTCTTGCAACTTCTCACCCTGCAACTCTCCCACTGAGATCGAATTCTATATCAGAATGGATCTCCTTTGGGTATTGGCTGTGTGCCCGGCTTATCTTCCAAGTGACCCTCAAGCCTTCTTTTATAATCTTCCTGTCGGTGGACCAATGACCCAGATTAAAATATTAATCAATGGATAAGATTAAATCTTGACTTGATCCGTGTTTTCTAGAAGATTGACACTCTCACTTATTAATACCCTTTAATTATTTCATTTCCCTAAGTTTGGACTTAGAGTCTCCATTAAAACAATTAATTATTTAAATAAGTGTTGAACCGAGAGGAATTTCCACAAATTGTTTCTGGGTTCTTTGGAATGTTGTTGTTCAAGCCTCCCTGCAAAGTTTGAGACTTGGAACACTTTTGGATGCTAAAAAAATCAACACTCCCTCTTAGCGAGGAAGGTGTTCTAACAATATGCATGTTGCATGCTACTATGATTCTGAAGCACCCTCTGTGCTGTTGATCTTAGGATTCTGCTCCTCCCATTTGCTACACTGCTTCCCCCTATACTGCTGCCTTTGACACTACTACTGTCACTTGTTGAATCTGTACCACAACTCCCTCTGAATAATGAGTCCTCCATTTCTTCTACTGGAATGGATTCTTCATCATTCCCATCTTCTCTCTAAAGTAGACAAACTTTCTGTTTCCTAGAGCCTTGGTGAGGATGTCTACCACATGTTCTCCTGTTGGAGTGTACTGCAACTGAACAACTCCATGTTGTACACAGTCCCTGATGAAGTGACACCGGATGTCAATATGTTTTGACCTATCATGAAACACAGGATTCTCAGAGAGATTTATGCAACTCTGATTATCACATAAAATGTTGGTCACTTCCATTTTCTCCTTGAGTATATTTACTAATAGTTTCCTAATCCATATGGCTTCGCATGAAGTTGTGCTAGCTGCCATATACTCTACCTCTGTTGAACTCAGTTCCAAGGATTTATGTTTCCTACTGCACGAGGAATTCATTCTTGATCCCAGACTGAAACAGTATCCACGGGTACTCTTCCGATCAACTGAACTTCTAGCCTAATATGCATCAATAAAGCCACTCAACCTGACATCATTGTCATGGGTGTACTTAAATCCAAGCTCGACTATTATTTGAAGGTATCTAAGAACATGTTTAGTTGCTCCCCAATGTGCCCTATTTGGTTTCACCATGAACTAACTTAGGGAATTAACAACATAACAAATTTCTGGCCTTGTATTTACAAGATACATCAATGACCCTATTAGCTTTCTGTACACCGTTGGATCAGCCTCTTCATCTTCGGACGTGTCGATTTTCCTCCAGTTGGTAATCATTGGAGTGGTAATGGGCCTACACTCCTCCATCTGAAATCTCTTCAGAATATCTGTAGTGTGTCTTCCTTGATCAAGGAAGATCTCCCCATTCTGCTGCCAAACTTCCAACCCTAGAAAATAGTGCATCCGTCCCAGATATTTCATGTCAAATTCTTCAGCTAAATTCTTCTTGCAATCTGTGATGAGCCTTGATGATCCCGTTAAAAACATATCATCCACATATAGTACCAGTATTAATGGCTCACTCATACTCTCAGATAGTAGAGATTGGGATCTGCATCACTCTTAACGAATCTCATCTTCTGCAGGTAGTTGTCAATCCGACCATACCAGGCTCTGGAAGCTTGCTTCAGTCCATATAATGCTTTCTTCAATCTGCACACATGACTTTTCTAATCATGTGTCTCAAATCCCTCTGGTTATTATATATACACTTCTTCTTCTATCACACCATTCAATAATTCCATATTGACGTCCTTCTGGTGAATTTCCCATCCCATCTGCACAACAAGGGATATCACGGACCTGATATATGTGTATTTGGCTACCGAGGCGAAGTTTTATTTGTAGTCTATTCCTTCCTTCTGAGCATACCCCTTAGCCACAAACCCGACTTTAAATTTCTCGATGCTACCGTCTGTAGCATATTTTATCTTGTAGATCCACCTAGATCCTACAACTGATCTCTCCTACAATCTGGGTACCACTTCCCAGACATCATTTTTCATGATGAAAATGTACTCTTCCACCATTTCATCAACCCACACCTGGTGCTGAGCTGTTTCCCGGAAACTGGAAGGTTATTCAACTTGAGAAACTAAGGCTTGATACCTCTCAAGATGATTACGTTGTCTCTTCTCATTCTAGGGAATTCCGACAAAATCCTTTGCATCCTTCAGAATATGTCAAAGTTCCTTGCTCATTCTTCCACTAGTGGTGGGTGGATTTATAGGCTTTCCTTCATGCAAATCCTCGGGAGACCCATCCTTTGGACCACTATGCCTTGGAGAGGCAACTAAATTTTCTATTGTTGGTTGTTAGGGTTGGACCAGAGGCTCTTCCTCTGACTGTGTAGCAGAAGGCAGCTCTCATGATCTTCTGATGGCTTTCTCCTCCATGAATTTCACATATCTTCGCACCACTACCTTCTTTCTCTCAGGAATGTAAATGTGATAAGCCTTTGCATTCTCGTTGTATCCTACTAAATACCCCTTTTCAAAATTCATCTCCAAATTATTCCTCTTCTCGCTGGGTACATGACAGTAAGTTGTACTATCGAAGATCCTAAAGTGACTTACTTCGGGCTTGCTGCCAGTGAAGACACTTTATGCGTGATATTTCCCATTGTAGTGTGAGGATTTTTGTTCTGAATGTAGACAGTTGTATTACACGCTTTAGCCTAGAGAAATTTGGGCATATCTTGGTCATACAAAATAGCTCCGGTTTCTTCAAAAATAGTCTGGTTCTTCCTTTCTGTCACTTCATTTTGTTCCAGATTGTATGGAGTTGTCCATTCTCTTTTGATGCCTTCCCTTGTGCAGAATCCGATGAATTCTTTATCTATGTATTCACCTCCATTATATGATCACAATACCTTGATCCACCTCCCTATTAGATTTTCCACCATAGCCTTGAACTCTTTAAATCGACTGAAGACTTCATCCTTGGTCTTCAAGAAGTAGATCTAGGTTTTCCTAGAATGGTCATCAATGAAGGTGACGAAATATTCAGCACCACTAAGAGCTCTAGTGGACATTGGCTCACATATATTTGAGTGTATTAGATCCAACAAAACCTTGGCCCTATGGTTGCTTCTCTCATATGCTGCCTTGGCATATTTCCCCAATATGCACCCCTTGCAGACATCATCCCGTTTTGTCTTCAGTTATGGAACACCTGTGACAATCTTCTGGAGATTTCTCAATGCCCCATGATGCAAGTGCCCCATTATTTTGTGCCATAGCTTATTCATATCCATTTCATCTGTACTACCAACTAGTGTCACTGAGGAATCAAGTTGCATCTTGTACAACTTGTTGCTTCTTACCCCGATTTGTGCCTTCTTCTTCCAACTGGGGTGTTTGACGTAGACTCTATTTCCAATAAAGTAGACATTATATCCTCAGTTTTGAAGCTATGACACTAAGAGTAGATTCATCCCCAAACCCGACACATGCAGTACATTAGTGGCCCGGATTATGTTCCCTGCCTCGGTCTGAAAACTATGGTACCTCTCCCAATGGGAGTGCAATTTGCTTTATTACCCATGGTTATTTTTAAATTCATCTGATCTTCTTGGTAGTTGGAAAATCAATCTCGTACTCCCATCATGTGAGCAGAGGCTCTGCTGTCAATATACCAGATATATGAGAATGTAGTGCTTGACACACAAGAAAAATATTCCTCTAGTCTGGATGCCAATACAGATACATCGTGATCCATCTGTTCTATCGTGCTTCTTCCCCCTCCTAGATAACTACATGAACCCTTCTGTGTTCTTACTGCAACAATAGATATTTGTTCACTGATAGATGCCCCCACTCTGTTATTCATCTATGGCTCTGATACCATGTGAAAATTACAAACAACTACAGTGATAGATTTATTTATCCTACTTATTATTTCGATAAGTTATTATTTAGAAATATTCCAGAAAATATCGAAATAAATACTATTGCAACATTCACAATTATATATGCAGAGAAATAAACAGCAGAGAACATAAGCACAAGAATCAATCACATGAACACAATTATTTTTGGATAGTTGTCCCTGGAAAATCCCAATGTGGGAAAACCGGTGTAGCAAATGAGGGTTTTATTAATTCTTCAGCAAATGATATCTTTACAGGGAAAATATTCGGCAGATAAATTTCGAACCACCTGAGATTAAATATACATCTTACTCGGATAATTTTTTGACACCCAGAATAGCCCCTGCAAGCCCTTGCGTCAGTTTGTATGATTCTCTGCGTAGTCCCAGTGCTGGATTGCGTGGAGAATCCATGGGGTCTCTGCGCTGCAGCCTCAAGCTTCCTCTAGTGACCCATTGTTTCTCTCCAGCCCTAATCTTGATAACCGTTGACCTCCTCCTTCTGCTCCTACAACTTCTCACCCTGAAACTCTCCCACTGATATCGAATTCTACGTCAGAATGGATCTCCTTCAGGTACTGAGTGTGTGCCCGACTTATCTTCCAAGTGACCCTCAAGCCTTCTTTTATAATATTCCTGTTGGTGAACCAATGGCCCAGATTAAAATATTAATCAATGGCTAAGATTAAATCTTGACTTGATTCATGTTTTCTAGAAGATTCACACTCTGACTTATTAATACCCTTTAATTATTTCATTTCCCTAAGTTTGGACTTAGGGTTTCCATTAAAATAATTAATTATTTTAATAAGTCTTGAACCAAGTGGAATTTCCATAATTGTTTCTGGGTTCTTTGGAATGTTTTTTTCCAAGCCTCCCTGCAAATTTTGAGACTTGGAACACTTCTAGATGCTACAAAAATCAAAATTTTAAACAAGCTACAGTATGGGAAATGTCACTCTTGCAGGTATGGAGATAAGCCTATCATCTGACCTAATTTCTTTAGCTACAAGTATCCCTTCTCATGGAGAGTAGTGGTTCAAAGGCATGGACCTAGAAATTGAAAACTACAAGCAATTCCACAAGCCTCATGCTAGAGAGGATCCCGAATTTATTTTTCCATTCAGAGACCTCAGAAACAAGTATGATCCTTTGATGATGTTCATAATGAAGTACTTCACATGTGAAGGAAGATTATCTAGGTTATATAGGTATCACATCAGGATTTTGATGTGTTTGACCTCTGTCAAAACACTTGATTTGACACACTATTTGTATAGGAGCTTGATTAAGATGGTTGAGAAGGTTCAGAGTAGAAGGGAAGATCATCACACAAGTCAAGGGAAAACTTCTTGGAGATATTGTTAGCAACGCTTTTTTTCTTGCCTATTACATCATCAACACAACCAATGGAGGTTGGATCTTCTAGCATGCCTATTCTGCCTTCAGATGTTCTTAGGATTGTGGAATTTTCTCACACATATGAGAGGGGGAAGAGACAAGTATTTGCGCCTAAGTCTGCTAAGAGTTTTCTTACATTTGGCACCATTGTTGAACAATGTCAGATAGAGGATAAACCTCTCTTGCATCATCATAGTGAGTCAGTTCCATTGGATGATGAGGTATCAGAGTAGGTGGAGGTTAGATCAGTTGAATAAATCAGAAAAGAGAAAGATAAAGAAATAACAGAATTGAAAGAGGCCTTCTCCATTGTCCAATCCCAAATTAGTTTCCTTCAGCGGGAAATTTTTCAATTACAAGTGAATTAGCTCCTACAAATCAAGTACAAATTAGACATGGAAGAAAACATAGGTAAAGGCAAGAAGATTATTTTTTTTTACCAAATGTAGGACATGGAGGCTAAAACACAAACAAGAAGACCAAGAACAAGAGGCCTCAAAAGGGCGCTAGAGCGAGAAAGACAGACAATTCATCAATCTAAAGAGTTAACCTTTGATGAGCTTATTTCCATGGATATCAATGAGGTAGAGAGCTTTGGTTGTCAAGAGTTAATGAGCATTTCGAGAAGCTATTGAAGAAGGCTAAAAGCGATAACAAGCTACAAAGACACATGGCATATCACTATCGCACCAGGAACACCATTTCTCAAACAAGTGAAGAAAAGGCTTAAAGAGGCACAAATGAAGCTCAAAGAGAAGGATAACTTTGACTTATTGGTTGAACCTTATTTAGCTATCTAGCCTATCTCTCATAGGTGCCATAGAACCAAATTTGAGAACTTTTGATCAATTTCGGTATTTTATATGATTTTTTGCAGAATTTTGGAAATTTCTCATTGCAGAAGGGTAACATACTTTTATTACTTTTATCTTGGAGGTATCCAAATTGTGATTTATTTACATGGATGTATGTATTTTGATTAGTACATCACAGATCAGGAACCCTCATGGTAGGACAAGCTGTAATTTGGAAGAAAAAGCTTAAATACCACTCATTTTTCATGTTTCTGCCTCCTTTTTGGACCCTGTGTTACGCTTTTGAGTGACTCTGGGAGAATGGATTTTTGAAGGCCTTCCTGTGGCCCATTTTTCAAAATTCAAGATGTTATGGAAATTAGACACACAGGTCTAGTTGATCATTCTTTCAGAAGTGGATTTGGACTTCTCAAAGAACCTCAAAAGTGCCTCCAAAGTTATATTATGCTTCTGCAAATTGTTTTTACTCTTCTGTCATAAATGTCACAAATCAACATTGGATTCCTCAGGACACTTGTCAAGCTAAAAAATGGTCACAAATTCGAGGAAATATTATCCTATGAGTTTTCATCAGAGTTATTGGGTTGGTTTTTTCTTCCTATCATGAAGGAATATGTAATTAATGTAAGGGAAAAACACTCCTAGTTTATAGCTAAAATTCAAGGAATGGTTTATAACCTTCCTAGATTCAACTAGGAAGTGACTCATCTTTTGCATTTATTATCCATTTTGGATGGGATTTTGACCTGATGAGGTGTCATAGTCCATATTTTCTATAAGTAGACTCTCTTTAGTCTCTTTTTGGGTTGGATAGTATCATATTGCAGTGGAGCTCTTGTAATCAACTTTTGGAATGAAATCAGAGACAAATTTGCGGGAATTGTGTTGAAATACTTGTGGTATGCTTTGTAGCATATTTTTTTTCTCATGTATGTTTATTATTTCATGCTTAATACCATGTATTCTTCTTCATATATGTTTATCTTGTAAGTTTGAGATCAGAAATCATGTTTATGCATTCTCTGTTTTAGACAAGATTCACCATATTATGTTTATTTCCTTCTAAACTGAATCCATTCACCTTAGTGCTAATTCAAACTCTCCTCCATTTAATCCTATACTCAATGAATTATTAAAGTTCTTTCAAACTACCTATCTTTCCTTACATATTCTCTACATGTTCACCTTTAATTTTAGACCTAAAAACCTTATACATAGTCCACTCACTGACTTTTCTATCCAACATAACTAGCCTAAAATCATTAGATACTCAACCATTCATTATACTTCTAAAAGTGACAATGAGAGAGCCCTCTTTGGTTTGGGTAGGGCTAGCTACCTGACCTAAAGTTTGGTTTGTGGTTACCTTTCTCCAATCCTATTGTCAGCCTTGGGAAGTAGAGGAGATTGATAACATTCTTGGCACCGTTGCCGGGGAGCAGTTTCTAAACATTCCCGTTGAATATTTATTTAATCCTCTGAAAGTATGACTTGTAGGTGACAAGATCTTGCATTCAAAACATGTTGAATTCTTAAATTTGAGCCAAAGTCCAAAATTCCTATCTTAAGTTGGCTCCTAAAAGACATACTAGGCCAAATCCAGGCCCAAATCCCTCACAAATTGTGTATGACCCTAAGAGTCTTTTTAGAAAACATAAAACCAAGTCTCAGAAGGTTGGAAGATTTATTCCTCCACTTTTCAAATCAAATTCTCTACCGACGAGATTTGTTCCAGAAGATTTGTTCTATAGTTCAGAATCTAAAAAATATTTTTTTAGAACTGGTCTGAAACTTTTCTTTCAGAAGCCACCTTTGATCCTTTAGATTTCGAGTCCTTTGCACCATTTTATGAGTCTTTTGATTTCAAATTCGATAGAGAATTTTGGTCTAATTTTCATAACTCAAAGGCTTTGTGGACAAATTTCAAGAAACTTTAGAGAAGGCTTATTTGCAATATCAACAACATGCTTTTGCTTCACCTGTCATTACACCTTCTCATACAACTACATCATCAATCCCTCCTTTCATTCTGTCATTACCTCTACAAGTTTTCACTCCATCAGCGCCTCCACCACCTCCTCCATTAGTCATGGCCAGATTTTCTTTGTTGATTCTATTGCTTCAACTCACTCCACTACCTCAAAATTATGGTCAGAGGCCTCATATTTTTTATGGAACATCAGAGGTTACAACTTATCAGCATGTTGCCAAAGTAATTGACTTCATAGATCTTGAAGAGATCGACAATGATGGTGCCAAGATGCGCATCATTGCACAAAGTTTCTCTCGAGAGGTAAGGAAATGGTTTTGATCACTCACAGCTGGTTCAATAGGTACTTTGAAACAGCTGATTGATTTTTTTATGGTGAAATGGGAAGAGAAGAAAAATCCATTGTAGATTCTAGCTAAGTATAACACCTTGAAAAGGAATCCCAATGAATTTGTCCAAGACTTTACAACTAGATTCAATAAAATATATGATTCAATTCCTGAGAATATTAAGCCTCCTCCAGGCCTTGCTTTACTTCATTATCCTGATGGTTTTGATCTTGACATAGCGATAGGGTCCTTTTAACTCATTATCCAGATCTTATAGCTTAAATCACCCAAAACACTAGTCTTTAAATATCTGTCCCTGGGTGAATCTTATAGTATAACCCTTACGAATTATTTTGTGTAAGATTCTTGGGTTAATTAATCCCTGAGATCTACTAGTGAATATCCCCTTGGGGGAATAATATCTGACCAAAAAATAGCAAGGGAACAATTGCTAAGGTGACAATGTTGAATGATCTCATTTTTTCTCTCAATATATATTTCTTAATGTGGCTTTTCACTAAGGTGCTTGATTTTGCAATAACAAATTCTTTATTGGTAAAGGTGACCCAGAAAATGTTGAAGCAAAGATATTCAAGATGGCCGGGTGTTACACAGTAATTTGTCACCGTCCCTACCATTCCCCGTCCCGCACAATGGAGGACCCATTTTGTGACCTGTGAACATTGTCATGCCTTGAAAACACCATCAATGCATTCCTCTAAGCATGAGCTTTATTTGCCCTTGAGACATCTCCTTGCAAAAATCATGAAAAACATCCCTTTTTGCATTGGCGTGGGCAGGAAGTTCAGTACTCGTGCCAATGGGGAAAATCCTGCAAAGAGGTCGCGCCAATTGGCGCTCTATCATAGAGTAGTAGTCACGCCACCCAATTTAGGGACTATTTTTTAAATAAATATGGCGGAAGTTGAGTTCCAACAAACTCAGAAACCATTGCCTATCTTGAGTTGGGAGGTTTGGCTGCGGGAGTTCTATGGAAGGGAAGTGGTTTTTCCACCTCCCATGGAACCTTCCTTGTTGAGAGGGCCAATCCCATAATAATAGGGATCCCAACTCCCTCCTTCCCCATCTATAAAAGCCTGCTCAATTCCATGGCAAGCTAGTCTTGAAGTGCCTAAGCTTTGAATCTCCATATTCCCAAGAGCCTTTGTGCTGTAAAGAGCCCTCTATTTCCCTTAAGGCCGACTCAAGTAAGGAGACCATCGTTGAGAGACTCCAGAGAGGTTTTCCCTTTCCTTGGCGAGCTTTACGAGACGTGGACGACGGGAGACCCATCCGAAGGAGACCGCGACGTCAGAACTTGGTTGTAATCTCTCTTCGTTTGTTATTTAATAGATGATTATGATTATGGTTCCACTCTATTTTCCATCATGTTAACATGAGTAACATCCTTTCTGACTAATGTTTAGTTACGTATGCCGGATTTTATGCTTGTATCTGTTCGTTTCTTCCATGTGCAGGTGTTCATCCGCGGATATCGTGGAGGGATTGTGATCTACCGAGGCTGAGGAACGGGGACGCTTCTTCTTCAGATCATAGCGTTGGAATCCAGGTAGGCTTCTATCCCTAGTCTTTTCATTCGTAACTAGGAACTTGCGTCATAACATTGTTTGATTGTTGCTAGACCCCTGCTGGGCTAGTAGGGATCGCCTCTGTCCGCAGAGGGGATTTACCTCCTCAACAATTTGGCGACTCCGCTGGGGAGACGTCCAGATTTCACTGTCTCGTTTGTGTTGTCTCGCTTTGATTATTTTATGTTTTTCCTTGCTTGATGAACCTTCTGGGTTGGGTTCTTTCACTGTTTTTGCTTCTTGGTTTGCTTAGTTTGCATTGATCTGCTTCTGGAGTAGTTTTTTTTAATTTTGGCTGAGAAACTCGACTGGCGCGGTTTTTAACCCGACAGTCGCGCCAATTGGCGCATGTTGCTTTTGTTTAACCCGCGCCAATTGCTTTCTGGCGCCAGTTTCATCCTTACAGTCGTGCCACTCCTGTAAGGTTTTTGAGTTTCCTCATTTTTGAGCTCTCTGGATTTGGTCAGTGCTTTTCTTCTTGATTTTATGACTGCCTGAGTGTGTTGGAGTCCTGTTTGACTGGGAATTCACCTCTGTCCTTTGGTTGTTTGCTTTTATCTATCGATTTCAAGTTTTAAGCCCTAGGGCATCTAGTGGCTTAGTGCATCGAGCCCTCCTTGGGAGTTTTGGTGTTTTGATTGTCCTGTCAACTGTCTGATTGATTCTCCACACCCTCTAAGTAGTTGTTCATTGTTTTGTTGCGATTTTTGGGTGATTGTTCATTCCTTCATTCGAAATTCGTTTGGTCTTGCCTTGGACCTAGATCACACGATCCATTGGAAGCTTTTGAGTCTTTTCTTTGTTTTGAGAGACTTTGGTCGATTTGGGGATCTGATTGCTTGTGTTGGTGAGTGAAATTTGTTTGTTTCGCTCTCTCGAATATCGTTTCTCAAGTTGTTCCATTTGTTTTCAAGTTTGTTTAGTGCATATTAGCTATTAAACATTGAAAATAAAATAAAAAAATCTCTTTTGCTTTTGTTAATTAGTGTAAATTGTGATCTTTTCAATTTTGCTAGTGATTAGTGATTTGGATGAAAAGTTTTCAATTTCATTAGTTGCATTAGAGATCTCATTGCTTGTCTTCCGTTCATTTCGTTTGTGTAAAAGCTCTCAACTCTTCTCTAACTAGTTTTCATCGAACGAAATGTTGGACTGTGGCATATAGCTTTGCATTTAGGAGTCCTTCAAGACACTACATACGATAGGGCCTGAAAATTGAAACTTAATTGAAGATCAACCATAAAATTTATTCAATTAACCTAAGGCAGCATTGAAATCTAACAAAACATATTTAGAGGTCTAGGCTAGAGACGTGTTCCGGCGTCTTTAAACCTAGCAGCTGTCGTTCGCCTTTTGGCTTTAGACAGCGCTAGTACGGACTTGTGCTCCCCGTACCGTCGCGTATATAAAGGGAGAACCCTCTAGGTTTTCAATCCTTTATCCACAGGAAGCCGAGTCTGCCGCCCTATACCCGTGATACACCGAACACAGCATTCGGGGAGACTACCTGCACGTACGGAAAGTCCTTGGTCGATTTCTGTTTCATTATTGAAACCAAGGTGTATATTGCAATTCACGGATATTTGGTACACCCTTTGTGCCTAGTATTTCCTGAGCAGTCATTTGGTCTTTTCTGACTCCCTAAACTTGAAAAGACCGTCAAGCGCTTGTCCTTTCACGCTTGTGTCAACTCTGAAAGAGATAGAGTCATATTTTTATCGTTTCTTGACTCTTAAAACATGAAACGATAGAATTTCTTACTTTCCAATGTGGTAAAATTAATCGCACACGATTACACGCCTGCTTAGATATTGCTTGTTGAATGTTTGATCGTGTGTCTTGACTCTTTTTCAGCCCGTGTGTGGTTTTGAGTTTTGATGGAAACTTTTTCAGAGTTTACCAACCAAGGAATCCCCTCAGAAGGGAATCCTGGTCATTTTCCTCCTTTTGGGAATGTTGGTGCTCCTTACATGGCGACGTTGTCCCTTCCTGGGTTAACTGTTGGATTGCCTGTTTGGTTGTTCTCAACCTCTGTAGTTCCGAATGTCTCCACTACTGTTCAATCAGTTCCTCCGACGGAACAACATCATGTTGATTCCAAGGTGGACCTCTCCCCTTCTTCGCCTGTTTCTACGTCCTCCTCTTCTACTTCGCCTGGTGAAAGTCTAGATTCAAGTAACCAGGTGGCTAAGAAGAAGAAGAAGAAGACAAAGAAGAAGAAGTCTGATAAGCGAGAGGCTAAAAGTGCAGCCACTATTTCTGAAATATCTCCTCCCGATAAACCTTCCAACCCTCCACGGAAAGTCAAGTTCCCTTGCCTGTTGTGCACGGGAGACCATCTTCTTCGAGACTGCCCTAGGATCCCCAAGGTGCTTGAAGCATGGTCCGATGGCCATCCGCCGTTGCCTTTGACTTCCGGGAGCCAGGTTGGGGGCACGTCTTCAGCTGGTGCTGATAAGGCTCCTAAGAAGCAGGGTAAGATCACCAATCCCTGTAAGTTGTGTGAAGGGCACCATGCCATTCACCTTTTTCCTTATATGGATGAAGCCAAATTAGTTTTGGACAACCCAACCGATTCTACACCATGCCTTCCACCTGGTTATAATTGGCTTTCTTCGAGTCCTCCACCAGCTGATCTTACGATTGGTCAAGAGTCATCCTTGGTTGATCCCACTCCCCCAGAAATTCAAATTCACGAATCCGTCCCTGACCAACCATTGGTCATAGGATCGGTTGAACTGGCCCCGTCTGTGGTGCACCAGGTCTTTCCTGTCGAGAGTGGACCTCACACCCCCCATGTCCTTCTGATTTCTTCAGATTCTTCAGACTTGGAGAAAGATTCTCCTGTCCCAGTGCTTCAAGAAGCTGCTCCTCCACCTCCCACGATGGAGGCTCCGGAGGATATCCCTCCCACCTTCGAGATGGAGGTTATGGAGGATGCTGCTTCTTCCGTAACATCAGGGGAAGACCTTCGCATCTCGATGGTAGCCCCTCTGAGTAGTTTGGTTGCTTCCTTTGATTGGAATCGATTTCCAGGATTTCGCCTTCCGTCTTATGTGCCTTTTGAGATCACAGTACAGGCTCTTGGTCTGGTTGTACCCAGCACCATTATAGACGAAGGTGCCTCTATTAGTATTCTGTCCTCAACTACCTGGCAAGCTTTCGGTTCGCCGCCGCTTGCGCCCGTTACGCAGAATCTGTTGACATTCAATAGAAGAACGAGTCAATCGTTGGGGATCCTTCCAAGGTTACCTGTTACTTTGGGAGGTAAAACCGTCCATATGGATGTGATGGTTGTTCCAAGCCCCTTGGATTTCAATCTGCTTTTGGGGCGCGATTACACCTATGCCATGGGAGCGCTTGTCTCCTCCCTCTTTCGCGTGATTTGCTTTCCACATGAAGGACGGATCGTGACCATTGATCAGCTTTCGTTCTTTGGTCCTAATGTGGCAACTGGTCCACCATCACCCCCTCCGGGTTTTTATCCACCCATTGTATCTGCCCCACCACAGGTCAACTATGTGTCTACCTACCCCATGCCTATGCTCAGTGATGATGCCGTCGTGCATCAAGTGCTGGGGGCATTGGGTCCTGACTTCCAGGATGTTTTCCTTCCATCGGGAGTGGAACTCTTGGAAGCGCCGCCTTCTTGTTCATTTTGATGTAAGACGGTTAGAGCACAGTTTCCTCCCTGTGTCAAGCTCTTTAAAAAATGAAACCAGGTTCTCGGAGCAAAGTTCCTTGTTTTCTGTCAAGCTCCTTAAAAAATGAAACAAGGTTCTCGGAGCAGAGTTCCTTGTTTTGTGTCAAGCTCCTTAAAAAATGAAACAAGGTTGTCGGAGCAGAGTTCCTTGTCTTGTGTCAAGCTCCTTAAAAAATGAAACAAGGTTGTCGGAGCAGAGTTCCTTGTCTTGTGTCAAGCTCCTTAAACCATGAAACAAGGTGTCCTGAGGATAGTTCTTTTAATGCGTCAACCTCGTTAAAATAATGAAACATGTTCCTATTCAATTCGACTTTTGTTTTGAACCTTCACTCCATTTTCAATGGACTGAAGCTTGGGGGGCATGCACCTCGAATTGAGACACCATGCTGGGGGGCATGCCCGTTTTCCCTGATTCCAAGCATAGTTTGCATACCTATTGACAGGTGTGCTTTTAAGCTTGTTTAAAAATAAAATTCAATTTCAAGCATAGTTTGCATATGTGTGTGTTCATGTGTTCTTTTAAGCTTGCATAAAAATGAAATGTGTGAGTAGATACATTGTGTGAATACATTTCGCATTGGGTCGTTTTTTATGTAACTGGTACATTAGATTACATTTGTATTAGACATTTGCATGACATATAAAAACATCACCATATGTAAAAGATCCATCCGAAATAGTCATATGTATATGTATATATATATATGTGTGTCGAAATGTTTGCACAGTGTGCATCACGAAACTCAAAAAATATACATAATCGTCTTAGTACATCCGGAGATGCTATGTCTCTCAAAAATAGGTGTGGTATAAATCCTAAGGACTAATCCGCATGGTGCTCATGATAGCACGTGACTGCACGCACTAAGCGCCTCAGGATTCGATGGATCCGACTCGGAACTCCCACCGTGTGGCGCTGGTATGCCATCGGTACGTCTGCTAGTCGGGCATAGTCTGGGATCCCGTGGGCAATCCCCTCGAGGTTCTGAATCAGCTCCTCTCCTCCGGTGCCTTCTCCCTGAATCTCAGGGGCGAGTTGTGTCCTCCGGGAGATTGGAGACATCCCAGCTGGTCTCTCAGGTCCCACATCTGCATGCATATATGATTGTGTTAAGATGAATGTGTATTAACAAAAAAAACATATAAACATAAAATCAAAATATGAGGTCTTACCCAACTCCTCGTCCCAGTTGTCTCCTTCTGGCAGTGGGAGATCTGGGTCCCCAGTAAAGTTAGTTCCTGCATAGGGCCAGTCTTCCACGACAATCAGCTGGCGCCGTAACCACCTAAAGAACTCCGGCCTCCAGGACATCTATTGGCCACCTCCAGATCTGGGCATCAATGCTGCCCAGCGAGCCATTCTTGGCTCTCGTGGTATCGGATCCACCACTGTGGCCCCTTGGCCCTGGAAGATTGGTAAACGTTCCAAAATGAATGATACCAAGATGGAACCATAACCGAACTGTTTTAGTTTTCCCTGTTTGCACTTTGTGAGCTGCCTTTTCATGTTGATTTCTACTGCTTCCGCCCAGTTAAACAGTAAGGGACCCATGCATTCTGAGGCCAGCAGGAGTTGGGTCTTTGTGGCCTCGTGCGGAGCCTGCGACCCAGCATCCCGCGTGATGGTATGGATAACTACTCTCAATGCCAGATCAGGGATAGTGTGGATATCCACCTTCTTGCTTCCTAATCCTGTTTGTGCCCCTCGGCACACCCGTGCCATCACTTCTTCCATCTTCTCCCCAGATGGTCTGCTTCTATTCAATACAGGGATTGGACCTCTGCGGGACAATCCAATGATGAAATAAACATCGGTGACCTCCAATTCTAATACCTGGTCTCGTAACCTGAACACCTGTTCATGTTTGTCCCAGATACTGATTAAATACTGGAGGAGCTCGGGCTGAGCTCATAAACATCGCGTGAGGAAGAAATTTTTCAATCCACAGTTTCTAAGTGCATTCATGCAAGCTTGACTTTGCATGGCTTGTTCATCCTCTTCTCCGTGCTCTTGTTCTTTCCATTCGATTGCCATTTTGAGTGATTACCTGCATTCATATGGTCAAAAACCCTTAGTTAGATCTTTGATGAGCTTCAAATTTCATGCAATTTGGTCTAAATGTCGAAATTTTGGGCGGATTTTTAGGTTCGACCGCTGGCGCGGCTGTTTTGTGAATAGTCGCGCCACGTGGCGCGAGCCCTTTGCATAAAAGAGCTCATTGGCACGGGTCCGTGCCCGATACCCGCGCCAATGGGCGCAACCCTAAAATTTTAAAAATGGCCACGGAGAACTGATTTTCAAGGGAAAATTATTAAAAAATGAATGAAAATGAAGAGAAAAGGAGCGCCTCTTACCTGTGACAGGCGAGAAGCTGAATGGTCAACTGGATTTGTCGCAATCACCGTCAGAAGTTTCTGCTCCAAATGGACCACTGTTGCTTTTCACCAAGGTAAATAGTAAAAGTAATTTTATTTTTACCAATTTGACATATTTATAACTTTTTCGACGTTAAATGATTTTTAAAAGATATTTTTATCGAATATTTGCATGTATTATGTCGAAAATGGATTTTACGCTTGCTTGGTATGTGCAGCGGCAGGTTTTTGCGACTTAAACGATGGAAACGAGTTGTATTTTATACTTTTTCGGACTCGGTAAATACACGAAAAAGTCACTTTGGAGTCATCTTTCAGCTCTTGTCTGACTCTCTAAATATGAAAAGATTGCCGAGGCCCTTGTTGTTTCGATCTCGTTAAAATGGACACGAATCAACATCCACCCAGTATAAGTTTAACCCTTTTTCGGGCTGGGATGGATTGATTACGAAAAAGGAATACCCTAGCCTATCGCGACTAGGAGGTTTTTCCGGATATTGTTTTCTACCTTTTCGGATCTGGGGAACTATTTACGAAAAGGGACCTGTGGAGTTTTCTTTTCTGTTGTCTTTTCAAACTCTCTAAACATGAAAATACGCCGAGTTCTTCCTTTGTCAGACTCGTTAAACCCTGATGACATCGGATCTAGTCGAAATGATGTTCTCCGAGTTCCTCCTTCCTAGGACTCGTTAAATGCACTAGGATGGATTCGCCCAAAGGGCGGACTTATATTGCAAGAATATGCTATCCCATTCAAGCTTGTTATTAAAAATAATTGGGGTACTCACCAGAAATGGTGGGGGAAAAATGGAACCATCGTCATTATCGTCGGCAGTATGTCGCTCTTGAACATGGCACTTGTCTGCATTCGTGTCGGGTTGGGGACATCTCATCTCGTTGCTTCATTTTGCCTCCGTGGGTTTGGGTAATCCCTTTTGACCTCTCATCTTCTCATTGCCTCGTCACCATGACCTCTGATCCGTTGATGTCAAATACTGCCAAGTCCACTGTCGTGCCGTTTATATGTTCAAGAGAAGTTGGCCTCTGCAAATATCAACCTTCCTCTGTTTCTCATACGATCTTGATTCACAACAAAAACATCATGTTCCTCTCTCTCGTGTCAATGATGTGGGAAACATTATGGCCCACCTTCGATCAAGGTCACTTCCTGTCGACTTCAACTCATTATCCAGGAAGTTGGTCTAGAGACTCCTTATGGTACCTTGGAGCCTGCATGCCTCAATGGCAGGTTCGTCGCATTCGACGTGAGGTTTACATCATTGACCTCTGATCGAGTGATTCTGCGGGTGTTCGACGTCAACTCATTTATTCGCACGCCGTAGATTGTACCTTAGTACCTTGAGGACCATTGTCATTATTGGTGGTTTCTCTCGCGTCTGTTAACAACTTTCATCATTGGTTGGTAATCAAACGATGTTCTTGCATGTTCGACTTCATCTCACATATTCACATGCTTGGACTTGTACTTTGTTTGGGTCGAGATGGAGCGCAAGACCCTGGATTGTGTCTGTTGTAATCCAGGCTGCGATTGTGGATTATTATCATTATGTACATGACTCACTGATTGGATGGCTGCGACCATACCCGAGTCTATTTGTTTGATCTCAGTTGGATGGCTGCGCCCATACCCTGGATCCGGATTATAGCATACTCTGTTTCAGATGGCTGCGTCCATACCACTTATACATAATGTACTTGAGTTATCAGTTGTATCTTTCTGCGCAGGTTTTCCGACGGCGGGCCTTCAGTTGAACATGTTCTCGTAAAGCATTTCACCCCTCTCTCTCTCGGGCCTCATACTTTAGGGGGCATCTGTTACACAGTAATTTTTCACCGTCCCTACCATTCCCCGTCCTGCATAATGGAGGACCCATTTTGTGACCTGTGAACATTGTCATGCCTTGAAAACACCATCAATGCATTCCTCTAAGCATGAGCTTTATTTTCCCTTGAGACATCTCCTTGCAAAAATCATGAAAAACATCCCTTTTTGCATTGGCGCGGGCAGGAAGTTCAGTACTCGCGCCAATGGGGAAAATCCTGCAAAGAGGTCGCACCAACTGGCGCTCTATCATAGAGCAATAGTCGCGCCGCCCAATTTAGGGACTGTTTTTTAAATGACGTTCTCTGAGTTCCTCCTTCCTAGGACTCGTTAAATGCACTAGGATGGATTCACCCGAAGGGCGGACTTATATTGCAAGCATATGCTATCCCATTCAAGCTTGTTATTAAAAATAATTGGGGTACTCACCAGAAATGGTGGGGGAAAAATGGAACCATCGTCGTTATCGTCGGCAGTATGTCGCTCTTGAACATGGCACTTGTCTGCATTCGTGTCGGGTTGGGGACATCTCATCTCGTTGCTTCATTTTGCCTCCGTGGGTTTGGGTAATCCCTTTTGACCTCTCATCTTCTCATTGCCTCGTCACCATGACCTCTGATCCGTTGATGTCAAATACTGCCAAGTCCACTGTCGTGTCGTTTATATGTTCAAGAGAAGTTGGCCTCTGCAAATATCAACCTTCCTCTGTTTCTCATACGATCTTGATTCACAACAAAAACATCATGTTCCTCTGTCTCGTGTCGATGATGTGGGAAACATTATGGCCCACCTTCGATCAAGGTCACTTCCTGTCAACTTCAACTCATTATCCAGGAAGTTGGTCTAGAGACTCCTTATGGTACCTTGGAGCCTGCATGCCTCAATGGCAGGTTCGTCGCATTCGACGTGAGGTTTACATCATTGACCTCCGATCGAGTGATTCTGCGGGTGTTCGACGTCAACTCATTTATTCACACGCCGTAGATTGTACCTATAGTACCTTGAGGACCATTGTCATTATTGGTGGTTTCTCTCGCATCTGTTAACAGCTTTCATCATTGGCTGGTAATCAGACGATGTTCTTGCATGTTCGACATCAGCTCACATATTCACATGCTCGAACTTGTACTTGTTTGGGTCGAGATGGAGCGCAAGACCCTGGATTGTGTCTGTTGTAATCCAGGCTACGATTGTGGATTATTATCATTATGTACATGACTCACTGATTGGATGGCTGCGACCATACCTGAGTCTATTTGTTTGATCTTAGTTGGATGGCTGCGCCCATACCCTGGATCCGGATTATAGCATACTCTGTTTCGGATGGCTGCGTCCATACCATATATACATCATGTACTTGAGATATCAGTTGTATCTTTATGCGCAGGTTTTCCGACGGCGGGCCTTCAGTTGAACATGTTCTCGTAAAGCATTTCACCCCTCTCTCTCTCGAGCCTCATACTTTAGGGGGCATCTGTTACACAGTAATTTGTCACCGTCCCTACCATTCCCCGTCCCGCACAATGGAAGACCCATTTTGTGACCTGTGAACATTGTCATGCCTTGAAAACACCATCAATGCATTCCTCTAAGCATGAGATTTATTTTCCCTTGAGAAATCTCCTTGCAAAAATCATGAAAAACATCCCTTTTTGCATTGGCGCGGGCAGGAAGTTCAGTACTCGCGCCAATGGGGAAAATCCTGCAAAGAGGTCGCACCAAATGGCACTCTTTCATAGAGCAATAGTCGCACCACCCAATTTAGGGACTATTTTTTAAATAAAGATGGTGGAAGTTGAGTTCCAACAAACTCAGAAACCATTGCCTATCTTGAGTTGGGAGGTTTGGCTGCGGGAGTTCTATGGAAGGGAAGTGGTTTTGCCACCTCCCATGGAACCTTCCTTGTTGATAGGGCCAATCCCATAATAATAGGGATCCCAACTCCCTCCTTCCTCATCTATAAAAGCTTGCTCAAATCCATGGCACGCTAGTCTTGAAGTACCTAAGCTTTGAATCTCCATATTCCCAAGAGCCTTTGTGCTGTAAAGAATCCTCTCTTTCCCTTAAGGCCGACTCAAGTAAGGAGACCATCGTCGAGAGACTCCGGAGAGGTTTTCCCTTTCCTTGGTGAGCTTTGCGAGACGTGGATGACTGGGGACCCATCCGAAGGAGACCGCGACGTCAGAACTTGGTTGTAATCTCTCTTCGTTTGTTATTTAATAGATGATTATGATTATGGTTCCACTCTGTTTTCCATCATGTTAATATGAGTAATATCCTTTCTGACTGATGTTTAGTTACGTATGCCGGATTTTATGCTTGTATCTGTTTGTTTCTTCCATGTGCAGGTGTTCATCCGCGGAGATCGTGGAGGGATTGTGATCTGCCGAGGCTGAGGAACAGGGACGCTTCTTCTTCAGATCATAGCGTTGGAATCCAGGTAGGCTTCTATCCCTAGTCTTTTCTTTCGTAACTAGGAAATTGCGTCGTAACATTGTTTGATTGTTGCTAGACCCCTGCTGGGCTAGTAGGGATCACCTCTGTCCGCAGAGGGGATTTACCTCCTCAACACTGGGTTTCCATCTTATCTTGTTTTTTTTTTTTTTTTTGTCTCCACCTTTTACATTTAGATGGAATATTTAGGTTATTCACCATGTATCTAAATATTTATTGTCTTCCAAATATCCTTTTTCTTAATTCCGTTCTTAGAGGAAGGATTTGTTGGTATGCCATCAAGGTTTGCCTTCATTGGAAGGATAGACTCACGATGTTTCAACCAAACAGTTATATAAAAACCTTTATGCAAACATTAGAATCCAAAACCCAATATATGATGTTGAATGGATGTGAATATGGTAGAATAGTGTTGCGAAAGTCGTGATTAAATCTTGATTTTTTTTGCAGGGCGATTTAATCGGATATCTTTTCCAAAATGAAAAAATGAAATAATATCGTAAAAATCACTGAAAAATAAAAACAACGATAAAATTGTAAAAATCGCCAAAAAATCGTAAAAACCGTAAAAAATCATGTATGCGTTAAATACTAAAAAAATGATTTTTCTTTGTATTTTTTTAATGTTGTCAATGTTTTCTCAATTTTTACTATTTTTTCTTTTTTTGGACCCTTGCCGATTTTATCCCGACCATAATTTTCGCAACATTGTGGTGGATAACATAGTGCATCGATGCCTTGTACATGTATGGTTTCTTATTGTTCAAAAGGTGGGAAAAGGGAAATAATGGGGCATTTCTTGTTGTCCAATCCTTGTTCACGATAGAGATGGTTTATCTCTTTTTGGATGTTTTTGTGGCTTCTAAATACCCTCGGCTAAATGGCTACATATCTTCGATCTTTATCTCTACTTTAATCAAGAACTTAAGTAGGGTGCCATATAGTTGGCTGATTTTGTAATTGTCTTAGGTGAATATTCAAGGACAAGTTCAGCAGGTTGTACTAGGTATGTTGGCTTGCACGACTGTCAATCAAACTTCTTATTGAATCTGTTTAGATAAGGGAGAATAAAACCTTTTTTTTAGAACATATTAACCCACCTATTGTCACTCGGATTGTATAGGCACTACGATAACTGTTGTGGGCGGGGGTTGTCACTCTGATCCCCATGCACTCTGTGCTAGTCGTCTCCCAACAACAACCTATGGGGGTAGTCTCTATGGGATGAGGTGAAGGAAAACAAGTTGGGAACCAACTTGTTTTGGAGAAACGGATGAGTGGCCTAGGTACTCAGTTAAATTTAGCAAGATTTATGATTAGATTAGATTTTAAATACAAGACTACTGGTTTTTGGAGTCACAATTCTTGCCTAATGTAAATTAATGCCAAGTAACCAGATGGACACCTGCTTCTTAAATGATTGAAAAACCTATATGACATGCAAATCCTAGGATCTATGTGTGATGCAATGATCTTGGTTATTTTTAATTATATGCCTCGTCTAAGTAGAACCGTTCCCTTAATTTTTTTGAGAAACAATCTTCATAGAAAGTTGTGGGATGGAAATCAATGGGAAGCAGGTGAAGGCGTGAGTAACGATGCCTCCCCTTGTGTGTGAATATTTGGCTAACCCCAAATCTATTGCAACAACTGGAAATAATTCTCCTAATTGTTAAATTAATTCTTAACAATCTATTTGCAGTTTTCTATGACAAACACTGAATTACTCACATTGCAACCTACACAAATAAACTACGGAAGAAATATATGCACACACAAAAATAAAACCGTTATTTTTTGGATCAATTTCACCAAAAAAACCCAACTTGGGAAAACTGATGCAACAACTGAGGGTTTTATTATTATGCAGTAGTGAAATCTGAGTATAATCTATGGAAGCCCAAACTAGATATCCAAATAGAGGAAAACTGGAAAAAATATCTAGTGAGGAAATTCCTCACTCCACAAGCGAATCTGACACTGACCTAGGCTCAAAATGGAGACGTCCTAACTTTCTTTGCGCACTCTCTATGTCACTTCAACTCAAAACTGCATCACCTCAAGCTATCTCGTTAGTTGTTGTCTAAGAAATTGATTTTTCTGGCCTCTAGAACCTCTACCCAACTTCTGGCACTAAATCTCGACTTCTCCATAATGCCATTCACTACTGGTATTTGAATGAAAATAAGAATTGCAAGGGAAACTCAAAGTAATATGTTGTAAATGCAAAATCCGCCACTTTTAAGTTTCAAAGGAAATTCATGGAGAGAGAGTAAACTCGAAATAATATGCTATAAACACAGAATCTATTACTTTAAAGTTTCATCAGGAGTTTGTGAAGAGAGGGGAAACTCAAAATAATATGTTGTAAATAGAGAATCGATTACTTTTAAGTTTCAGAGAGAATTTGTGAAGGGAGAAGAGATGGAGTGAATGAGCGCAAATTAAGATTATTTAACTCTTAATCACATATGTAAATAAGAGATCAACTGCTACATTACTTCACTTCATTCAAAGAAGAAGGGACATGAAATTGTACAAGAAACACAAATCACCATCAAAAGTTGTAGGAAACTTACTGCTTCTTTCATTTATCCATCAGAAAAAGAAGTATAAAATGTAATCCCCCAAGAGGTATAGAACTCTGAACCCACCTTCCCTCTTTCTCTCTTCCTTCTATACAAACAACATCATTTTGTAACTGCTCAAGCTTCTAGAAACTCCTAAACTTCCTAAATTGTTAAACTAATTATTACATTGCAATTGAGGACACCATTGTAGCTTCGATCTTAACAAAGAAAATAAAATAAAATTGGAATATAATTCTTTTGTTGAGTCAGATTTTTTGCTGATGTGTCTGTTTCTGTTTTGGCTGTGATTTCCTAATAGTATGCATAAACGCATCTCCACCCAACTATGCCCATGCTTTTGTGTTTCGAACGCTGTCATCATGTCACCTACTACCCGACTCCACCTCTTTTGCATGTGCCTGTTGTGTTCAGTCTTCTCTTCTCCTTTGCTCTGTGTCGGGTCACTTACCCGAGTCTCTCTGCCCGCGTTCAAACCTTCTTCTGTTATCAATGCGTTTTACCGACTTTACGTTATAAGCCTCCTTTCTTCTTCCGATGCGATTTAATACTGGAAAGGATTTACATCCGGATTTGAAATCCTTTTCAATTTGACTCTGGCGCTACATCGCATATGGGCTCTTGTCGCATGTCATAGGATTTAGTTCTTAGCGCTAACAAGTTTCCATTTAACATATGCGATATGTGATTGCACTGCATCACAAACCGAACTTATTATCGCATCGCAAAACAAATAACTTGTGATGTCTTAACATGTAAATGTAAGAATCGCTGATTGTGATGTGCGGTATGCAGATGGGTCCCATGCCGGAATTTAAATTCTCTATACTTTAGCTTTGAAGCTCCATCATGTCGGCTCCTCTCTATCGCACTTGAAAAGTTTTAGATTATAGCAATATCGCATACTTGCGATTTTGAGATTTTGCAAATTGCAGCGAACTCCCTGTCGTAGCCCACAACTTTTAACATTTAAAAATAGACTTATTCTATGCGATCTGCGATGTGCGGTATGCGAGCCAGGTCCACGTCATCATGTCACGTCACCCTGCCATGTCATCGCCACATCACCTTGCCACGTCATCATAAATTACCTGCAATCTATGGGGTTGGGGCCACATCATCTGCCATGTTAGCTTGCCACATCATTGCCACATTATCTTCCCACGTCATTGCCTGCACTTCGCATTTTGCAGTTTCTGTGACTTATCGTATCGCAACTTGAAAATTTTAATTTTTGATTTCTTGTCATATAAATGTAAAACTCACCGATATTCGAAATACCGCTGGGTTTACGATTTAATCTCCATCGTTGATCTATGCCCAGATCCAATGATCCTTGCTGTATCTTTACTCTGGTTTGCCTACTTTTCTTCTTTGGTTGTGCCCGTTCATTTCTTTCTGGTTGTTCGTGGAACAATTGACCCATTCACGACTTTTCCCACGTTCACGACTAGCCCCACTTACCGTTCACGACTTGACCCGATTACCCTTCACAACTCTACCTTTGTTGTTTTGATGCCTTTTAATTTTTGCTGCCTTCGGGAAATTAATTAGTTTCTCCACGGTGTAACCCTCCTGAGCATGCGAATACTCCCAAATCGGCCCTGACCTATATGTAATTTTCTGAACGTGCCCATCGGTTTGGCTCTTGAACTATTCTGCACGTGAATGAGCCTAACTCGACCCCTCCTGCACGCTTTTCTCTTTACTGCTCCTCTGGCTTAGATTACACCTCCAATGCTGATGCTTCCTTGATTTTGATTCTCATGCACATGTGATGATGATCCTCATTGCGCTAGTGGTTATCCTTTTGAGCATATTGCAGGTCTTCTTGAAATTTTAACAGTTGTTCCTTAATAACCTTGAATTGCTCAGAACCTCTCTTAACTTTTGGTTGAGTCAAATTAGGCTACAACAGAATTATTCTTATAATCCTTCGTTGATATTTCAACAACCAAGATTAGATCTTAATCAATGTCTAGGATTAACTATAAATTGATCCATGTGACTTTCTAAAAAATTCACACCATGACTTAATTAATTATGATTAATTAATCATATTTCCTAAGTTTAGACTTGGGAATTAATTAAAAAACTGACTAATAAGTTGTCTCTAGGTGGAATTTCCAGAAATGATTTATTAGTTTTGGATATCTCATGTATTCTAGCCTCTCCACCAAATTTCAAGGCTAGAACACATTTGATGCTACAAAAAAAAAAAAAAACACTCCCTCTTAGCAAGGAATGTGTTATAGTATTGCTGCTCCTCTAGCAATACTCTGCTTCTACACCATCTTTAGTCATGCTACTAATGTATGGTTATTTCTACCTACAAACCACTACGCAACTCTGATATGCGATGCATCCGTGCTACTGCTGACCCTAATGAATTGCTGCCAACACTGCATCTGCATTGAAACTCTATTGATGTTGCCACTGCAACATCTGCAACTCCATCTCATATACTGCTGCAACAACTGAGAAATATCCAAAGTACTGAACCAACTGTGTCCAATATGATGCATCTGTCACCCGAGTCCCGACAGTTAATAGCCTCCCCACTGTCACTAAAGGCTCTGCAATGTTGCTAACTCCACACTATGCCAACTACATTGCGCTCCCTAGTATCTGGCTGCTACTTGTCACTGCATTTGTCACTCTGGAATCTGACTGCATCAATTGCCACTGGTCCATCCTACCACCAAATTTTGTGGGCCCTTGTTTCCAAGTACTGATCCATGAGGTAAACTCCTCAAGGATCCTGCTTATCTGTAGCACTCTGGGGCTACAAAACCAAGTCACCGCACCTCACTCTTGGAAGTATACCGACGTACATAGTGATATCTGATCTACTCATGTTACTATTGCTACTGCTCTGCTAATGCTTTTGCACTGTTGTTGAAACTACTGCAATAATGAGTTTGATCTCTTTAGATCCTGAAGTACTATCTTCCATAGGGATGCTCCTTCTGAAACTAGACTTCCTCTGAGTCTCGATCTCCCAATGTGAAATCTCTCTGCTCCCTCCTGGAAACTCACACCATCCTCCTGTGTTGGAAACTAGACTATGTAGCTCTGCACTGGGAATCTGCTGGCTAGAACTACACTTTCATTCTACAACTGGGCAATTCGTACTATCTGTGTCACTACAACTAGTATTGTAATTGTCTCCCGGTGATTAGGAGATCATGTCCATTGCTCAAAAATGAAAGTTCTCAGAAGTGTTTGCAACCTAAGAGAATGGAAAGGTCTTGTCGCTACAATTCTGGCATCATGAACGGTTCACAAAAAGAAGGTCGTATGCAGAAGTTATGAAGGTTTGAAAAGCCTAGTAAACTTCAAAAAAGGACATTTTGACCCAATTTGACTTTGTATATAAATTTGAAAAAAAAAATACTATAAGGTTATTAGGGTCAATGAGTGGGTGCCACGTGGCTTTTCAGGAGGCTACCACATAGCCCCAGGCCAGAGGTTAGAAGTTCAATCAAAATTTTATGGAGCACATGGGGCTCGACCACAGGACCTCCCGCACGCACAGCGCATGTCTTAACCGCTACACCATGAGGTAGTTCTTAACCTTATGGGTTATTGTTAATATTTAAAGTTTCAAACATTCGGCATTGGCAATAAGCGGGGGCTAACCCCCAATTCATACAACCAGTAGGTTTGGAGTGAGGGCTTAGCCATTGAATGGATTACGATGATGGTTGGCTAACCATTAGCCCGGTGGTTAAGGGCCATGTGCCCAGGTCTCCGAAGCATTATCTGTGGAAGTTAAGTCATGGTTGGTCCGACGGTTGCGGAAGGTAATGTGACCACTCCCACTGAACAGTTAATGCCAGTGCGTGACCACCAACAAATATGGAGCATGCCCCCCAAATTTTGGGTTTTCATTAAAGTTAGCTCCAGTTAACTGATAGTCTCCACATTTAGTGGATTTTTCCTAGGTGTCATTGGGAAAAATGCATGGAGAAGTCATTTTTCGACCAATTTGGGTCAAACAAGAGCCTAACTAGACTAATTTCAACATTCTGAACACATTGGCCGAGGTTTTAGAGCCATCATAGGTCATCTTGTGTAAGTTTAGCTTCAGGAGAGGTTAAGGAACCACTAGGGCCACTAGTGTGTTTTCAGTGTATTAAGCATCCATTCTCTATTTTCTGCAAATAATAGTCATGCCTGACTAATTCAAGCATTATGAAACTATTTTTATAGAGAGCACAACCATTTGAGGCTTTTATTCACATGTACTTACCATTTTTTAGCAATAAGATATGAGGGACATGCCATTGGGAGCTGGACCAACAGATGTAGCCCAGGAGGGGTGAATTGCTTCATCAAATTTGCTAAGTAATATTACATGTGATGTTTAATTATTTGTTGTTTACTAATGTACAATGTTTTGCAAGTAATTTACATGCTTTAACCTCACACATAAATCTGTTTAACTAAGATAAAATCATTTGTTTCACCTGCAAACTTCAATAAACCTTATGCACAAAATTTAATTACTATTTGGATACTTAGCACAACAAAACTAATACATTCCATTCAGATCAAGTTGGTATAAAAGCTATAGTTTTACTCTCAGTATTGTTATTGTGCAAATTTTGTTTAACATTTTGCAAGAATTTTAATGCTTACTAGGCTAAAGCTTAAGAGAGGAGAAGGTCAATTGGTGAAAGCTCAAAGTAATCCTTAGCCAAGGAGGGAAAGAGTGCCATTATCTCCACCTTCAATTTCACCTCAAAGATATGCAGAAGCAGCCATAAGCATGACTTCAGGAGAAGGACAAATTCCTGAAGAAATTGATCCCAAGGAAGAAGAAAGAGTGTTTAGGAAAGCATTCCTTGACTTGGCTGAAATGGTGAGAGTTCTTTATCAAGAAAGAAATGAGAAACTTGAAGGAGAAGGGTCTAAAATTCACAAGGAAGGAGAGGGAGCTCCAGGAGGAAATAAATATGAAAATAAGTCAAAGAAGGGAAATGGAGGAAATGGATATCCACCATCCTCATCATCGTCATCCTCTACTCCGGCAAATCAATCTCACAAGTCAAAGAACATTAGTAAAAGTCCTTTTTTAAAACTTGATGTTAAGTTTGAATTGCCAATGTTTAATGGTGAATTCAATGCAAAAAAACTTGATAATTGGATTAGGCATTTGGATTTTTATTTGAGAATCCAAAACCTTCATGATGACGACACTAAAATTCAGCTAGCTTCTTTGAGAATGGAAGGTGCAACACTTGTTTGGTGGGAAGCCAAGACAAAGGATGGGATTAAAAAACATGGTAAGATTATTTTATCATGGGCTGATTTCATTACTACAATAAAACAACAGTTTTATCCATTAGCTCATTTAGAGAAAGCTATCATGAATTGGAAAATTTTCAGACAACTTAAGGGACAAAATGTACAAGACTACACCCAAGAACTTAGGAGAAGAGCTCTCTTATTAGGGGTAAATGCTAGACAGGTAAAAAGACTAGTGAATTCTAGTAAGAGTTTCCTGTCATATAAGTAAGGACTTCCCAAAACAAGGAGTTTCCTGTCAAGAGTAAGAAGAATAACATTCCTAAGGTAAATGCTGGACAGGTAAAAAGACTAGTGAATTCTAGTAAGAGTTTCGTACTTCTTATGATTAAGCCTAAAGCTAATGTGAATCATGAGTCATTTGAAGATTGTGATCCCAAGTTAAAATTAGATTTATATGATGTAGTTGATGCACATCATGAGATGTTTCAGGAGCCAACAGGATTGCCTCCTAAAAGGGAGATTCAACATAAAATTCAGTTGCAACAAGATTGTCCTCTTCCAAACATAGGCATGTACTGTATATCTATCATGGAGAATGTTGAAATAAAGAGGCAAATTAAAGACTTGTTGGACAAGGGACTCATAAGACAAAGCACTTCACCATGTGGGTCACCGATAGTGTTGATTCCAATGAAAGATGGAACTTGGCGTATGTGTGTGGACTTCAGAGCTTTGAACAAGATTACGGTAAAAAATCATTACCCACTCCCAAGGATAGATGATTTGTTAGATCAGCTGAAAGATGCTAAATTTTACACTAAGTTAGACTTACGTAGTCGATACCATCAAGTTAGAATTGCAGAAAGTGATATTTGGAAAACTGCATTCAAAACCAAACAAGGACTCTTTGAGTGGCTAGTTATGCCTTTTTTTTGTGTAATGCACCTGCAACTTTCATATGTGTTATGGATGATGTTTTGCGTCCATTCCTTGATTATTTTGTTATAGTCTACTTAGATGACATCTTTATTTTTAGCAAGACTAGAGAAGAGCATGTCATGCATGTTAAGAAAGTACTTGATGTTTTGAGGAAAGAGCAATTATTTCTTAAGATGTCTAAGTGTGAATTTGGAAAGACTTCTTTGGTTTATTTGGGACATATTGTAGGAGGAGGTGCATTGAGAATTGATCCTTCTAAGTTAGGAGCCATTGTGAATTGGCCTACTCCCAAATCTGTTACAAAGGTAAGAAGTTTTTTGGGTGCAGCTCAGTATTGGAGAAATTTTATTGCTAACTTTTTTTCCATAGCAGCTCCTATGCATGCTGTTGTCGACAATTGTTGTCTCCCCTAGAGACAGTCTAGAGTTTCCATAGAACAGTGCCTAGGACATCTTAGCATAGCAGGGAGCATATAATAAAACTGGGGTGTCAATCCAAAACTCTCCTGCCATCTCTTGTAAAACAAGGAAATTGATTTGAATGGGACCAGGACTTACAGAAACTGCCACAGGGAAAGTAATGTTACAGAGACAAGATGCAAAAATCCAACACAAAAGCATCAGACAGTTAAGAGAAAATTTACTGTAAAGAGGGCCGATTCATATAATATGCCACAGAAATTAAATATCAGAAGGTGTATGCAGGGAAAGAAACATAAGAGGATATTAGTTAACTTTGGTCTGATACCCAGATACACAACAGAACCACATATGGGCTTATCATTCTAAGAATCCATACATGACAAATGGCGTTTTAAAAGCACCCTCCCAAAGCAACTAATATAGCAGAAAGATGAATGAAATGAACATGAAACAGTATATCATGCCTGAGCCATATTTAAAGCGCTTGACTGATCCAAGTATGGGCATCAACTAGGATGAATCCTTACCTAAAATCAGTGAGCCAATCGCATTCCAGTACATGATACAAGAAGATATATGAAATGAAATGTTGTATTAATCACATAAGAGAAGGTTACATACTGTGAAATACCAAAGACCAGAATCCTCATTATAGATAGAACTCCTCCTCACTGAGACCCTACGGGCTTTGAGCCTTCATACAAAAGCTTTAAAAAATGTATACAAACATGCCTTTCATGCACAATTTTCTGATACAAGTCTAGAACCCCCACAATGTCTTTTTTCTCGGTTTTTATAGAAGAAGAAGGAGAGAAACCTAATAGGAGGAGTAGGTGAAAGCAATTAATTGTTTAATTTGAACAAAATGGCGGAAACATTCGCGCCTATGTTGCTTAATTAATATGCTGTGCTATAGGTACTCTGAGGTCATCTTCATGAAGTAAATGCTGGAGGTGCAGATCTCTCCAGAGATAAGATATACGAAATAAAATATGTAACATTCTGTACTTTCCTGAGGGTAAAATCTGTTGAAGTAAAACCTGGAGGATATGATTTTTAAGCACTTGTACTTTTTTCCTTCCATCTTTTGAATTCACATCTAAGATCTTAAATGCCGGAGGCTGAATTTCTTGATCATTCCCTGATATTTTGCTGTTGCTCCATTAATATCCCTATCCGCAAAATCTTTATTTTAAAAGGCTTTGGAGGGTTTGATAGATTTCTAACCCAACCATTTTAATGAGAGCTGTGTCATGACGGCTTTCCAGATCTTTCCTCATGTATTTATTTCTGAAAAAATCGTCCTTCAGAGCAACCTTGACTTTTGAAGTGGTGGCCTTGAGTAATAGCCATTTCTTTGTCGCTGCAGACCTGCAAAAATCACAAACATGTCAAAGAAAATCAGACCAAGGATAATGTCGTGGTGGGATCCATGGACATGATGGTGGAGTCCAGGCGGAATAATGAAACGACGCGAGGTGGTAGGAAATGTGCATACTTGGAGGGTGGAAAAATGAAAAATACAGTGGAATTACGATGGATGGATGAGGCAGAGGTGTATGACATGATCACGGGAGTATAACGCGTAAACGAGATATATGAATGGTGGAGGGTAACACAGATGACACGTGGGCGTACGAAAATCCAAGCGGGAGGGAAGACGTGGAGGTGGACTCGGTCAACCAACGGGGTGTGTGAACAATTCTGGGCCATACGATCGAAAACAGAATCAACGGTTAATATTGCGTCGGGCAGTGATGCGATGGTGGGCCAGGGCATCGTTCAACCTGGGCTAACTTCCGTGCAGCTCTGGAAAACGACCGCCGTTGGATGAAGGTTTACAGATCGAATGATTTATATGAATTTCGCTGCACGTCTTTGTCCGGGAGATAATGCGCGAAATAGGGCGGTATTGGGATCGTACACTGGGACACTTGTCATGCAGCGTGTGGAATTGCTACGATTTGCGGAAAACCGCCAGCCATTGAAAAGCGGTGAAGGGAAAACAAGCCAGTTTTAGGGGTAAGGCGTGGCGAGGACCACCTGACAGGGGCAGGCTACGGGCCGTCGATATATGATTGATCGTGTGGTTGAGAACACGCCCGATAGCTGTATATGGCAAGCACCTTCGGATTTGGCGTTTGGTCTTGGGGCCAGGTCATGTGGGAGGAATAGGTGTTGGGACTGAGACCAAAGGGGCTAGGCCCGATATAATTTTATGCGCAGATTTTAGCCCTTTTTCCAATGTATTTTGTGGGTGGGAATAGTAACGAGAGGTAGGATATGAAGTTTTTAGGCCACGAAAAGGGTTCTAAACGGATTTAAATGGGACTGCAAGCCAAAAAATTGAATGGAGGGGCTAATGGAAAAAAATGTTGATGGGGGCTGACATGGATAACATCGGCTCCAACTGGGGATGACACGTTCATCCTTGGACGTGTCGAGAACCTATAGACCACCTGATTATCATTTATGTAAACTCTATTCCTCAGCCCCTCTGCACTTTACTTCATAGTTCATCAGCATGTCCTCCTGTATCAAATCAAAACCGAACCAAAACTTATATACAATATGGTACATCATGCTTACTCTGCCTGAATCAGAATTGGAAGTAGGGCTTTAGAAATTGGCCGTTTATAGGGGCATCTAGCACGTCACCCTGTAAATTCTCCAATATAAATGTGTTATTGCCTCCCTGTTCCACAATTTTAAATGGGCCGAACCAGAGTGGGTCAAACTTGCCATGTTATCCTTTTTCGGCTCTTCGGACATCCCACCTGAGCACTAGATCGCCAACCTGCAGCTTCCTATCTTTTGCATGCTGATCAAACATGTGTTTCATTTTCTCCTGATACTCAATTAGCCTTTGACTCACTTGATTCTGTGTTTCTTCTAATTCCACTAGCTGGTTTATCCTTCTAATCATGTCATCAGGTTCCTCCTGACTGTCTTGCATGAAACATGCCACTGGTAAGGCCAACTACACAGGAAACACTGCTGCTCGTCCATATACCAACTCATATGGAGATTTCCCAGTTGCTCTCTTGCTGGTGATTCTATTAGCCCATAGAGCAAACTTCAATTGGGAATCCCAATTCCTCTGATTTTCATTTATTGTCTTCTTCAAAGCCCTCACTAGAGTTTTGTTGGAGGATTCTGCCAAGCCATTTCCCCGTGGATAGTAGGCTATGGAGTGCTTCAATGTAATATTATACTGCTGGCAGAAATTTACAAATTTTGCAGACTTGAAGGCCTGTGCATTATCAGTCACTATTCTAGTAGGGCAGCCAAACCTGGATATGATGTTTTCTTCCATGAATTTTATGATGACAGTGTCAGTAGCATTCCTTGCAGGTATGGCTTCCACCCATTTTGTAAAGTAATCTGTAGCTGTCAATATCTATTTATGTTGCCCACTTGATGGGGGATGTATTTCTCCAATAAAATCTATTCCCCATTGTTGAAATGGTTCATCTACATGAACTGGAATCAAGGGCAGAGCTGCCAACTTCTGTTTCTCAGCAAATTTCTGACACTTATCACATGTTATAACCCAAGCAAAAACATCTCCAAATAATTTTGGCCAGTAGAAACCAGCTTTCAATATTTTATGAGTTGTGGCCCTCCAGCTATAGTGGCCTCCACAAATTCCCTCATGGAATTCTATCATTATATTTTCCACTTCATTCTCTATAAGGCATAGTAATAGTATACCTGAAGGATCTCTCCAATATAGCTGGCCATTAGCAACTATGTACTTTTGTGATTTTAATCTCAAAGCCCTGTATTTTTCTTTATCACAATTGGGAGGACAACTGAGTGTCAAAAGATATTGTACTATTTCTTTGTACCATGGACTGGTGAGATATCTTATATGTGATTTTTGAGTAGTCATCTCCAGTCCTTGCTGTTCTTTCTCTTTCCTAGACCCTTCATTTGCTATCATAGACAAATTTATGCCCAGAGCTTGGTAATTTGATTCTGATAAGATCCTTGCTAGCCCCTATCCTTTTATCAACTTGGTTGGACGAATGTCTAGATCATACTCCTGTATTTTAGCAATCCATCTCCCTCTTTTCCCTTCACTGTCTCCCTAAATCAGAATGTCTTTAATAGCTGTAGTGGGGACAAATGCAGTAATTTGGGATTGCAAAATGTACATGCGGAAAGCTTTGAGGGATTTTACTAGGGCATATGCCTGCTTCTCCAATATATTATACTTCAGTTCTGCATCATGGAGAACTTGGATGAAAAAGGCAATAGGTTGCTCATATCCATCTTCATTTTTCTGCAACAAAACTCCAGCTACTGTATGGGGTGAAGAAAATGAAAAAATCATAAATGGTTTAGTATAATTTGGCCCAACTAGTACAGGAGCTTCAGCAAATGCCTTTTTTATCCTGGTGAATGCATTTCTAGATTCCTGAGACCATTTTACTTCATTATTCTTTTTCAGCATATCAGTTATATGCCTAACTATCTTAGCATAGTTAGGGATGAACCTTCTCAGAAAATTTATTCGTCCCAAAAATACTTGCACTTCTTTTTTATTCCTAGGAAGGGGAATACCATTTATGACTTCTACTCTTTTGGGGTCTATCCTTATCCCATATTTAGTTACAATATGTCCCAAAAGTTTTCCTTCCTCTAATGAAAATAAAGACTTTTGTGGATTAAGAGAAAGGCCATACCTTCTGCATTTTTCAAAAGTTCTTCGTAAATGCTCAATGTGTTCAGCATCATTTTTTGAAAATACTGTGATATCGTCAAGGTACACCACCAGAAATTTATCTTGCTCCCTGACAAAAGAAATATCCATCGCCCTCTGAAAGGTAGCCCCTGCATTAATCAACCCAAAAGGCATCCTGGCATACATGAATGTTCCCCATGGTGTAGTGAAAGCAGTCTTCTTCTGATCTTCTGGAAGTATAGCTACCTGATTATAACCAGAAAAACCATCCATCATTGACATTCTAGAGGCTCCCACTACTTTCTGCAGGATGTGGTCCATCTTGGGGAGTGGATAGTTATCTTTTAAGGATGCTATGTTTAAATTTCTGAAATCCACACATAGCCTTATTTCTCCATTTTTCTTTCGAACAGGGACAAGGTTCGCCACCCATTCTGAGTACCTCAATGGTACAATTATTTTGGCCCTTAATAATTTCTTGATTTCTTTTTCAATGGAGGGAAGCAGTAGAGGATTTATCTGTCTAAGCTTCTGCTTATAAGGTTTTGCATCTTCCCTCAAAGGAATTTTATGCTGCATTATACTAATGTCAAAAGTTTTCAGGTCCTGATAGGACCATGCGAATACATCTTTATAAGATTGAAATAATTTCAGGTATCTTTCTTTATACTCCTCTGGGACCTTCTTGGATAATTTGACAATTTTGGGCTCAACCTCAGTACCCAGATTTAGATCTTCTACTTGATTTTCTTCTACCACTTTATTATGCTGCAATGGAACATCATTTTTATCAAATAATTTTTCTAGAGGCACCAGCCCTCTAGGTATGACATTCCCTTTCAGCTGCAACAATTTACTTCCTGCCATTTTCTCTTCCCACTTATTCTCTGAAACATCTTCAGTCTCATCTTCTTCACAATCATCAATCTCCATATTGGAGAATTCTCCTACTGTCTCTAGGAATTTCTTCATCTGCTCATCGTCTTCAAATACCTGCCAGTGCTTAACATTATCTGGGATTGATGGTCTATAACGTACCTCAATTTCATACCTCAAGAGAGGGTTCTGAGGAGGACGAAGTGTACTGGCAGCTATAGCTAGAGAATCTTCCATTCTATTCTGCTCTCGGGGCATGAACTGGATATTGAATGTTGAGAATAAATTCTCCACCATGTCCCATACTTCATTTCTATAAGCTTTCAGTCGTGGATGTTTAGTTTGACATTGATTTCTAACTTGTATGACCACTAGCTCAGAGTCTCTGAGGACCTTTAAACACTGAATACCCATGTTCCTAGCTGTCTGCAATCCTAACAACAGTGCTTCACATTCAGCCACATTATTAGTAGCTTCGTATTCCAATTTAATAGACAGTGGGATCCATTTTCCTGAAGGAGAGATTAATAATACTCCAGCCCCATTGCCTTCTCTTGAGGTTGCTCCATCAAAATGTAGAGTCCATACTCCTGCTTCACAGTTTTCTAAGGGCTGCTCAATCTTGATTTGACGGAAGGAAGGTTCATTAGCGAAATTTTGATCTTCTTCTATAATAAAGCATGAAAAATCTCCCTCCTTGCTGTAAACTGGTGAATTCTCTGAGCTATCAGCCTTTGTAACCATCTTGAAAAATCTGGTTTCTCTGTATAATCTCCTTTCCTGGCCACCAAAAACAGGGATAATGGCGTATGTTAAGTCCATCTTGAGTGACCCACCGATTTTTTTTCCCCAGGACCTTGACAACAGCATGCCAAAGCGAGCTGGGATGTCAGCCACCACAATGTCCATTACTACACTTTTTGCTGGAATTTGGGCCAGATTGACCACTAAATCTTTAATCATCCCCAAGAATTTAACTCTTTTGGAATCAAATGAATATAGATCTTTATATGGACGTGTGATTTGCAGACCTAGTTGTTCCATGACTGACCGAGGCATAAGATTATGGGAAGCCCCAGAATCTAACATACAATTGTGTAACAGCAGGTCATGAATAACTAGAGACACATAGAAAGGAGGAGTAGAAGGGTCTATCTCCTCGACATGTGGGCCAGAAACTACCATGGGTCTTTCTTATTGAAGATTAAGACTGTCTGGAACTATTGGTGCTTCAGGAGGGAGCAATAAAGAAGTGACTTGAGATTGATATGCAGGTTGTTTCAGCAGTTCAGTCAAAGGGACTAGGATTTTGAATTTCTCAAGTTCTTTTTGAAAATTGAAAGCAGGAGGGGGCTTTTCTATTACAACTTCTTTTGACTCTTTTTTTTTCTGCTGAAGATTTAAATTCTTTTGATATAGGCTCAGCATCAAGAAGAGTGGCTACTTTTGAAGAAGAAGGTGCTTGATCATTGCAATGCAAAGGAGCTTTTAGAGGACTCTTACCTTTGTCTGTGACTTTTTGATTTGTTGACTCCTTCTGAGCAAATGCTTCCTTCTGGGGAGGCTCTTCTTCATGTTCTCGAGTCCGAGTTCTCTTCTAGAGGATCTAAGATCATATTTTCTATTGAAATGTGCTTGCACGAAATCATTAAACTGCTTGCAATAGTGATCAATTTCTGCATCTTCTGTGTCTCAGATATATTCTTCTTCTTCGTGAAATGGGCATTCTACTTCATCATTATTTGAAAAAGCAAGATTTGCATCTTGCAGTTCATAGGCAGCATCTTCAATGGTATCATCTAGTGGACCTTCCAAGTATAATGGGTGTGGAACTTGATCTTGTTGCTCCTTTGCTTCCCTTGGCAATATTTGCAGGGGTGGATTTCTATACTTGAGGATTGTAACCCCTGTTTGGAGCGTTCTGGAAATTCTTGGAGGCTGAATTCTTGGTTTCCAATTCAAGCTTGACCAACTTGTTAGAAAGATTCTGAATCATTTTGCTCATTTCTTCAATTTTATCTGAATCCTTATCCTGATTAGAAGTAGATACTTCCTCTTTACCCCTTCTTCTGGTATCCTGTTCAACTTTCCCTTTTAATTTCCTAGTGGAGGCAAAGTTTGCTTCCAATTCAAGAGCATCTGACTGAGCATCATCTAGGGTGGCAGGCTTTCTTTCCCTAAGAGAGAAACCAAAGTCTGAGTCAAAGGCTGTTATGAAAACAACTTTGGCATCATTCTGATGAGGCTTCATATTAGCAGGGAGGTTTAGATATAACTTATTAAATCTCTTGATAAACTCTGACACCCCTTCATTATGTTTCTTCTTGAGTGTATTGAACTCGATAAGACACTGTCCATGATCTTTCTTTTCTCCCCATTTTCTGAGAAAAGTACTTTCCATATCATCCCAAGTGGTTATGGAACAATTTCCCAATGTCTTGAACCATTTTCTGGAATCACCATCCAGAGATTGCACAAATAGTCTTAAGACTACATCCAGATGTTCAACATTAAAGTTCTCTGCAAAAGAGCAGAAAGTCTCAAGATGTTTTTGAGCATCAATTTCATTTTCTCCAGTGAATCTGGGAAATATCTTTAAATAATCCTGTGGCATATCATTAAGCACTTGAGGTAATGCCAGGGGAGCATATTTATTAAATAAGAAAGCAGGAACATTAGCCATTGGAGGAGGTGGGGCTTGTGCCACAATATGATGTGCAAATGGAGGAAGAGGAGGAGGAGGAAGTGGAGTATGGATAAAAATGGGTGTACAACAGACTGAGGTGTAGCTGGGAACAATTCCCGGTTAACAGCAGAAACTTTGGTTACTTCCTTAACCTCTTCATCTTCAGGAGTAGGGTGAAGATTAGCTTTAGTTCTAGCACCTCCCCTGGGTGGGCTATTTGAGTAGTAATTTGTGTCTCCGACAGTGGAGTCAGGATTTTCTATTTGGATTCTTGAGATGAAGAAGATGGATAATATTCTACAGAATATTCATGGATTTCAACACGGACTGATTTCCTTTCTTTCCAACTTCTTCTATGTATAATATTCTCAGGGTCAGACACTGAGGTTATCTTTGACTGTGATGTATCCGACCTCAAATGTGGCTTACGAGGAGTTAGGACTACCAATAGATTTATCAAATAAACAACAGTGGAGTAGCTAAGGTGAGAGATTTGCAACTCTTCAACTCTCTGTGCTCACCTGATTAGAGAGTGAATATGATTTTTCGAGGCCCAGGGAAACTGATATTCTTAAATTCATCCCCGGAAACAACGCCAGAAAGATGTTGTCGACAATTGTTGTCTCCCCTACAGACAGTCTAGAGTTTCCATAGACCAGTTCCTAGGACATCTTAGCATAGCAGGGAGCATATAATAAAACTGGGGTGTCAATCCAAAACTCTCCTGCCATCTCTTGTAAAACAAGGAAATTGATTTGAATGGGACCAGGACTTACAGAAACTACCACAGGGAAAGTAATGTTACAGAGACAAGATGCAAAACTCCAACACAAAAGCATCAGACAGTTAAGAGAAAATTTACTGTAAAGAGGGTTGATTCATATAATATGCCACAGAAATTAAATATCAGAAGGTGTATGCAGGGAAAGAAACATAAGAGGATATTAGTTAACTTTGGTCTGATACCCAGATACACAACAAAACCAAATATGGGCTTATCATTCTAAGAATCTATACATGACAATGGCGTTTTAAAAGCACCCTCCCAAAGCAACTAATATAGTAGAAAGATGAATGAAATGAACATGAAACAGTATATCATGCCTGAGCCATATTTAAAGAGCTTGACTGATCCAAGTATGGGCATCAACTAGGATGAATCCTTACCTAAAATCAGTGAGCCACTCGCATTCCAGTACATGATACAAGAAGATATATGAAATGAAATGTTGTATTAATCACATAAGAGAAGGTCACATACTGTGAAATACCAAAGACCAGAATCCTCATTACAGATAGAACTCATCCTCACTGAGACCCTACGGGCTCTGAGCCTTCATACAGAAGCTTTACAAAATGTATACAAACGTGCCTTTCACTGCACAATTTTCTGATACAAGTCTGGAACCCCCACAATGTCTTTTTTCTCGGTTTTTATAGAAGAAGAAGGAGAGAAACCTAATAGGAGTAGGTGAAAGCAATTAATTGTTTAATTTGAACAAAATGGCGGAAACATTCGTGCCTATGTTGCTTAATTAATATGTTGTGCTATAGGTACTCTGAGGCCGTCTTCATGAAGTAAATGCTGGAGGTGCAGATCTCTCCAGAGATAAGATATACGAAATAAAATATGTAACATTCTGTACTTTCCTGAGGGTAAAATCTGTTGAAGTAAAACCTGGAGGATATGATTTTTAAGCACTTGTACTTTTTGCCTTCCATATTTTGAATTCACATCTAAGATCTTAAATAATGCCGGAGGCTGAATTTCTCGATCATTCCCTGATTTTTTGTTGTTGCTCCATTAATATCCCTATCTGCAAAATCTTTATTTTAAAAGGCCCTGGAGGGTTTGATAGATTTCGAACCCAACCGTTTTAATGAGATCTGTGTCGTGACGGCTTTCCAGATCTTTCCTCATGTATTTATTTCTAGAAAAATCGTCCTTCGGAGCAACCTCGGCTTCTGAAGTGGTGGCCTTGAGTAATAGCCATTTCTTCGTCGCTGCAGACCTGCAAAAATCACAAACATGTCAAAGAAAATCGGACCAAGGATAATGGCGTGGCGGGATCCATGGACATGATGGTGGAGTCCAGGTGGAATGATGAAACGACGCGAGGTGGTAGGAAATGCGCATACTTGGAGGGTGGAAAAATAAAAAATACAGTGGAATTACAATGGATGGATGAGGCAAAGGTGTATGACATGATCACGGGAGTATAACACGTAAATGAGATATATGAATGGTGGAGGGTAACACAGATGACACGTGGGCGTATGAAAATTCAAGTGGGAGGGAAGACGTGGAGGTGGACTCGGTCAACCAACAGGGTGTGTGAACAATTATGGGCCATACGATCGAAAACGGAATCAACGGTTAATATTGTGTCGGGCGATGATGCGATGGTGGGCCAGGGTGTCGTTCAACCTAGGCTAACTTCTGTGCAGCTCTGGAAAATGACCGCCGTTGGATGAAGGTTTACAGATCGAATGATTTATTTGAATTTCGCTGCATGTCTTTGTCCGGGAGATAATGCGCGAAATAGGGCGGTATTGGGATCGTACACCGGGACACTTGTCAAGCAGCGTGTGGAATCGCTACGATTTGCGGAAAATCACTAGCCATTGAAAAGCGGTGCGGGGAAAACATGCCGGTTTTAGGGGTAAGGCGCGGTGGGGACCACCTGACAGGGGCAGGCTTCGGGCTGTCGATCTATGATTGATCGTGTGGTTGAGAACACGTCCAATAGCTGTATATGGCAAGCGCCTTCGGATTTGGCGTTTGGTCTCGGGGCTAGGTCCTATGGGAGGAATAGGTGCTGGGACTGAGACCGAAGGGGATAGGCCCGATATAATTTTACACGTAGATTTTAGCCCTTTGTCCAATGTATTTCGTGGGCGGGAATGGTAACGAGAGGTAGGATATGAAGTTTTTAGGCCACGAAAAGGATTCTAAACGGATTTAAACGGGACTGCAAGCCAAAAAATTGAATGGAGGGGCTAATGGCCAAAAATGTTGATGGGGGATGACATGGATAACACATGCAGTGACAAGTGTGAAACATGCTTTCCAATGGGGAGGCAAACAAAAAAATCTCTTGAATATTTGAAAGACAAGATCAATTCAGCTCCATTCCTTGCTTTACCAGACTTGAGACAGCCATTCAAGATTCAGACCGATGCTAGTGATTATGCCATGGGTGCAGTTCTCTTACAACATGGTAAGCTTATCATTTTTCATTCTGAGACATTTAATGATGTTGTAGTTAATTATTATACATATGATAAGTAGTTGTATGTGTTGGTTCAAAGTGTCAAAAAGTGGAAACACTATTTGATGGGTAAAGAGACAGTTGTACATACCGATCACCAACCATTACAGTACTTGTATTCACAAAGTAAATTGCGGCAATCACGTCATTTCAGATGGATGGGTTTCCTACAACAATTTCACTTGGTAATAAGGTACGGGAAAGATATTTTCAATAAAGTTGCTGATATGCTTTCAAGGCCTATTATTAGTGCTTCTACTTTGCTTAAGAATTATTCTATTGTACATGAGAGTTACATAGAACAGTATGCATCAGATGTTGATTTTAAGGATGTGTATGCTAACTTGAGTGAAGGGAATCAAGTTGAAGAGAATGATTATCACATGCATAAAAAAAATTTGTTTCATTTGGGCAAGTTGTGTGTACCACAAGTATAGAGACTAAGTGTCATGAGAGAAGCTCATTATTCTCTTATTGCAGGACATTTTGGGGTAAGCAAAATAGTGGCACATTTACAAAGGTATTGTTATTGGCCTTGCATGGTAGATAGTGTTTCACATTTCATTATAGGTTGTTCATTATGTGCTACAAGCAAGCCTAGCAATAGGAAGCTTGGGTTGTATACGCCATTACTGATACCATCAAGGCCATGGGAAAGTGTTTCTATGGACTTTGTTGGAGGTCTACCTATGTCTAGAAATTAGCATGATTATCTTTATGTAGTAGTTGATAGATTCAGCAAGATGTGTATTCTTATTCCATGTGAGAAATCTATTACTGCTAAACAAACCACAGAATTATATTTTCAACATGTATGGGTTCATTATGGTTTGCCTACTTCTATTGTTAGTGACAGGGATTCCAGATTTGTTGGGAATTTTTGGTCCAATCTATGGAAGATGATGGACACCAAGTTGAAAAAGAGTGCTGCTTTTCATCCGCAAAAAGATGGCCAAACCGAGGTAGTGAACAGAACCATTGTGCATCTTTTGAGAGGTTATTGCAGCAAGCATCCTAATTTATGGGATGAGCATCTACATTACATTCAACATGCTTACAATCGGGCCAAGCACTCTTCTACAAATACTTCACCTTTTGAAGCCTTCTTTGGGTATTTGCTAAAGTCACCTCTAGATTTCATTCTTGAGAAGGATGTTTCAATTGATGGGCATAGTGACATTGAAAAAGCTTGCATGTTCATTGAGAGAATTCAGCTCATTCATCAGTAAGTTCAAGAACAACTTGAAAAGAGTCAAAGCAAGTACAAGGAGAGGCATGACAAACATAGAGTTGATCATAAGTTTCAAGAAGGTGATGAAATATGGTTGCACATTAGCAAAGAAAGGTTGCAAGGAGAAGGTAAAAATTTGAATCCTATTCATTATGGTCCATTCAAGATTATTAAACAAGTCGGTAATAATGAATTTCAACTTGACTTGCCTTCATATATGCAAATGTATTCCGTTGTCAATGTGGAGAATTTATGTTTTTATGAGCCTCCATTGATTGCTGATCAAGGGAGTGACATTTAGCTGCCATAAATAGAAGACTTCTCACCAGAATTTTTGGATGAGCTCAAGGAGGATGCCATCCTTGACAAGAGGACACGCACTTCTAAGAGAGGAAGTGTTGATTATCTTCGGATTGGGCTTAAGGGCAACAAACCAAGTAAGGTAAGATGAATGGAAGTGGAAAAGGTGAGGGAGTTGTACCCTCATCTTCTGAATAGGTAATTGAAGGCTTTTTGGGTCCAAAATCTTCCCAATGGGGAGGTGTAATCAGGAGATCATGCCCATTGCTAAAAAATGCTCAAAAATGAAAGTGCTCAGAAGTGTTTGCAACCTGAGTGACCCGAAAGGTCTTGTTGCTGCAATTCTGACACCACAAACAATTTGCAAAACGGAGGTCGTATGCAGAATTTATGAAGGTTTGAAAATCCCATTAAACTCCAAAAAAGGACATTTTGACCCAATTTGACTTTGTATATAAATTTGAAAAAAATATATATATTTGAAAATATATATATATATTATAAGGTTTTTAGGGTCAATGAGTGAGCACTACGTGGCTTGACCGGAGGCTGCCACATGGCCCCAGGCCAGAGGTCAGAAGTTCAATCAAAAATTTATGGAGCGCATGGGGCTCGACTGCGGGACGTCCCGCACGCACAACGCACGTCTTAACCGCTACACCATGAGGTAGTTCTTAACCTTATGGTTTGTTGTTAATATTTAAAGTTTCAAACATTCGACATTGGTAGTAAGCGAGGGCTAGCCCCCACTTCATACAACCAACATGCTTGGAACTAGGGCTTAGCCCTTGAATGGATTACGACGATGGTTGGCTAACTGTTAGCCTGGCAGTTAAGGGCCATGTGCCCAGGTCTCCAAAACATTATCTGTGGAAGTTAAGTCACAGTTGGTCCGACGGTTGCGGAAGGTAATGTGACCACTCCCACCGAACAGTTAATGCCAGCGTGTGATTGAAGAAAAATCTGGAGCGCACCCCCAAAATTTGGGTTTTCATTAAAGTTAGCTGCAGTTAACTAAAAGTCTCCACATTTAGTGGATTTTTCCTAGGTGTCATTGGGAAAAATGCATGGAGAAGTCATTCTTCGACCAATTTGGGTGAAACAAGAGTCTACCTAGAATAATTTCAACATTCTTAACACATTGGCATAGGTTTCAGAGCCATCAAAGGTGATCTTATGCAGGTTTAGCTTCAAGAGAGGTCAAGGAGCCATCAGGGCCACAAGGGTGTTTTCAGTGTATTGAGGATCCATTCTCTGTTTTCTAGAAATGAATAGTCATTCCTAACTAATTCAAGCATTTTGAAGATTTTCCTAAGAGAGCACAACCATTTGAGGCTTTTATTCACATGTACTTACCATTTTTTAGCAATAAGATATGAGGGACATGCCATTGGGAGCTGGACCAGCAGATGTAGCCCAGGAGGGGTGAACTAATTCATCAAATTTGCTGAGTATTGTTACATGTGATGTTTAATTATCTGTTATTTACTGTTGTACAATGTTTTACAAGCAATTTACATGCTTTAACCTCACACAAAAATATTTTTAACTAAGATAAAATCATTGGTTTCACCTGCAAACTTCAGTAAACCTTATGCACACAATTTAATTACTGTTTGGATAGTTAACACAACAAAACTAATACGTTCCATTCAGATCACCCGGGTACTCATTGCAAATAGATATGAAACTGTCATCGGAATGAATTACAACACCTGCTGACACTATGATCCTTCTGCTACTAAATATGTTGGGCTCTCATAGCAAAGATACTGATCCATGTGAGCAATATGCAAAAACTAGATCTAATATGCTGCTCTTCCATGGATCCTGCCCATCTGTGGCCATATCTGTAATAATATCGAAAATATCCTCTTTTCTTCTACTCAACTACTGTTAATCTCTATGCACTCCCTTCTGGAGTAAGATACTCATCCCACAACGAATGTTGATTTGCAAGGGAAATAAAGCTTCTGAGACTAGAAGTTCCCTAAGGAAAATTTTCCCTCAATGTGTGCTCTTTCTTCCACCCAACGCTATTTTTCTCTAGAAAACTATTGCAAACTCACTACGTCCAGCTAGAGATCTTCTCTGCAAGAAAAATACAGCTACTCCCTCTGCCTTTGGTAATCCTTGATCTGGAGAGTTCAAATCTCTTTGTCGCTCTCTCAGATAAATTGATTTTCCTCAAGAAATTGACCCTCTTGGCCAAGGAACTACACTAAATCTAAGGGTTTCAAACTGCTTCTCACACAGAGCAGTGAGCCTCTTTCCTTATGCTATTGAGCTCTCCAACTGATCAACTACGCTTTGATACCATGTGAAAATTCGGCTAACCCCAAATCCTATTGCATCAATTGGAAATAATTCTCCTAATTGTTAAATTAATTCTTAACAATCTATTTATAGTTTTCTATAGAAAATACTGAGTTACTTGCACTGCAACCTACACAAATAAACATAGGAAAAAATATATGCACACACACAAATAACACCGTTATGTTTTGGACCAATGTCCCCAGAAAAACCAAACTTGGGAAAATTGGTGCAGTAACTGAGGGTTTTATTATTATGCAATAGTGAAATCTGAGTACAATCTATGGAAGCCGAAACTGGCAATCCAAACAGAGGAAAACTAGCAAAAATATCTAGTGAGGAAATTTCTCACTCCACAGGCGAATCCGACATTGACCTCAACTCGAAATGGAGTCGTCCTAACTGCCTCTATGCAATCTCTACGTCACCCTATGCAGTCTCTGCATCACTTCAGCTTGGAATTGCATCATCTCAAGCTATCTCATTAGTTGTTTTCTAGGAAACTGATTTTCCCAACCTCTGGAACCTCTACCTAGCTTCTGGCACTGAATCTCTACTACTCCTCATCAAAATGAAATTTCCTCTTGAGGGCACTAGCATGCCTCATTGTGGCACTTATGCCTCTCTGCAAATGTACTCGTTGGATCTGGAATGCCTCCTCTGGCTTCACTATCTCTGGCCCTCTATCACTGCTTCGACCTCACTAAATCACTTCTAGAAATAAGACATTGTTACTCTGGAAATCTGTTTCCCAGTAAAATGGAATTTTTGTTGCTCTCCAATGTGTTTTCTCCAAATCCCATCGACTTCTTCTTATAATCCTTCGTTGAGGCTTCAACAACCAACATTAGATCTTAATAAATGGTTAGGATTAAATAGAAATCGATCCATGTGACTTTCTAGAACATTCACACCATTAATTAATTAATTATGATTAATTAATAATATTTCTTAAGTTTAGACTTACGAAATAATTAAAAAACTATCTAATAATCTAATTAAGTCATATCTAGGTAGAAATTCCAGAAACGATTTCCGAGTTTTGGAGATCTCATGTATTCTAGCCTCTCCAACAAATTTCAAGGCTATAACACATACGATACTACAAAAAATATCATTGTGTTCCACCACCCAGTGCCTCTGGCGCTCTAGATACTGTGGCTCTGACTGAAAGGTTACTATGTTAACCACTAAGAAAATTTGAATCCCTCAAGCTAATTAGACAAGGGTTTCCCTAGGATTCTATAAACCTAGCTTATGATAGGAGTTAAGTTTTTTAATGCAGGCTAGATCCTAGAATTCTTACTCAAGATGGATTGAGTGGAAGTCTTATTGAGTTGAGATTGTTTATTTTTCTCAGTGTGAATTATCTTAACAAGGATTATATAACAATCTTAGTACAAGACATGTGCTTAATGATACAAGTGCCAATATTCAACAATATTCTACAAAGTGCTTAGAAGAAATATCCAATTCAACTATGACTATTTGAGATTACTTAAGTTATGCCAATGGAAAATATTGAGATGATAATCAATGAAACTTAAGATTCCAAGTGCTTAATCAAGATATCAAAGTTTCCTTAACTTAGAGCAATTATCCAATGATTTCTTAACAATGCCTCAATTAGATGTCAAACTCAATGATGCCAATGCTCAAACAACTTAGACCACCAATTGGATTAGAGAGTCAAAATTAGTTGTCGAGTGTGTTAAGTGCCAAGTTAAAAAATTCTCAAGATAAACACATGTTAGATTCCAAAATAAACAATAATATTTCAGCGCTTATTATTTTTATGACAACGGCAATGAAATCACTTAAAACCAAGAAATTTGCCAAACTTATGAATTAGAAAATTTTCCAATGCTCATCCAATAAAAGTTTGTAATTTTCAGACTTCTTAAGATGTTGTAAATGAATGTAATGATAACAGTAAGACAATTATAACATCAGCAAGGAAAACACCCTAGACCCAATAAATATAAGCCAATAATGACTAGCAATGCTTAGTAAGATGCCAAACAACTTGTCAAAGTAAAATATGATTTTTTAAGACACTTTAAGATGTGCAGTTTTCAGTCACATATTAGATCTGAAGTAACTTATTACAGTAGTAAACAAATAATTAAATCAACGAGCTAATGATGCTACAATAGTTGCCCAATATGCCCAAAAATTGGAAAAAAATTACCGAAACTAAAAAAAATCAAAAAATTGAGCCCTGTTTCGATGTGTGATTCAGAAATTGTAGATATGATTCAGTGACTTGTGCAAAAAACTCCATCAAGAAAATATTTATATCTAGGCTATATCCTAGATTCCCAAGTGGCCAAAATATAGGAAATTTAGATTTTTCTATTTTGAGCTATTTTGACCAATTTAAATGTGATTTTAGGGCCATTAGATCACTATTATCACTTGTGTAATAAAATAGAGGGAAAATGAGGGTTTAGGGAGAAAACCCTAGGCCCAAGGTGATCTGGATTTATGTAGGAACACAATGAAATAAAGAAATACACATAAAATCAAAGATGCAACAGAAATAAAACTTCATCTCATTAATAACAAATAACTGAAATATGCTTACAGACAGAATGGAAATAAACTAGCTAGGGCACTGGTAGCTTATCTTTGAGAAGAGATGTGGTGGCTACCTACCTTTGAACTATGTTAAAATGAGGCTCAAACGCCTATTTATTATTGAGAAATAATGGAAAACCCTAAACATCCAAAACCCTAACCCTACGACATGAGTTGCCAAAACTATGGGCCTCGTTTGGGTAAATTGGTACATCAATCTTCCCAGGGACGTAACTTTGGCATACGATATTTGTTTCATGTGCACAACACCTTGTTAGAAATATATATATATATATATATATATGATGACTACAACTTTTGATGTGAGCAACATCGAAGGAACTTCCATGTTGCTCCCTATTTTACCAAAAAAACGTCGTTTAGGGCCACAAAACAACTCTAGAAGTTCAGGACCCGAAAGATTGCTAAAAGTAGTAAAGTGTGCTAAAATTAAGGAAACTGAAAAAAATTAAAGAAACAATGGTGGGGCCCCAAGTGGAATAGGTGGGTGGCCACCAATATCCACCTAGATCAATAATCCCCCCTTAGGAAGAAATTGTCCCCATTGCATTGAGTTCCTCCATGAGATGAGGAAACTTCTACTGAACTTGGTCCCTCTTGAACCATTTTCCTTGGTGCAGGAGTTGGCCAGCTTTGTGTGAGTTGTTATGCAATGTCGGAGGTGTCCAGTAGAGGTGGGAAGTAGGGTCGAAGGCAGTCCACATTGAACACTAGGTGCATACCAAGGAATGGTGGAATATTGAGCTCAAAGGCATTGGACCCTATAGCCTTGGTGATTGTGTACGACCCATATCCGAGTGGGTGAAGCTTGTGGTGGGGTTCATTGAGGTGCTCCTTATGAAAATGTAGCCACAGTTTTTCACAAACCTGGAAGTTGTGTGGCACTCGATGTTGATGATGTCGTTGCTTGTGCTTAGCATTGGCTCTGTCCAATATGTCATGAATATGTTGGCATATGTGTTGAATGCGCTCAATGAAGTTGTTTGCCTTGTTAGCTTCTTACTGGACATGAGCCGAATCAGCCCGAGTAGCCGCAAATGGCATGGATACGTCAATGGGACATAGTGGCTGGAATCCCAAGCCCACCTAGAAGGGGCTGTGGCCGATTGAGTTGTGGAAATCCCAGTCATAACTATGTTGTACATAGGGAAGGCTCTCGTCCCATGTGTGTGGATTCTTTGAATTATACATGTGAAGAATGTGTACAGTCATCTCGTTGACGACCTCTATCTGGCCATCAGTTTGGGGATGGAATGTTGTGAACTTGGTGAGCTTGGTATCCAACATTGTCTAGAGGTTGGACCAAAATGTGCTAAGGAACTTGTTGTCCTGATCTGAGATGATAGAATGTGGGATCCAAAAGTGCACCCACACTCATTCAAATATGAGTTTAGCAGTGCCTTATATTTTGATATTCTTCTTTGTTTGCCTTGTTAGCTTCTTACTGGACATGAGCCGAATCAGCCCGAGTAGCCGCAAATGGCATGGATACGTCAATGGGACATAGTGGCTGGAATCCCAAGCCCACCTAGAAGGGGCTGTGGCCGATTGAGTTGTGGAAATCCCAGTCATAACTATGTTGTACATAGGGAAGGCTCTCGTCCCATGTGTGTGGATTCTTTGAATTATACATGTGAAGAATGTGTACAGTCATCTCGTTGACGACCTCTATCTGGCCATCAGTTTGGGGATGGAATGTTGTGAACTTGGTGAGCTTGGTATCCAACATTGTCTAGAGGTTGGACCAAAATGTGCTAAGGAACTTGTTGTCCTGATCTGAGATGATAGAATGTGGGATCCAAAAGTGCACCCACACTCATTCAAATATGAGTTTAGCAGTGCCTTATATTTTGATATTCTTCTTTCAGGCCACCATAATGGCCATCTTCAAGAATTTGTTGACAACCATGAAAACATAGTTGTTTCCATGCTTAGTAGAAGGAAGGCCCAACCTGTAATCCATGGAGATGGATTCCCATGGTTGACTAGGGGTAGGTAGCGGAGTATAGAGGCCTTGCTTCTTGATGGTCGGTTTGGAAATAATGCAAGTAGTTTAGGATCTGAAGTACTTCTCGACATCGTGTCGAAGGTTCGGCTAATAGAAATACTTATGTAGTACTAGCACTGATTTATTGAGTCTGAAATTCCCAAAGACTCAATTGTAGTGCGCTTCCCAAATCATCTTGGCATGCTCGCTTGAAGGAACACAAAGGTGTCCCAGGTGACATAGCAGTGCATCTTGGAGGTGAAAATTTGGAACTTGCGTACCCTCCAAGAGTGTCTTGTATGTGTGGCCGAATTTTGGATCGCTCTTGTAGAGAAGCGGCCAGACAGAAGTCTCATGCCCATAAGAGTTGAGAATGGTGGTTAGCGCCACGATCGGTGGTTGGCTAAGGCAGTTTTCAACATTATTGGTGCTACCCTTCTTGTACTTGATTTTCAAATGAAATTGTTGCAGATATGTGGACCACTTCTGATGGCGATCGTTCAATGACTTTCCTTGTGTTTGTATGAACTGCAAAGGTCAGTGGTCTATGTGGATGACCTTTTCCTTCCCCAAAATGTAATGCTTCCATTGTCAGCAAGCCTGCACAATGGAATACATTTCTTTGTCATAAGTGGGATTCTTACGGACTGTGTCAGACAATGTCTCACTGTGATATGCCATGGGATGCCTTTGTTGAGTAAGAACTGCCCCAATAGCATAGTCAGAGGCATCTGTCTCAATCTCAAATGGTTATTGCAAGTATGGTAATGTGAGCACTGGGGCAAAGCAAAGGCGATGTTTCAATTCTATGAACGCCTTCTATTGAGATTTCGACCAAAAGAATTTTTCTTTTTCTCCTCCCTTGGTGACTTGACTCAAGGGCCAAGTGATATGAGATAACCCCAAAACTAACTTGTGGTAGAAATTAGCAATACCCATAAAGCTGTGAAGCTCTGTTAGAGTGGTTGGGGCTGGCCAATCCCAAATGACTTAGATCTTGATTGGATCCACATGTACCCTCCACTCGTCAATAATGTATACCAGATGCTGAACCTCGGTCATGCCAAAAGTGCACTTCTCAAAATTGGCATACAACTTTTGTTTCCGCAGTGTTTGGAGGACCTATTGGATGTGGTGGAGGTGCTCTTCCCAAGTCTGGCTGAAGTCAGGATTTCATCCAAGTACACTACTACAAATGAGTTGGTGAATTTCCATAAGATGTCATCCATCAGCCTCATGAAGGTTGTGGGAGCATTCTTCAACCCGAAAGGCATGACCAACCATTCGAAAAGGCCCTCCTTTTCTTTGAAGGCAATCTTCCACACATCGGAGGGTTTGATTGGTACCTAGTGATACTCGGAATTCAAGTCGATCTTGCTGAAATATTGCGCCCCTTTGAGTTGGTCCAAAAGGTCATCAATCCGTGGGATTGGGTATCCATTCTGGACAATGGTCTTGTTCAACGCCCGATATTCAATACAGAGTCTCCAAGTCCCATCCTTCTTCTGCACCAACATGATCGGGCTCCCTAGTAGAGTGATGAAATCTGCCGAATGTGACCTTTCTACAACACCTCCTGAATTTGCCTCTTGATTTCATCATTCTCTAGAACAATGCATTGATAGATCGTTCCAATGGGCAGTGACACACCTGGGGTCATATCGATGGGGTGCTTGACCTGACAATGCAGAGGAGCCCCTATGGGTGAGGTGCAGATGTCCCCATAGTCCTCCTCGACCTTGTTCATTTGTTTTTGTCATGTAGAGGAGCCTTTTTTGGAGCCGTGGCCATAGTATTATTCTTGCCCTGAGGGTGGATCATCAGGAAAACAAATTTCCTGGTTTTGGAAATGAGATTATTGCATTGTTTTGCAGTAACCAAAGAGATAGTAACAGGATGTGGTACCTCTGGTATCCTGTACAACTTATTTCCCAAAGTAACAATAACAACGTGAGGCTAAGACTCATACACAACATGTCACTTCCACAAGTATGGCTGGCCTAATAATACATCACAAATATCAAGAGGAGAAATGTCACATAATACCTCATCTGTGAAGGGCTTGATGTTGTAGGGAAGGTGACACTGTTAACTGACGCGGAGATTCCATCCTTGGTGAAGCCACCTGATGGTGTACGGCCTTGGGTGTACTGTGTGTTATCACTCAGTAATTTCTTAAGGTTAAAGAAAGAAATAGTCCGAGGTAACCACAGACTAACTTTTAAAATCTAGGATCTAACCTTCCTAGGGTTCAGAGAGGGCTCTCTCTATAAAATTTAACTTTGTTTTGGTTAATAAAATATTAGGCTAGTTATGATAGTGCAATTTGGTTTTGGTTTATTTTATTTGGTTTGGTGGGAAAAATCACTTAATGAGATGCATAGTGGGAAATCTGTTTGTCCATTGGGCTAAGGAGTCAAAATTCAAGCAGACAGGACTAGGATCAAGACCAAAAAGTCAAATTTTTTCAGGGAAAGATATATATAACCCTTGAAGATCTCGGAAATTTTTTTGGTGAGGTGATATGATCGGGATAAAGAGAAATGAAGGGTTCTCTGATCTAGAAAAGGGAAGTAGTAGGCAAAGGTCAAATGAAAGAGGGAGAAATTAAGGGTTCTCTACTCTGGAAACCAGCAGAAAACATAGAAATGATAAACAGTAAAGACAGGCTGCTTTTAACAAATCCTAAATTAATACTCCTATTTATTCATTCAAATTTAGAACACATAATGGATGCATGAAACAAAGAAGATAAACAACGACAAGTAGAAAATACTTCACTTCAATAGCTCATCACATGAATCCTGAAATATGATGCTAATTGATTCGATCATGTCTGCTACTCAAAATTTGAAACACAAAGCCTTCAAGTCCAACAAAAATGACTATAGAAATATTCAGCAATTTATTCCACAATAATACTTCAAAATATGAAGTATTTATACAAATTATTAAACTAAAATATCTTGAAAAAATATCAAGTTTGGTTTACAAATATCTCAAACTGTATTACATAAATAAAACTTAATAAAATGACACTCAAAACTAATGAATCTATTTGGCACTATACTTACGGATTTATGGTGACAAAGAAGAGAATTTGAATTTGATATCAACTCTTAGTTGATGATGAGGCATCCAAGTCACTAACTGTCTCCTTTCTTTGTGCATTATGCTCCAAAAATTCTATAAACTTGGGGTCCAATGATACATTTGTAATCCGAAATAGATATGTAAAAAGTGAAAGAGTTTTTTGTAGATAAATATGCTTTTGAGATAAACCTCCCTCAGCTCTATAAAATTCTGCTCCAGCTGTTCACAATAGGCTCTACAAAAAGATGTGTAAAATAGAGCTTTTCACAGTATGAAAAATAGGCTGTAAATATGTGCATGTATCTCTGTTGGAAAAATACTAAGAGGGGGGGGGGTGAATCAGTATTTAGAGCTGACTGAAAACTTTTTAGTTTTCCTTTCTCTTAAACCATATGCTACATTACAGAATCCAACTTGTATGTCCAGAGATCTTATTATGTCTTTACTTAGATCATTGCATCATTCATTCACCAGATGTTTAGTAAGTAGTAAGCATGAAAAAAAATAACAGAACAAACCATCAAACATAAGCAACACATATGAACACCAATATTTAAGGTGGAAACCCAATTTGGGAGAAAACCCCTGCTTCTGTTATCTCAGTCTTCAATATTTATTATAAAGAAAACTTCTTACAATTTATGCTGGTGCAGACTTATACCAGCACGCAGGCACCCACATGCAGAAAGGATACAACCTTTTCTCGTTCTCCAGCCACTACTGGAACACCAGATTTTACTGGTAGGATACTTCCACTTTCATACAGAAGGTTTCAACCCTCAGATTCACCAGATTTCTTCAATTTCTTTATCAGACTTCTGTCAGGTCTTCCTCATTTCTTTTTGCTGATCATCTTAGAGATTCATCATTTCTAGATCATATCCATAGGTGCATCATGTATGAAGATATCTCTTAAAGAGATTTATTTATTAACAAACCTCCATCTCCACACTCTGAACCATAATGCACTTCTTCTTATATAGTTTTGCCTTTATCAATACCATGAGTAGAAAACCACTCAACTACTAATGGTATTCATATTAAAATTCGAACCAATCCAAATTGAAAATCCAATATTCGTTCTTCCATGCACAAATTGTCCCAAAGGTAATATTTTTCTCCGCCAAATAATAATATAGCTAAGGTTAAGTAACATTAACGTGCCGCTGATGGTTTTCTTTCTTTTATTGGAAATTTATTTATCAAATTCGTGGACTTTGATAAATAAATATTATTCACAACCTTTGGTAATTAAATATATATAATAGAAATTTATATTAATAATCCACGCTTTTATCAAATGGATTTTTAAATAGACCTTTGGATCCGGCCCCACATGCATAATCGACGGCTTAATCAATATTATTTAAAACTGGGGCCAATTGCTAATGATCGTTTCCATCCGACGGTTGTTATCGCGTCGCGCCGCCTCATTTGATCGGACGGATAATGCTCGGTGAAGACGCGCGAACAATAATGTGCGATGGCCGCTTTACCTTGGTTAACCTTCGTGCATCTATAGCAAATGATCACCGTCCGATGACCCCTTCCCAGATCAATGACGCTCAACAATATCGCTGGGCACCCTGGGTCGAACAATAACGCGCAATGGCGCGCAGTGACAAGCGGTTTTGTGGAGTCGTACAGGGATGCGTGTCACCCGTTCTATGGAATCAAAGCCAACCTCTTGAATACTGCTCAACCTGCAAAAGTGGTGCGATATGGGCAAACCGGGTTTTCTAATCCACTCACGGTTTTGAACAATAATTAACCAAGGTTAATTTGGGTTTGCGCTAACCTTCTTACTTAGTTAACTCCGGTCTATCTTTGGCAGGATTTCTAATAAACAGCAAACAAATGTAGTTCTCTTCCGACGGGATTTTCACTACCATTAGGATAGAGTTAGTTATACGTAGGCTTCCTTTTGTTATGTTCCAACGAAAGTTTAATGCCAAATACTCTGTTTTAGTTCTTCCGCATTTTAACTGATTTTCTCTCGCTCCTTTTTCCTTTCTCCAGAACGCCAGTCAGCTCCTTACTAATAGCATAGACCCTTCCATGTGAAGCTTAAAACCATAATTTTTTTCAATCAATAACATTCCACTGTCTACCAGTTTGGATACACTGTCGACCGTATTAACATCGGTTCCTCGAACAACATACAGAGCACCATTAATCCCCTCATAGGGTTTCTCACAGATTTCAACTATCCTCCATCAGGATGCATACATATGTTCACACCTGAATGGGACTCAAATATCCTTCCTATTGAATTCAATTTGCTTCTTGACCGATACTGCTCTCTGTAGATGCACTCTTTCTCTGTTCTTCTCTGCTACATGTCTTTTCTCTGTTCCTAGTTACTGTTTCAGATGCCAATTCCTTTGCCACTTCCTTTGCCATCAATGACAATATTTCCAACAATCTCCCCCTTTGGCATTGATGTCAATACTCTTCCTTTGATTGGATTATAGAAGCCCTTTGTTGCTTTTCCTCCCCCTTTGACATCAATGGAAAAGAGTTGATCAAGATCCTTTGAACTGACAATACCATGCTCCCCCTGAGATCATGCTGCATCTTCAAACATAATATAACAAAATGACTCAACAGTGCATCCTCTTCATATGACCAATGCTCCCCCTTAGCCTATGCATTCAGAGATGCCCAACAGCACCTCACAACCAATTTAATCTTATGTTTTAAGTAGATCTGATCTTCTGCATGGTAGAGACTACTCCCAGTTTTTGTCTGAGATATTTGAATGCTTCCCTGGGTAGAGGTTTGGTAAATATATCAGCAACTTGTTCTTCGGAGGGAACATATTCTAATTTCACCTTTTGTTCAAGCACTTGTTCACATAAGAAGTGATATTTCATGGGAATGTGCTTGGTCTTGGAATGCATAACAGGATTCTTTGAGATACTGATGGCACTTGTATTGTCACACATAATGGAGATAGGAGGTGAACATTTGATTTGAAAGTCTTGTAAGGTTTGCATCATCCAGAGAAGTTGAGTGCAACATGATGCGACAGCCACATATTCTGCTTCTGCTATAGATAAGGCAATAGAGCTTTGCTTCTTGCTAAACCAAGATACTAACCGGGGCCCCATATAGAATGCACCACCACTAGTGCTTTTCCGATCATCAACATTTCCAGCCCAATCTGCATCAGTGTATGCATGAAGAGTAAGATCAGAATTCTTTGGATACCATAGTCCAAAGTCTTGAGTTCCTTGTAGATATTTGAATATTCTTTTCACAGCCTGAAGATGAGACTCTTTTGGATTAGCTTGGAATCGTCCAACAATCCCAACTGCATGCATGATGTCTGGTCTTGTCCTAGTGAGATAAAGTAGACTTCCTATCATAGATCTGTATTCTGGTTGATTTACGGTGGGGGAATCATCATTAGAACTGAGATTACATCCGGTTATCATTGGTGTACTTACAGGTTTGCAATTTTCCATGCCATACTTCTTCAGGATTTGCTTGAGGTACTTTGCTTGTGATAAGAATATACCATCTGTTGCTTGTTGCACTTGCAGGCCGAGAAAGAATGTTAGTTCCCCAAGTAAAGACATTTCAAATTCTTGCTGCATATCAGAAGCAAATTTCTGACTCATAGACTCTTTATTACTTCCAAAAATGATATCATCGACATATACAACCACAATCAACAGTTTGTCATTTTCAGTTTTTGTGTACAAGTTGCTATCAACAGACCCCTTTGAAAATCCTTGTTGATGAAGATATTTTTCAAGACGATAGTACCATGCCCTTGGAGCTTGTTTGAGACCATATAGAGCCTTTTTAAGTCTACAAACAAGTTTTTCATCATTTCCCAAAATGAATCCTTCTGGTTGTTCTATATAAACTTCTTCTTCTAGATCACCATTGAGAAAAGCAAATTTAACATCCATTTGATAAACTTTGATTTGTTGGAAGCTTGAAAAAAGTAAGAAACATTCTTATGGCTTCAAGTCTGGCTACAGGAGCAAAGGTTTCTTCAAAGTCTATACCTTCTTGTTGAGCATACCCCTTGCAAACAAGTCTAGCTTTATTTCTTATAACATCCCCATTCTCATTTAACTTGTTTTTGAATATCCATTTAGTTCCAATGACATTTTGTCATGAGGTCTTGGTACTAATTCCCAAGTGTGATTCTTTTCAATTTGATCAAGCTCTTCATTCATGGATTGAATCCAACATTCATCTTTGCTAGCTTGATTGAAATTGTGTGGTTCAATAGTGGATAGAAATGCCAGATAGCTAGAAGATCCCACAAGAGTCCTTCTTGTTTGTACACCTGATCCCTTATCTCCCAAAATTTGAGATTTTGGATGATTCTTTTGAACATATCTGGATGGAGCTTTTTCAAATAAATCATCTTCAGGTTCTTCATTGGGTTCACTGTCTATATCATTTCTATTTGATGTAGAAGGATATATGTCATCATCATCTTCATCTGTTGTTTTTTTTTCTTCTTTTGGAGCTGCAGGAGACTCATCAATAACAACATCAATACATTCAACAATATTCCGAAGTCTTTTATTGTAACATTTATATGCTCTACTCCTAGAGGAGTAACCAAGAAGTATTCCTTCATCTGCTCTGGGTTCAAACTTGCCAAGTTTTTCATCATTATTTTTGATAAAACATTTGCTTCCAAAAATTCTAAAATGCTTTATAGTGGGAGAATTACCATACCAGAGTTCATATGGAGTTTTATCACTATTTACACGAACATGTGCCTTGTTAAGAATATTTACTGCTGTATGTGCTACTTCTCCCCAAAATGTGTCAGGTGTTCCGGAATCATCAAGCATAGCTCTAGCCATTTGTTGAATTGTTCTATTCATTCTTTCTGCTACGCCATTTTGTTGTGGAGTGCCAGCTACAGAAAACTGTCTTTTTATGCCATGTTGTTCACAAAATTCAAGGAATTCATCTGATGTATATTCTCCTCCTCGATCATATCTAAGACACTTGATTTTTAGATCTAATTCATTTTCAACTAGTGCTTTGAAGATCTGAAATTTCTCAAATGCTTCATCTTTGTGTTTAAGCAACCCAATCCAACACATTCTAGAGAAATCATCAATAAATAAGATATAGTATTGTTCACCTCGTGGTGAATTTTTCTTCACAGGTCCACATATGTCAGTATGAATGAGTTCAAGAGGCTTACTTGATGATCCTTCCTTGGCATTAAATTGTACTATGGTTTTCTTACCGAATTGGCAAGATTTGCATATGATATTTTCAGGTAGAGTAATATTGGGAAGATCACGAACAGCTTTAAGTCTACTTGATTTGTTGATTTGAGATAACCTCAGATGCCCCAACCTTCTATGCCATAGCTAGTTTTCTGAAGATTTAATCAAGTAACATTGTTCTTTGCAGTTCTTCAATACATACAGGTTGCTTGGAGTTCTTTTTCCTTTTATAATTGCTTTACCAGTATCAAGATCACGTACCACACATTTTTTTGAACTAAATACAACTTCAGTTCCTTGATCACACATTTGACTTACACTTAATAGGTTATGCTTTAATCCATCCATATACATGACTTCATTAGCTTTCACCTTTTCTTTTAGAAAAACAAACCCTTTTCCCTTAATGACCGCAGGAGTATCATTTCCAAATGTAACATTCTTTTCTTTTTCTAGAGCACTATATGCAAGAAGTTTGTTTTTGTCACCTGTCATGTGTCTTGAGCATCCACTATCAATGTACCATTTATTTTCTTCATCCTCTGCAAATAACGCTATGCCACAATTTTCAACCTGTAATTCCTTCTTTTTCCATACTTTGGAGCTTGAAGGAACATGTTCTTTTGGCTGAACTTTGCTCCTGCATTCAGATTCTTCATGGCCAAAATTATCGCAATAAGCACATTCAACTTCATTTTGAAGAGGAGAAAAATTGTTATAAGTATTCTTCTTTGTTTCAATATCAATCCTTTTCTTTCTTGCTTCTCTTGTCATGATGGATTTATATGCAACACATTGAAAAACTTTATGACCAAAATTGTGACATGAAAAACATTGTCCATTGAAGAAGAAATTTATGCGATCATGAAATCTTCTACTTGAATTTACCTGTTGATTGGTGTTTCTTTGAAAGATATTCCTGTTAGTGTTCTTTGAATTGAGATGATCATGCTTTACCTGTAAATATTCTTTATTCCCTTGCTGAGTGGCAGCATGTTGTATACTAGCTGTAGCTGCTTTTAGATAATTTGGTGTTGAAGCCTAAGAAGATTCTCCGATATATCCAAGACCCGTCTTTATAAGAGGAGAATGTTGTACCTTGATAATCTCATCTAAGGTTTCAGATCCTTTAGCAAATCTAAGATTCAGAGTCTTTACTTTCTCAAGTTCTTTTCTTAGATTTATTACTTCACACTCTAATTTCTCATTGTGTTTCTCCTTTTCTTCAAGCTGACTTTTCAGAGTTTCTATGATTATTTTACTCTCTTCTAAGCAAATTTTGAGTTTATTGTTTTCATCAAGAAAATCATTGTCTTCTAGAGCATCCACAAAAGTATCCTTTTCTTCTCTATATTATTTTTCAAATGCCATGAGAAGTCTAAGTTCTTGTTCACATTATTCCTCACTATCAGATAACCCATCACTATCTTCATGAGTATAGTAACTTTTTCTAGTGCTAAAACGATTCTTATTCCTTCTTGCTACTTCCTTCCCCTTTTTATGTGTTTCTTTATGAGGACACTTAGCAGCATAATGACCAACTCTTCCATAATCAAAACATTTGAAAGGAAGCTTACCTCTGAACCGTCCTATGCCAAGTTGAAGTTTCTTTACAAAATTTACCTCATCTTCTTCTGAGATATATCCTGATCCTTTTGTTTTTTGTACTTCCTTCCCTTTTGTAGAAGCTCTAAAGACTGCTTCTTTGACTTCATATGGTCCTCCTCTTCTCATTTCATATGCAGTTAGTATGCCATGAAGTTGCACCATAGTAAGATTTTGAAGATCCTGCTTTTCTTCAAGAGTAGAAACTTTTGACTCAACTTTTGCCGTTAGTGATCTTAAAATTTTCTCAACCAAAGTAGATTCGGTTATTGTTTCTCCCAGATTTCTCATACGATTTACAATATCATCAAGACATAAAAAGAAATTGGCAATGCTCTCCTCATTATCCATTTTTAGATTCTCATATTAAATTCTGAGAGTTTGGAGTTTAGCATTTTTTACCTTTGCATCACCTTCATAACTTAGAATGATTTTGTCCCATATTGCATTTGCTGTATTCAGCTGCATGAATTTGAAAAATTATGATTCAGTTATACTTCCCAATAGAGCATTGACTGCTTTTGCATTTGTTTCATAATTATTTCTTTCCGTCGGATTTGTTGGTACTGTAGCTGGATATTGATATCCTCCTTCAACAATTTCCCATACATCTGCTCCCAGAGATTGAAGATAGGATCTCATCCTTGTTTTCTAGAAGATTAAATTGTTTCAGTTAAAGAGCGGAGGCCTAATAGATGTTGTTCCATCTTGATTGCTCATATTGCTTGATCTTCCTTCTAGCGGCTAAGATTTTTCAGAAGGACCTGCTCTGATACCAATTGTTGGAAAAATACTGAGAGGGGGGGGGGTCAATCAGTATTTAGAGTTGACTGAAAACTTTTTAGTTTTCATTTCTCTTAAAACCATATGCTACATTACAGAATCAAACTTGTATGTCCAGAGATCTTATTATGTCTTTACTTAGATCATTGCATCATTCATTCACCAGATGTTTAGTAAGCAGTAAGCATGAATAGAAATAACAGAACAAAACATCAAACATAAGCAACACATATGAACACCAGTATTTAAGGTGGAAACCCAATTCGGGAGAAAACCACCGTTGTTGTTATCTCAGTCTTCAATGTTTATTATAAAGAAAACTTCTTACAATTTATGTTGTTGCAGACTTATACCAGCACGCAGGCACCCACCTGCAGAAAGGCTACAACCTTTTCTCGTTCTCCGGCCACTACTGGAAGGGAGCTCCAACCCCCTGATTTTAACACCATATTTTACTAGCAGGATGCTTCCACTTTCATACAGAAGGCTTCAACCCTCAGATTCACCAGATTTCTTCAATTTCTTTATCAGACTTTTGTCAGGTCTTCCTCATTTATTTTTGTCGATCATCGTAGAGATTCATCATTTCTAGATCATATCCATAGGTGCATCATGTATGCAGATATCTCTTAAAGAGATTTATTTATTTACAACCCTCCATCTCCACACTCTGAACCATAATGCGCTTCTCCTTATATAGTTTTTCCTTTATCAATACCATGAGTAGAAAACCACTCAACTACTAATGGTATTCATATTAAAATTCGAACCAATCCAAATTGAAAATCCAATCTTCGTTCTTCCATGCACGAATTGTCCCAAAGGTAATATTTTTCTCCGCCAAATAATACTATAGCCAAGGTTAAGTAACATTAACGTGCCGCTGATGGTTTTCTTTCTTTTATTGGAAATTTATTTATCAAATTCGTGGAATTTGATAAATAAATATTATTCACAACCTTTGGTAATTAAATATATATAATAGAACTTTATATTAATAATCTGCGCTTTTATCAAATGGCTTTTTAAATAGACCTTTGGATCCGGCCCCACATGCATAATCGACGGCTTAATCAATATTATTTAAAACTGGGGCCCATTGCTAACGATCGTTTCCATCCGACGATTGTTATTGCGTTGCGCCGCCTCATTTTATCAGACGGATATCGCTCAGCGAAGACGCGCGAACAATAACGTGTGATGGTCGTCATACCTTGGTTAAACTTCGCACATCTATAGCAAATGATCACCGTCCGATGACCCCTTCCCAGATCAACAGTGCTCAACAATATCGCTGAGCATCCTGGGTCGAACAATAACGCGCGATGGCGCGCAGTGACAAGCGGTTTTGTGGAGTCGTACAGGGACCCGTGTCGCCCGTTCTATGGAACCGGAGCCAACCTCTTGAATACCACTCAACCCGCAAAAGCGGTGTGATATGGGAAAACCGCGTTTGCCAATCCACTCACGGTTTTGAACAATAATTCGCCAAGGTTAATTTGGGTTTGCGCTAACCTTCTTACTTAGTTAACTCTGGTCTATCTTTGGCAGGATTTCTAATAAAGAGAGAAAAAATGTAGTTCTCTTCCGACGGGATTTTCACTACCATTAGGATAGAATTAGTTATACGCAGGCTTCCTTTTGTTATGTTCCACCGAAATTTTAATGCCAAATACTCTGTTTTAGTTCTTCCGCGTTTTAACTAATTTGCTCTCGCTCTTTGTTCCTTTCTCCATGAACGCTAGTCAGCTCCTTACTAATAGCGTAGACCCTTCCATGTGAAGCTTAAAACCATAATTTTGTTCGATCAATAACATTCCACTGTCTACCAGTTTGGATACACTGTCGACCGTATTAACATCCGTTCCTCGAACAACATACAAAGCACCATTAATCCCCTCATAGGGTTTCTCACAAATTTCAACTATCCTCCATCAGGATGCATACATATGTTCACACCTGAATGGGACTCAAATATCATTCCTATTGAATTCAATTTGCTTCTTGACTGATACTACTCTCTGTAGATGCACTCTTTCTCTGTTCTTTTCTGCTACATGTCTTTTCTCTGTTCCTAGTTACTGTTTCAGATGCCAATTCCTTTGCCACTTCCTTTGCCATCAATGACAATATTTCCAACAATCTCTCATTCTGTAATACCTGTGCAAAAAGTGAGATAGGTTTTTGTACTTGGGTCTCTTAGGAACAAAAAAATCCTTTAGTTTTGTAAGATGTATTTCTTATTGGCCACAATATTCTATGAAAAATGATGACTTAACAGGAATGTTTTGTAAAAAGTGCTTTCAAATATTGTTTAATATTCCCAAACCCATAATTGCTGCTAGAAAAGTGAGAGAGGTGTTTGTAGGTGTAAATATTAGGAACATAAACCTCCATTTTTCCAAAATTCATCTTGGATTGTCCACAATAGTCTCTGCAAAACTATGACTTAAACAGGAAATTTATGAAAAAATGTCTCTTCTTGCTTTGTTTTCATCTTTTAACCTTTTTGTTCTTTTAACTGTTTTTCTTTTACTTTGGATAAATTTCATTGTTGGTGAAAGTATTTTCATCTCTGTTTAACCATTACTGCCTCTGTATTTACTTTTACTTTTTACCTTTACTGTGACTTTCATCTGATACACTTTTAACTCTGATGCTCTTTGACTGTTCTATTTTCACTGTCACTGTGAATTCTTATTTCACTTTTACCATTCACTATGTAATTTCATCATTCTGATCTCTCTATGAATTTGATTTAATCCTTTCTTTGTATACAGACTGTTTGTTCAATGAAGCTTTTGAATTAAAATCTGAGAATTTGGAGCAAACAATTTTGTCAACTAGTATTGAAACTATTGGCCCAATTTCATATTTTGATAATAATCTGTAACAATCAAACAATTCGTTAATAAAACCCTAGTCTGAAGGGAAGCTAGTAATAACTTTAGGGAACAGGGAATATAGTGAAAGGATTTCTGGCCATAGTAGGGGTTTTCTCATAATTTTGACCTTCAGATCTTAGGAACTCGTGTTTTTAGATTTTTTGTACACTTCTGTAAGCTTAGACTATTTACAGAAGGTATTTTTGGTATGACAGAGGTCTATTGAATAGTAATAGGCACAAACTGGCTTTCTTTTTGGTTTAAACATTCAAATTTAGCTCTAAAATTGATCTTCAAACTCTTCACAGATTTAGGAAAAGGTAGAATAAGGGTTTTCTGGTCTTCTTGAATAAAGTGGACTAAAATAGTTCAATTCAGACACATAAGGATCCTGAATATTTTCAATGGTTTCTCGAGTCAATCAAAGGGTCTTTAAAGTCTATAAAAGGTTAAAATTACTTCAATTTTGATTTAAATATAGATTGCAGTATCAAAATCGTAATTTTATCAGGGTTTAGCAACGAATCTGTTCTTTTAGAGGCAAATAAAGGTCTTTCTATGGGAAAAATAGGTTTTTGGAAGTCGAACTGTAGCTTCTAGAAGTATTTGACAGCAACTATGGTGGCATTTGCAGGTTCTCTGGGCGCAAAACAATATATCGGCTTCGTTTTCTTTAATCGAGAGGATAAAAACAATGAGATAGCACAGAAAAAGGGATTAATGGGCGCAGTATGAGGTTTATATAATGTTTTAGGTCAAAACAAGTTGGCATTGAATGCATATTATGTCGAAACAGAGGGCAGTTTTGGTCTTCAAAGGCAGAAAACTGGAGGTAGTTATCACACGGGAAATGGGCAATAATTTGTTTTGGTTAGATCGAATGCGATCCAATGAGCTGCTGCCGCGTGGAGGAGAGAGATGGGTGGAAAACCACCCATTTCACATAGGAATGAAAAATTTAACATCGTACAACTTTATTTGTGATATTGGCAATTGATTGTTGGATTTGGGAGTTCGATTACGAATGGTCGTGATTTAATTTGGAAGCTGCATCGGGATTTGGAGTGGGGTTCAAGTTTATCAATGCGGGGGGATGGTTTATAACATTATAAATGTAAATTTTTAACGTTTAAAACCTTAGGTTATATGGTAGGTGGAGGGGTATAGTTTATATGTGTTAAATTAAAATATTTAACATTTATTTCAATCAATAACGTTGGCAAGGGTTTTATTATATGGTAAATAAAACATTAACGAAATTTTTTTTACCATAGGGGTGCGGGGTTATATTTTATTGATATATTTAAACCTATGGGATAATGGGTGGGATTATTTCATCACGTGGGATATATTAACATAGGTTTAAACTTTAAAATAGAAGGGTTTTGGGGTTATTTAAATATAAAAGGGTTTTATAATATACGAGAAAGGTATAGAATAGGGAGTTAATAAATTAGGTTAGGAATTAATATGAAATGGAATGAATTAAATGGATTAAAATACATAGTATTTAAACTTAGTAAAGTGTAAAATAGGCAATTAAGCATAATTTGTCCCATTTTTTGATTTTTTACGCATGAACTTAGGATAAAGGTTTTTTGTAGGTTTTTTGAGTGTTTCTAAATGAAGATGAAATTAATTAAGTAGGGTTTTTACTTTTACTAAGAAATAAGGTGTTTTTACTTAGGAAAAGCGATTACGACTTTGGAAAAGGGTAAATATGCTGATGAAATGGGTTTTATGTAGGAAATCCAATATTTTTAGCCAATCAATTATAGAGCCTTGGGTCCAGTCCCAATAGAAGTCAGAGAAATGATCTGAGCCTCTTTAACTGAAGGTTTAGAATACTGAATCATTGTGGGGGAGGGGAAGTTAGTAATTTTGCCCAATGATGCTTTATTACATGCCTTGCACAACTACTTTCTACCTACCCATCATTATTTCTATCATTTTTACTTCATTTTCATGGGTGCATTTAAGCTTGCAACCCTAAATCAATTTTTCTTTCAAAACATAAAAACTATCTAAGTCTAACCTTATTTCATCTGAGGGCTCAGATTAAACTATTGAGGTCCTCATTATTCTTTATTTTAACTATATAGTTATTTGTCAAGTTTAAACTATTTGACAGATATTTATTCTCTATCTAAAACATGAAATTCAAAGCATGAAAAATTAAGATTAAGCTTTTTAACTGATCATGGATTATGGCATTTTGGACAAGCTGCACATAATCATTATTCTTGCAGTAAAAAGAAACAGTAGTGGCATTTGGACTTGCAACACTTTCATGTTCTATTTTTGATGGGGTTCATATTTGATATTTTTTTTTTATCTTTGTTTCTTTTTGTCCTTTGATTGTTCTTTTAGGACATACCGTCTTTTCATTTTTTAATTTGAGAATAAATTTGCAGAAAGAAAAGGTATGTACAAGATTTCAAGATTTTAACAGAGTCAAATCAAAATTATGAATCCTATATTTATAGGACCTTAACATTGTGGTCGGAAAGCCCAACTTCTTCATGATCTATGCTAAAATGAGGTTCTTTTGGCTCTCACTATCAAAAATGAAATGTAGCGGGGAACCCTTTACCCACATTTGGGAGTGGAAGAGACGCTCCTCCTCCTCTGGATCTTCTGGTTCCTCCTTTTGGATCTTCGATGTGGCAATGGTGGCGTTGGGCTCTGCATCGATAATCTGCTTCCCTTTTTCATTCCCCTTGTCGGGTTCTGATTCAAAGTCAGAGCAGGCATCTGATTCAGAAGCCTTCATCTCAGCAACTAGTGACTGCTTGGCCCAACACTCACTTGTGTTGTGTGTGGAGATCTTATGGAAATCACACCACTTTCCCATGTCCTTATTCGAATTTATGATGTTTTTATTTTTTTTTGGCTTTAGCAGGTTGTCTTGGGCTGCCATGCCTTGGCTCTATCCTTTGTTGTGTGGTTCGAGGGCACCTTTCCCTTACTTTTGATTTGCAGATCCAAAGTCTTGCTTCTTCTATTTTAATTTTTTCTCAATCTTGGCAGTGTACCGGTATGTTGTACTAAGAGAGGAGATGTCGAGGAACTCCATTTCCTCCTGAATGTATCTATGCAGAAAACTATGGTACTTCAACACCAAATTTTTCTCCGGATCTTTGATTCCCAACTTTTTTTGTAGGGTGTGGAACGGATTTGTCAGCTCATGCACATCTTGATCCCTTCACTACTGCAATGTAGTCCATTGTATGTACTTGTCCTCATAGCTCCCCACAAGATAATATTGTTCCTTGATGGTGTCTCAGAAATAATTCCAACTGGGTATGACTGAGAACAGAGAGGGTTCCCCCTCATCATTTTTCTCACATTAGGTTTCCCACTAGTCCTTGACATGGGGGATTACTTTGAGGAGTGAAAAAAAATCTTCTCTCGGTCGGAAAAGTCATGAATCGAGAAATATCATTCTAATAGATTCAAGCATCTATCTACCACGTATGCATCTATTTGGCCCTCAAATATGGGAATTTCAAATTTTACTTGTACCTTAAAAGGGGTGGCGCCTCCAGAGTGACTTTTTGATGTAGATGCACCGCTGGTGGGCAGTCGTTGAAGGATCTGGGAAAAATTATCCATCATCTCTTTCCTTTGTTTCTCAAGGGCCTCCTTGATCAATATTTTGATAGGATCTCCTACTCCCTCATCTTTCTTTTCTCCCCCACGGGCAGTCGTCAGGGTTTGCGAGGCTGATCTTGCAAATGTTCAACCAAATCGAGCCCTAACTCCTTATACCTCGACCTCGTTGGGGACATGAAAAGAAGGATCGAGAAAGAGTAGACCGCTCTGATACCACTGATTCGGATTTATGAAGGAACGCAATTAAATACATAAATACACATAAAATCAGAGATGCAGCAGAAATAACACTTCATTTCATTAATAAAAAATAACTGAAATATGCTTACAGACAATGGAAATAAAGTAGCTAGGGTGTTGGTAGCTTATCTGTGAGAAGAGATGTGGTGGATATTGGCCTCTGAAATGTGTTATAATGATGCTCTAGGGCCTATTAATTATTGAGAAACAATGGAAAACCCTAAACATCCAAAAACCTAACCCTAGGAGATGAATTTCCAAAACTATGGGCCCCATTTGGGTAAATTGGTACATCAATCTTCCCGAGGACGTAAATTTGGCATGCGATCTTTGTTTGATGTGCACAATACCTCGTTAGAAAGATCTATCTGTGGAATACTACCCTTGACATGACAAACATTGAAGGAACTTCCAAGTTGCTCCTTTAAAAAAAAAAAACGTCATTCAGGGCCTCAAAATGGCTCCGGAAGTTTAGGACCCGAAAAAATGCTAAAAATAGTAAACTATGCTACAATTAAGTAAACTAAAAAAAATGAAAGAAACAATGGTGGGCCCCCAAGTGGAATAGGCGGGTGGCCACCAATATCCACTTGGATCACAAGGCATTGTAGATTAACTTGCCCAAGTTGTCAAAATTTTCTCTAATGATCTTGTACCTGAAAACGCAAATTTTGAGCAACCTTCTCCTGCAAAACCACCAAGGAATCAGTATTGAAAATTTCAGAAATGGAACTAAGGAAAACTAGGCCAAGGAGGGTCAATGATAGCCCTAATAGGGCTATATTTTGGGGAAAATGAGGCTAGGAAGTCAAATCAGGGGTCAAAGGGGAAAGAGGAGACTAGGAAAGGCCAACGCTAGAGGGAAAAGGGCTCACAACGTTGGACGTTGGGGTTTCTGTGGAAAATCAGGGCTTGAAAAGCGCACGAACAGCCCAAGGGGCAACCATTTGGGGGAAAGAATGTGGACCGAGGCCTCCTAGGCCGACGACCAACCCTAAAAATGGATTAAAACCCCAACGCAGTGTTGAAGAATGTAACTAGGTTCAGTATTCATAAAATGTTATTGAGTCATTATGTAATGCACTTGTCAAAAGAATAAAGAAAATAAATTTTATTATTGTAACAATGACTTATTAAATAATGGGTTTTGTGCTTAGTTCATCGTTATATTAGTCAAAGTCCCCATTGTGGGCTCCTAGGATTAATATTGAGTCAATAGAGTCATTGTACATTTAAAGAGACCCTTATTAGGATTTTCAATCATGTAAAAATGTTTATTATTGAGACAAATATGATTTATGTCACCTCCACACCAAGTCGGCCTAAAGGGAACCAATTCAACCTCACGCGGAGCCTATAAATAGAAGGACGTCGAATTCATTTGGAGCATCTCATCTCAAGCTAGTTCGATATCTCTACTAAAGCCGGAAAAAGTGTGAAGTGGGTCAAGGAATCCAAAATAACTGCGAGTTGGGTCAAGGTCAAAGAGAAAAATTAAATTGAAGTTTTGGTGCCACTCTCTCTCTCTCTTTCATGCCCTAGTTTGGGAGATCAACATCTTCTCATGTTGTTGATGCCTGATGTTGTAAGTTGTTGAATAGTCGAAGTTGCTAGGAACAAGTTGTTGCTGCTATTGGGTTGAATATTTGTAAAGGCTAACATGGTGTGGAGGAAAGGTTTGGTCTATGTCTAGGGTAAAGAGTCTAAAAGAAAACTATTGAAGGAAGAGAATTTTGACTGGGTTTTCCCCTAGAGAGGGGTTTTTCCCTAGCATAGTGCCTACATCTTGTGTCTTGTGTTTTTGTGATATTCATACACACATAATTTGGTAATTGATTGATGAAAGGTAATCAAATGAAGAAGTAAAATAAGCCAAGATAATTCACAAGTAATTATCAAGAAAGAGGAATCAAACCCTAATCTAGTTGCATTGATTTCTCAACATGGGATCAGAGCTAAGGTCAAGAAAGTTTGAACATCACTTTGTTGGCTCAAAATAAATGGACATGGGTTCTCCCTCTTTGATAAGATATATAATAATGGGCATAAACACTACTGAAATTTGGATCAAGAAGGCCATCCACTACTTATTAAACAAGGTCAAAAGTCAAGGATTCTTGGCTTCTCTTACAAGTTCTCTTATTGATGACAATGCATGGATCATTGATAGTGGAGCATCAAGGCACGTGATAGGAGAAAGTACACAACTTCATACACTATCAAAGGATCCATATTCTCATGCAGTGGAATTGGGTAACAACAAAAGCTATGTTGTTATGGTATCAATATCATTGAAGTTGGAAAATGGATCGAAGCTGCACCTCAACAATATACTATATGTTCCAGGTTTGAAAAAGAATTTTATTTCTATTTCTTGTTTAGAAGATAAAGAAGATATAGTTTTTATGTTGATGGAAAAAAATTGGTTTGGGGCAAAAACTCTAGCATTGATAAAGCTAGAGTTACTGGATTCCGTGGAGGAAGCTTATATAGGGTCATTAAACCAACTCCTCAATATTTGGTTCATATGGAAATCAGTCCCTTTAAGCAATGGCATAGAAGGTGTTATCACCAAACAAGGACTAATTGGGCTGTTCAACAGTCAATTTGATGTAACTATTTCAAACCACTTAGGGTTGGAAGTTAGCCCTTCCAACCAGAGAGGGCTTTCTTACAAGAAAAGGTATGATATTTAATAAAAAATATTATAACAAAGATTGATAACTCTTATATGTTTTTAGATGATTTTTGCAGGTGGAAGAGGATTGAGGGCTACCATTGTGCATGGAGTCAGCATGGAAATTCAATTAAAAATTAGTATCACTCATGGAAACTGAGGCACATGTGCTTTTACAATAACTATGACAACTAACATAATACATAAAGGAAGTTGGAGCATAAGATTTTATGAATTCCAATTAATTGTGTATAAGCAAGTTGAATAAATATTCAAAAGATAAATGGACACAAACACATAAAATCTCAATAAGAATCTCAGGTATGAACAAACACTTCTGCAACTGTGTATTAGCTGTGTGAAAGAAAATTACATGGTAGCATAGTCATCTACATCCATCAACCCTTCTATAATTCTAAAACTCTCTCATTTATAGAGTGATGTCTCCTCAAAATGGTTTTCCACATGAGATAGCTTTGAATTCCTACCTAAGAGACCTATTTAAAATAGGATCACATCACTTGGAGACTTCCTAGGGATATTTTATGTTTGGCAGAGTTTAAATACAAAAATGACTCTTCTTTCATTAAATATCTCAACAAATCCCTTTAATAACCCTTATCAAATTCAACCAACTAATTTTTTGAGTGTAATAGATTTTTGATGTGTCATTATGCCATGTGGATGCTGAGCTGGACCTCTTCCAAGTCGAATTTTTAAATTTTTACACAAATTTCGCTAGTGAAAATTTTGAAAAATAGGCCTCAAAGATGAGTGCATAATTTCCAAACCCTTATGGTTTTGCAAAAACTGAGAGAGTTTTTTGTAGATGTACTTGTGTTGAAGAAAAACCTCCTTCATATTTCCAAAATTCGTTTTTAATTTGGTTATAAATTGAACTTGAAGTTGACTCCTAAAACCATCATGTACATGAAATTTTGTAGTGTTCATTTCGTAGCAAACTCCAAAATCAACCTTTTGTGTAACCTTTTCACCTTTCTGACTATTGGAGGGTCTTCCTTGGGAATAATGAGTAAATACATTCTATAATCCACCTCTATTCTGAAACTTTTTCATAATTTTTTCCTCAAAGAAACCTACAACGAGCTCGTAGTGAAAACACAACCTCAAGCCTGAAGCTCGCTATGAACTTGCCTAGTTTCACAAAAAAAATCTCCTTCTTCCTTTTTATCCTCAAAAAATTTATAAAGCCTGTATATGTTTGTTTATGATATCATAAGACAAAATGTGATTAAAAAAAATGTGTGGCCTACCATGTTTCATGGTGTAACATCAACATCTTGCATAATCATTTTAAGACCCTTTTCTTCAATTCAGCTTGTACCATCTCTATCGAACCAAACTGACATGCTGAGGTGTTGTACAACTGATACACAAGAGTTAAGACCTTGTAAAATTGAGTTGAGATGGTGAGCTGTCCAATTGATGAGTTGGCATGCTTTGTTGACTTGATAAGTTGTTATCCACACGGAGTTTGAATATTGAGATGCCCCCTTAAACAAATGGCCCAATGATATTCCTGATCTCATTTGATGAATCAAATTCTTCCTTTAATGTGCTGAATTCCCCAAAAATATCACAAATTCGTAACACTGAAAAAGAGAGAGGATTAGGTAGTTTCTTAGCGAATTTTGACCAGTTTACATTGATTTCGCTGCAGATTTTGGTAAAAGCGTCAAATTCACTCTAATGACTAGATTTTCTCATGCATGATATATTTTTAGTTTTTTCTTTGACGTTGACCCCTATCACATGAATTATGACCTTCAAGACCCCTCACATATGTGATTTTTTTTTTTAATTACAAATTTAAAAGATCCTATTCAACCCTAACTTAACCTAATTGACTCGTGACTCAAATCAAACATAATGGTTATCTTGGATAACAAGAGGTATGGTCATCTACACTAAAAGGTTATTCCTACTCTCAATCAATTGGTTAATGGTATCCACAATATCAAGGAAGATCATGAAGGTGTGTGCAAGGGATGCTCTTTGGGAAAACATACAAGAAATCCATTTCCAAATAGTGAAAATAGGTCTAAACAAATATTAAACCTCATTCACTCTGATGTGTGTGGGCTCATGTCTGAAAAATCACTTGGAGGTCATCTCTACTATGTAACATTTATAAATTATTATTATGGAAATGTGTGTCTCTACCTTCTCAAGAAAAAGGCTGACGTATTTGAGAAGTTCAAGGAGTTTCTAGTTGAAGTGGAAACCCTAACCGAATGAAAGATAAAGACTATAAGATCTGATAATGGTGGGGAATACACTTCTAAGGAATTGATTTCATATTATAAGGAAGTAAAAATTAAGAGGGAGCTCATTGTTTCCTACTATACCAAAAAAAATGGAGTTTTTGAAAGAAAGAATAGTTCAATTGAAGACGGCATTAAAACAATGCTCCTTAATCAAGACCTACCAAAATTATTATGGGAGAAGAAACCATGACAACCGTATACATTAAAAATAGAATTCCTCATAGAATTCTCAATAATATAACTCCCGAGGAATTATTCACATGAAAGAAGTCGAGTTTGGATCACCTCTGAATCTTTGGAAGTCCTACCTACATCCATGTTCCAAAGGAAAAGCGAAAGAATTTGGATTATACAAGCATCAAAGGAATATTTTTTGGATATAGTCTCACCTCAAAAGCATATAGAATCTACATCAAGGAAGGAAGACATATTGAAGTAAGCAGGGATGTCATATTTGATGAAAATCAAGCCTACAAGAAATCAAAGGATATTCCTATTGATTCCAATGATGAATAAACTCAAATATTCGAAGAATAAGAAGTTCACCACGAAAACCATACTACAAATCAAGAAGAAGAAGAAGGACCAATTGAGGATATTCAACCTATGATCATCCCGACCACAAGGAAAAATAAAATTGGTTAAAAGCTACTTTGGAAGATGCTAAAGGACATGAAGCTGAGAAAGGAACCTTTAGAGAAAGTAAAATACCGAAGAGATATTCTGGATATGCTACATATATGAAAAATTTAATTCAAGCTGAACCATCTACATTCAAAGAAGTTGATCATCAAAAATTTTGGAAGAAGGAGATGCAGGAAAAATATCAACCCATTATGAAGAATGGGATTTTGGAAATCATTCCTAGACCTAGTGACAAATCGGTTGTCACATCTAAATGGATCTATAAGATCAAACAGGTTGTTGATGGAAGCATAGACAAGTACAAAGCGATATTCATTGCAAGGGGTTTCTCTCAAAAGGAAGGCAAACATTATGAAGAAACCTTTGCACCCACAACAACGTATACTACTATTAGATCTTTGGTTTCATTGGCTGCTACAATGGGTTGGAAAATCCATCAAATGGATGTGAAGACCACATTTCTAAATGGGACTATTGATGAAGAACTATGCATCGAACAACCCGAAGGCTTTGAAGTGAATAGTAGGGACTCTCATGTTGGTAGACTCAAGAAGGCCATATATGGCTTGAAGCAAGCTCCTAGGGCATGGTACACGAGAATGGATGCATATATCCTAAGAATTGGGTTCGTGAAGAGTACTGCTAATCCAATCTCTACATAAAGGTTGTGAATAATGAGCTCGTCATTATTCTACTATATGTGGATGATCTATTCATCACTAGTGTGGAGCAAAGAATTCAAGAATGCAAGAAGAAGTTGGCAGTTTAATTTGAGATGAAGGATGTAGGATTAATGCACTACTACTTGGGTCTATAAGTTTGGCAGAAACCTAGGGAGATATATTTGGGGAAAGTTAAGTACATCATCAAATCTTGCAAAAATTTGGGGTGATGGACTCCAAGCCCATGACTACTCCTATGGTCACCAACATCAATAATTTGTGGTGTTCTCACTTAAGTCTCATGGATCCTACCTCCTATCGATTGTTGATGGGATCTCTAGTGTATCTGGTAAACACTAGGCCAGAGATATGCTTTGCAGTTAACATTCTTAGTCAGTTTCAGTTGGATCCTAGCAATGATCACTGGATAGCTTCCAAACACATATTGAGGTATCTTTGTGGGACTATACATCACTACCTAAAGTATGATAGTAAGGAAGGAAAGCTAAATAGATTCTGATTGGGGTGGCAGCGAGACCGACGGAAGAAGCACTACAGGTGGATTTTATAGTGTGGGGTCTGCTGTGATTTCATGGTTGAGTAGAAGGAAAAATCTTGCTGCTTTGAGTAGTGCTAAGGTATAATATGTGGTTTCATTCGAAGTAGGAAAGGAGGTAGTTTGGTTAAGTAAGCTTTTGACAAATTTTTTTGAGAAGTCTCTAGGTCCCACTATGATTAACTGTGACAATCAAAGTTGTATCCAGATGTCTGGAGATCTCGTGTTTCATGCAAGGATGAAGCATATCAACAATAAGTTCTACTCTATTAGGAACTTGGTGTAGGATGGGATCGTGAAGTTGGAGTATGTCTCGACAGATAAATAGGTAGCAAACATACCGAACAAATTATCTTCCTAATAAGAAGTTTGAATATCTAAGAAACATGCTTGGTTTAGTAGATATTGTTGATTGTATTGATGATAAGAGATTGGAAGAGATTTTTTGAGGCTTTGCGAGTGAAGCATTTCCTAGGAGGACATCTGGCCAACACTTTGTATTGATGTCTATTAGGGAGGGTGGCATGGTCGAATGTGCACCTAGATCCTTAGGTTGGCGGTTAGTAAGTAATCTTGATGGTACCTAGAGAGGTTGGAAGATTTAGTCGACCTTAGTCCCAATTGGACAGATTGCCTTGGTCAGGAATCTAGTCCATGGAATTTCGGTGCCTAACTGTTGAGAGACCAATGGATAGATTTCCTTGGTCAAGAATCTAATCCATGGCATTGATGTGCCTAAACTCTTCATAGGTCATATAGTTTGAGATCTTCCATTGCATTTTTATATTATGAATACCTCCCAAGTTAAGAGGGAGTGTTGGAAAATGTAACTAGGTTCGGTTTTCATCAAATGTATTTAATTCATTATGTAATTTAATTGTAAAAATAATTAAGAAAATAATTTTTATTATTGTAACAATGACTTATTAAAGCATGGGTCATCATTATATTAGTAAAATTCCCCATTGAGGACTCCTAAGATTAATATTGAGTCAATAGAGTCATTGTACATTTAAAGAGACCTTTCTTGGGCTTTTGAATCATGTAAAAATGTTTATTATTGAGTCAAATATGATTTATGTCACCTCCACACCAAGTCAGCCTAAAGGAGATCAATTCAGCCTAAAGGGAACCAATTCAACTTCATTTGGATCATCTCATCTCAAGCTAGTTCGATATCTCTACTGAAGTTGGAAAAGTTAGAAGCGGGTCAAGGAAGCCAAAAAGAGTAAGAGTTGGATAAAAGTCAAAGAGAAAAATAAAATCGAAGTTTTGGTGCTACTCTCTCTCTCTCTCTCTTTCGTGCCCTGGTTTGGGAGATCAAATTATTCTCATATTGTTGTTGCTAGATGCTGCCTGATGTCGTAAGTTGCTGGGGAAAATTTTTTGTTTCTATTGAGTTGAACATCTGGAAAGGTTGATTTGGTGTTGAGGAAAGGTTTGGTCTATGTCTATGGTGAAGAGTCTAAAAGAAAACTATCGAAGGAAGATCATTTTGACTGGATTTTCCCCTAGAGAGGGGTTTTTCCTTGGCATAGTGCCTACATCTTGTGTCCCGTGTTTTTGTGATCTTCATATACACATAATTTGGTAATTTCTCGATGAAAGATAATCTAATAAAGAATTAAAAGAAGCCAACACAATTCAAAAGTAATTATCAAGAAACAGGAATCAAACCCTAATATACTTACATTGATTTCTCAACGCGCAGGAGGGTTAAGGGAGGGTCGAGGCCCTTAGAGGTTACATCCTTCCTCCAAGAGGCCGAAAAGGTTAATGCAGAGGGTCAATGGGTTGACGCAGAGGCTAAGGAGGGGGATATTGGCCCTGGAAGGGCTAGATATAGGCCCAGGAGGTATGAAAAATAGAACCCTTGCTTCAGAAAAATATTTTCCTTCCAGATCTAAATTTTGCTGCAAATTTTTAAGTGGGTAGCCCTGCAAAATTTTCTCGAGACTAGATTGTTGGGTGGTACAAATGAAATATTTACACTAACATTTAAATTGTCAATCTAGGTTAGTAAAATAAAGGCGTAGCACAATAAATTCCAGAATACGACCTCATGGATCTATCAAATAAAAATCAAGCTCTTGAAAATAATTCAGAAATGCATCATTTAGGAAAAGGGACAAGACTCTTAAAAGAAAAGTAAACACACTGGGAAACTACTTTTGACTCCTCTTCTAGGTTGAGTTGACTCCTGCAAAAATTCTTCCTTAGTTGTCCAGGGGACAAGGGAATGTAGGTCCCACTCAAAATAATGTGATTCGGGAAATAAACAATGCAAAACCTCTTAAAGGATTACTACTATGTTCAAATGGAAAGCATGAAATAAACTAGGAAGCATAAAGCAACTTCATTCCAACTAATCAATGGAAATCATCGAATGCTTTCAAAAAGAATCAATATGATATATGCACTGATTCTCTAAATACAATTCAATATTTAGTTGTAAGGACAGTGTGCAATAGAAGCAAGTAAGATAAAGACATTTATGTTGCTTTCAAGCTCACCCTGACCTTATAAAATCATTAAATACTTTCTCCACAACACCGAAATATTCTTTATGACATGTGCATCATTCAATTATAATGAAATAATTCTGTGAGAACTCTCACTCTGCCAATAAAATACAAGGTTGCAATTTCTCCTCAAGTTTATCTTGGAATTTAATTATTGAGATTTCAAGAATTCATGTTTTTATTCATAGTGCAAGAATAAATTTCACATCTCGAATAAGGCAGTCATGAATGCTCAACATAGTACGTAATGAATTAAATCAACCATAACTCTTAATAAACCATAGCATCCTTGTTATGCAGCAAATGGGATCTGGGTAAGTATCACAATAAATAAGAGATGCAGCTAAAGATATTCACTACTTATCCTCTGACTTAGTCTATAAAAATGTATGACAATATCATTAATCAGACTCAACCGATTAAAGCTATGAAAAAGACTGTAGAATAAAATCAAAAGTCAAATGATCAAATCTAAAGAAGAATTGCGAAATGAAATCGCAAAGTTGTATTAAACCATACTCACACCATGCATCTATCAAAACAAAATGCATAGAAATCCTAAGAGATATGGGGCAACAGAGTGGCTGGTGGGCCCAACCACCCAGCTCGTTTCCCTTGCAAAAATTAAATCACAATATCAAAACATTCAGAAGAACTGCAAGAACCAAATACTAATTTATATTAATGTTGAATTTGGTTACATAATCGTTGAATATGCATCGTTGGGTCCAGTGGTCCCCTCCAGGGATCATCCCATTGGCACACAAGCTCCCACTTCCCCGCACAAAGAAATAGATTCCCCTATTCTGCAAAAAAAATGTAATTTAAAAAATGGAATTCCTAATCTCTTTTCCAGTACGAAAACCTATTTCTTATAGCAACATCACTGCCCAATTACCAGATATACGGTTACATAGGCATACAAGTTTAGAATTACAATTTATTTAGAACCAAAATAAGAAAATCTAATTTTGGCTTAGTTCGAATTGATGCAGGAACCATTTGTTGAATGTATGTATTTTTATCATGCCAGTAACGACTCTGTGGCTTCTAGAAGTAGTTTGACCATGTTCTTTGACTTTAACTCCACGCATTATTTGGCTCAAGACCTTGTGCTTCAGCACAGCGTCTATAATTTTCTACATCAACCACTCTATCATTAAGTCCTCCAGTCTTACGAACAATTGGAATAGCTCCATATCACATTGTTGTCAACTGGGTTAATCCACATCGTTCAAACATGGATGTAACGAGAATGAAATCTTCACCTTGGTCGTGGTGCGTACTTTGAAACTGCATGGCCATACAGATAGAATTTTTGTAGCGTGCAACTTCATTACTAAACAACCAGGCAGACAATGCCCTGTTTAGTGTATAATCAAGGCCAGCAACATCTAGCACTTCAAAAATGAACCTATCTGGAAGACATGGGTGCGATCAATGGAACACGCCAACATATCAACTTTCTTCCATTCAAAACCCATATGCTCACTTTCCATTATGTCAGCCTGAAGTATGAAAATAGCGGAGGTGGGAACATGTAGTTTCTGCACTGCTAGTACAGGAATTGCACTGTTGAAGTAGGAATTGTTCACCTGCCACAAAGAGAGCCTATTATTAATGATATTTTCACATTAAATACTTTTAGAAATAACAAAACAAGAAGAATTCATAAATCAATAATAGTTGCCTCTGAATGCCTCTTGCTAATAGCCCAATAGTGCATAAAAAGGATAATAATGACTATAAACACCTAGTACAGGCATAGAGTTATTCAGCAAAAAGCATGAAAATCTGGACAAAATGGAGGCTCAACATAGATCTTACCCTCAAGGGCCTAGATCTATCTCTACTTCAACTTGTTCTCTTGATTAAACTTACAAAAATGAAAATAAAACACCCAAACCCCAAATATATACAAAAATCTTAATACCTCAAAATCCAAGTTAGAAAAATAGTTTACAATTTATATTTACAAAATCTACAAATATACAAGTGTTTTTTTTTTTTTTTTTTTTTTTTTTGAGAAGAATATTTTATGGTTATTTCTTTGATGAATGGCTAAAAATACTTTAGAAACACCATGCACACTATAGCCTTAGCGAAGATTTAATCCACCACACAAATATTTGGGATCCAAGCAAAATGGTTCCTACCCACGTTTGTGAACTTGGAGGCCAAGGATTGAAGTACCCGCAAACACTATGTATTTATCTCAAGACAATATGTTAATCATATGGTGAATCAAACCACCTAAGATTAGCCCAAAACTATCAATAGCATGATTTTATCTCCATCTAATGAAAAACAAATTGTACCATTATTCAACACAACATATGAAAGCATGTAGTGTTGGAAATACTAAGAGGGGGGTGAATCAGTATTTCTTTTCAATTGTTATTTTTACTAGTTAGATCACTTATATTTAGAACACAAAATGAACAATAAGAATAATTTTTTTTATTAATTTCTTCTTTAAAATAAATCAAGTACAATATATGTAGGGCTCCAACCCTAGATGAAGACACCGATCTTCAATCTCTCAGGCTCCAACCTGTATTTTCCAAACACCGACTCGAAATTCCAAGGCTCCAACCTTGTCAATTCTGAGGCACCAACCTCAAGGGTTCCAACCCTATATCTGGTACAGGCTTCAACCTAGTCTCTTGAGGACTCCTATCCTTTAGGGCTCCAACCATATCTTCCAAGGCACCAACCTTGTCTCTATGAGGCTCCAACCTCCTGCTTCAATTCGTCAAGATATATTTGGTTATACTTCTTGTCTCCCAAAGTCTTCTTCAACGAGCCCTGTCAATCTTAGTCTCCATGTCACATCATCAATGACAACCTTGTCCTCTTAGAAGGTGTCACCACTCTCTTCATGTTACCCAAACAATTTCTCATTTCTCCCAAGGTTACCTCATGATGGCTTAAATGCATCATGGTCTCCAAGTGTGTCTCTAAGACTTCAATCAATGCTTGGTGATGTTTTTAATCAATTTGCACAAGGTCTTCCAAACAGCTTCAAGTACAAGGACCATTGCAAACTCTTCTTCAAGGCTTCAAATCTTCTCAACAAGTCTGCTCCAGCAAGGTTTAAGTTTGCATGAAATATCTTTCAAGGGTTTTTCTAATAATGGCTTCCAAGACACTTCAACCAAGCTGCCTTAAGATGTCTTCACAACGGTTCCTCCAAATGCTTCAAGATCTGGTCAAATATCTCTTTGAATAGACTGTAAGATGTTCCTTAAATTCTCTTCTACTGTTGTTCCATGCCCTTCATCAATAGCCTCTTCAAAATATGCAATCAAGTGACTCCATGTCTTCTCCACACTTCAGCTCCAAGGATGTCTTCAAGATCTTCCAAATGAGCCCAAAAATATCTTTAATTTGTTCTAGGATTTTCTTCAAAAAACTTTGTACAATAAGTCTTCTCTAAAAATGAATTCAATATTATTCTTCCAAAGTGCTTTCACTGTATTATTGCACAATAGGTATACTTCAAAACAGGACCCAAATTATGTTTCCAAACAGTCCTGGTGTTTGCCTGCAAGGAGGGACAAAGTCTGTTTTCTAAGAAGTGTACGGATCTGAAAATAGCTGCAAGGAGAGGCTAATGACTGCTCCAAAGATGTTGTCAACTATGTCATAACATTTTTCAAAAACATGCTTTAAAATATCCAACGATAGTCACAATTCTTACAGGTCTTCAACCTTATAAATCAATAGGTATACAACCTTATCACTCCACATGAATCCACACTTCTATTGTTTAATATGAGCTCATAATTTGTTGTCCGAGGTGTAATAAAGAAAAAATATTCTGAGCTAACTATTCAACCAGTGACTCATACTATCCTCCACAAGTGACAGTTCATCAAACTACTACAATCCACATTATGTTCAGGTTATATCCATGCTGTAAAATGTTTTAACCCAACAAAGAATTTTTAAGCCCAAAACAGTGTTTAATTTCTGATCTGCTTGGCCCTTCTTCTATATCTATTTTCCTGTAATAATTCTTCACTGAAATGATTGTGAAAAATGAGAATTTAGACTTATATTTATAGTGATTTTCAACTAAAAATGAAGGGACACATCCCTTGACTGAGAGGCCGACTTGCATGCTAAAGTGTTGGTCAGCTCAATGACAGGGTTAATTTCTGTAAGTTAAAAAAATCAATATCTCACAAACTATATGGAGTTTTGGGGCGTGTAAGGACTCATTAGAAAGGAAAAATTATGCCCTAATAGATGGTACAAGAGTAAAATTGAGAAGCTGCCTCTAGGGTAATGAAAATTATTTTTTAATGAGACTGACCTTGAAATTTAGTGCATAAAATATTTGGAACAAAATGGCTTCTCCAATGATTGGCTTCTCTACTGTTTGGCTTCTTCATCATCATAGGATCATTTATGACATCCATGTCATAATAGTATCCAAAAATGAATGTATCATCTCATGTCATCATATACTCCTGCAGTGATATGTCATAGTGCAGCCTTTATTAATTTGTTATTGGGAAAACTTCAAAGTAGTCTTTCAACCATGTCATCAAGAACATTATCAAGTGTGTTCATTCAAGAGTATGACATCATCACGTGTATGAGTTCATTAAGTATAGTCCTCCACATCAAGGGTAAGGACATCATCCAGGTTCTAGGCTTCTTCATCAAGAGTAAGCATGTCATCATGATTTCTAGGGCTTTATGATCAATAGGAATTTAGGACAAGACTTCTTCATAGACTTTGACATCATCATTAATGGTCTCCTAGTCAACCAAGAGTCATGGCATCATCATTTGGAACCAAGAATATCAAGAATATTGACATCTCAGTCAATGCCATATTGACATCAATGACAACCTTTATTTACAATCTCCCCTTTGTCATTGATGGAAATATTCTTTCCCTTCAAACATTCTCTCCCCCTTTGACATCAATGGAAAACGGGGTGCCCAAGTACTCCCCCTGTCAAGCTACTTATTTTCTTCATGAATAGTAGTCCTTCATAGGTATGTTACTCCCCCTGTCATGGTGCTCTTCCTTCTGCCAATGTGGTCCATGATAGATGTTTTTACATTTCTTCATGTGATGAACCAACTCCCCCTTCCTGCATAAACTCCTCTTTCTCAAGAAATATTGCTTGCTTTGTGATATAATGGAAAAAATATTCAACAATGGTTCACTGGATGAGAAGGGATTATTTTCTTCAATGCTCCCAAGAGATGATCTAAAATATGATTGTCCATGTATGGCCCTTTCGTGGAATGATCACAAGCTTCCCTAACTAATTGCATGGTCTCCTTTTTGGCAGATTATTACCATCAAATACTTAGAATATCACATCTGTCAGGGATGTCTTCATCATATGAACAACATGTTTTGTTGGATGGATTATTCAAGAGACTTTCGAATCCAATTTGCTTCCTTTTCCACACTTTTGTAACTTTCTTCTCTGGCTTGTTTGTCATGGTTTTAGGGACCCAAGTCAAGTTACACTCACGAGCCATATGTCCAATTTTATGGTAATTGAAGCATTCCATCTCGTTCATGAATGAGGAATCATGAATTTTTTTTGCAAAATTGCTTCTAGGGAGTTGATGGGAACCATTATATTTGTCCTTGTGGTATGCCCTACAATCCTTTGCCATATGCCCAAAGTTTGTACAAGAATAGCAATAACCAAGAAATATACTTTGGTACCTGGAGGATGGAGATTGCCTTGACGTTCTTCCAAAGTCATTCTTCCTTGGGATCCTCTGATGATATCCATTACCTCTTGCATCCTTGACACCATCAACATACTTTCTTGAAGTAGGGTTTCTTCCAATGTCATCTTGACTCATGCTTTTGCTGGAACTAGGGACATCAATATTTCTTCCAAGCTTTTCCACATCCTTGTGGTTTGAAGCATTAGGGTTTGCATCACTTTTGTTTGAGGGTTCAATGACATAACCAAGACCTGATTTATCAAGGGGAAACCTTCAATGAATTAGGATGTCATCTAGGGTTTTGAGAGCTTTTCAAGTTCTTATTCAACAAGTCAACTTCCCTTTTAAGAAAGACAATTTCTCCTTTCAAATTTTCACAATCTTCATCTTTCATAACTAGCTGCTTCTTCATTTCTTCCATCATCCTTGTTACTTCATGTGCTTTGATTTTAAGGGAGATGATATTTGATTTCATTATTAAGACTTATTCATTCTCCTTTGCTAGACTGCTCTCCATTTCTTCTTTTATTCTTGTAGCTTCACATGTTTCGGCCTTGAGAAGATTGATGTCTGATTTTAGCTTTAAGATTTCTTCATCCTTTTCTTCTAATTGGCATATCATGGTATTTCTCTCCTTTTTGCTTTATCAACTTGTCCTTCTATGAATGCCAAAGTTTCCATCACCTTCTTGTTTCCTTGCGCTTGTTTCCTTGCTTCTTCTAGTTGAGATCTAAGAGAGGAGACTTCTTCCTTGTATTGACCAATCTCTGCTTCAAGATTTTTCAAGCTCTTAAGTCTTTGTTCAAGGTGGCTTGACAAAGTTTCTTCCCTTTTCTTTGCCTTATCTAATTGATTTGTCAAATATATGACTTCCTCATGATTCTTTCTTTTATTTTGTTGAAATTCCTCCTTAATTTTGGCGAGCTCCTCATTTCTTTCTTGTACTTGAAGCTTGAAAAGGTCAACTTCCTTCTTTGTCTTGTCTTGGTCACCATCTTGCACTATCTTCTTAAGTTCCTCATTTTCCTTTTTCAAATTGTTAATCTCTTCCATGGCATATATAAGCTTAGCCAAGAAATCTTCTTCAAAGTCTTCTTTGCTTTCTTCTTCTTCTAGGTCGTCTTTGGCCTTGATGTCATAATTCTGATTTTCAACTTCCATGATGGGTTTTGGATTTCCTTCTTTATTTCCATCATCTTCTTGACTAGAGGTCACGATCAATTCTCCTTTTGAGTGAATATCATGAAGTTTTTCCCATATGCCTTTTGCTGATGAACATTTTTCCAAATTGGCCTTCATAGAATCAGGTAGCCCATTCAAGATTTCTTTCATTCCTCTTGTATTATACTCCTTGGATTCTCCTTCCATCATGCTATCAGTAATCATCGTTTTCTAGACTTCAATGCCTTCACTCTTCAATAAATTCCTCATTCTTGCCTCCCATATATCAAAGTTTCCATTGAACAATGGAGCCTTCACAAATTGATTGACTTCAATTTCGATGGTTGAGGAAGACACATATTTAAGAGGCTTGGAGACTTTCTTTCTTGGCTTTGTCATTTTTTTTCTAAGGATCAACCTTCAAGCTATTAGGCTTTGAATGAAGGTACTGGCTTTGAAACCAATTGTTGGAAATACTGAGAGGGGGGTGAATCAATATTTCTTTTCAATTGTTATTTTTACCAGTTAGATCACTTATATTTAGAACAAAAAATGAACAATAAGAATACATTATTTTATTAATTTCTTCTTTACAATAAATCAAGTACAATATATGTATGGCTCCAACCCTAGATGAAGACACCGATCTTCAATCTCCCGGGCTCCAACCTGTATTTTCCAAACACCGACTTGGACTTCCAAGGCTCCAACCTTGTCAATTCTAAGGCACCAACCTCAAGGGCTCCAACGCTATATCTGGTACAAGCTTCAACCTAGTTTCTTGAGGACTCCTATCCTCTAGGGCTCCAACCCTATCTTCCAAGGCACCAACCTTATCTCTATGAGGCTCCAACCTCCTGCTCCAATTCGTCAAGATATATTTGGTTATAATTCATGGCTCCCAAAGTCTTATTCAACGAGCCCTGTCAATCTTAGTCTCCATGTCACATCATCAATGACAACCTTGTCCTCTTAGAAGGTGTCACCACTGATCTTCATGTTACCCAAAAAATTTCTCGTTTCTCCCAAGGTTACCTCATGATGGCTTCAATGCATCATAATCTCCAAGTGTGTCTCCAAGACTTCAATCAATGCTTGGTGATGTTTTCAATCAATTTACACAATTTCTGCACAAGGTCTTCCAAACAGCTTCAAGTACAAGTACCACTGCAAACTCTTCTTTAAGGCTTCAAATATTCTCAACAATTCTGCCCTAGCAAGGTTTAAGTATGCACGAAATATCTTTCAAGGGTTGTTCTAATAATGGCTTCCAAGACACTTCAACCAAGCTTCCTTAAGGTGTCTTCACAACGTTTCCTCCAAATGCTTCAAGATCTGGTCAAATATCTTTTTGAATAGACTGTAATATGTTCCTTAAATTCTCTTCTATTGTTTTTCCATGCCCTTCTTCAATAGCCTCTTCAAAATCTGCAATCAAGTGACTCCATGTCTTCTCCACACTTCAGCTCCAAGGATGTCTTCAAGATATTCCAAATAAGCCCAAAAATATCTTAATTTGTTCTAGGATTGTCTTCAAAAAGTTATGTACAGTAAGTCTTCTCTAAAAATGAATTCGATATTTTTCTTCCAAAGTGATTTCACTGTATTATTGCACAATAGGTATACTTCAAAACAGGACCCAAATTATGTTTCCAAACAGTCCTGGTGTTTGCCTACAAGGAGGGAAAAAGTCTTCTTTCTAAGAAGTGTACGGATCTGAAAACAGCTGCAAGGAGAGGCTAATGACTGCTCCAAAGGTGTTCTCAACTATGTCATAACATTGTTCAAAAACATGCTTTAAAATATACAACTATAGTCACAAGTCTTACAGGTCTGCAGCCTTATAAATCAATAGGTATACAACCTTATCACTCCACAAGAATCCGCACTTCTACTGTTTAATCTGAGCTCATAATTTGTTGTCCGAGCTATAATAAAGAAAAAGGGTTCCGAGCTAACTGTTCAACGAGTGATCCAAACTGTCGTCCATAAGTGACAGTTCATCAAACTGCTGCAATCCACATTATGTTTAGGTTCTAGCCATGTTGTAAGATGATTTAACCCAACAAAGAATTTTTAAGCCCAAAACAGTGTTTAATTTATAATCTTCTCGGCCCTTCTTCTATCTCTGTTTTCCTGTAATAATTCTTCACCGAATTGATTGTGAAAAATGAGCATTTAGACTTATATTTATAGTGATTTTCGACTAAGCATGAAGGGACACGTCCCTTGACTGAGAGGCCGAGTTGCATGCTAAAGTGTAGGTCGACTCAATGACAAGGTTAATTCTCGTAAGTTTAAAAAATCAATATCTCAAAAAATATTTGGAGTTTTGGGGCATGTAAGGACTCATTAGAAAGGCAAAATTATGCCCTAAAATATGGTACAAGAGTCAAATTGAGAAGCTGCCTCTAGGGTAGTGAAAATTATTTTTTAATGAGACCGACCTTTAAATTTAGTGCATAAAATATTTGGGACATAATGGCTTCTCCAATGATTGGCTTCTCTATTTTTTGGCTTCTTCATCATCATAGGATCATGTATGACATCCACGTCATAATAGTATCCAACAATGAATGTATCATCTCATGTCATCATATACTCATGCAACGATACGTCATAGTGCATCCTTTATTAATTTGTTATTGGGAAAACTTCAAAGTAGTCTTTCAAACATGTCATCAAGACCATTATCAAGTGTGTTCATTCAAGAGTATGACATCATCTCGTGTATGAATTCATTAAGTATATTCCTCCACATCAAGGGTAAGGACATCATCTAGGTTCTAGGCTTCTTCATCAAGAGTAAGCACATCATCATGATTTCTAGGGCTTTATGATCAATAGGCATTTAGGACAAGACTTCTTCATAGACTTTCACATCATCATTAATGGTCTCCTAGTCAACCAAGAGTCATGGCATCATCATTTGGAACCAGGCATCTCAAGAATATTGATATCTCATTCAATGCCATATTGACATCAATGAAAATATTTATGTACAATCTCCCCCTTTGTCATTGATGGCAATATTCTTGCCCTTCAAACATTCTCTCCCCGTTGACATCAATGGAAAATGAGGGACCCAAGTACTCCCCATGTCAAGCTACTTATTTCTTCATGAATAGTAGTCCTTCATAGGTATGTTACTCCCCCTGTCATGGTGCTCTTCCTTCTGCCAATGTGGTCCATGATAGATGTTTTTACATTTCTTCATGTGATGAACCAACTCCCCCTTCCTGCATAAACTCCTCTTGCTCAAGAAATATTGCTTGCTTTGTGATCTAATGGAAAAAATCTTCAACAATGGTTCACCGGATGAGAAGGGATTATGTTCTTCAATGCTCCCGAGAGATGATATAAAAGATGATTGTCCATGTATGGCCCTTTCGTGGAATGATCACAAGCTTCCCAAACTGTATGCATGGTCTTCTTTTTGGCAGATTCTTACCATAAAATACTTGGAATATCACATATGTCAGGGATGTCTTCATCAAATCAACAACATGTGTTGTTGGATGGATTATTCAAGATACTTTCAGATCCAATTTGCTTCCTTTTCCACACTTTTGTAACTTTATTCTCTGGCTTGTTTGTCATTGTTTTAGGGACCCAAGTCAAGCTACACTCACGAGCCATATGTCCAATTTTATGGCAATTGAAGCACTCCAACTCGTTCATGAATGAGGAATCATGACTTTTTTTTGAAAAATTTCTTCTAGGGAGTTGATGGGAACCATTTTATTTGTCCTTGTGGTATTTCCTACAATCCTTTTCTATATGCCAAAAATTTGTACAAGAATAGCAATAACCAAAAAATATACTTTGGTACCTGCAGGATGGAGATTTCCTTGATGTTCTTCCAAATTCATTCTGCCTTGGGATGCTCTAATGATATCCATTACCTCTTGCATCCTTGACACCATCAACATACTTTCTTGAATTAGGGTTTCTTCCAATGTCATCTTGACTCATGCTTTTGCTGGAACTGGGGACATCAATATTTATTCCAAGATTTTCCATGTCCTTGTGGTTTGAAGCATTAAGGTTTGCATCACTTTTGTTTGAGGGTTCAATGACATAACCAAGACCTGATTATCAAGGGGAGACCTTTGATGACTTAGGATGTCATCTAGGGTTTGAGATCTTTTCAAGTTCTTATTCAGCAAGTCAACTTCCCTTTTAAGAAGACAATTTCTCCTTTCAACTTTTCACAATCTTCATCTTTCATAACTAGTTTCTTCTTCATTTCTTCCATCATCCTTGTTACTTCATGTGCTTCGATTTTAAGGGAGATGATATTTGATTTCATTATGAAGACTTCTTCATTCTCCTTTGCTAGACTACTCTCCATTTCTTCTTTTATTCTTATAGCTTCACATGTTTCAGCCTTGAGAATATTGATGTCTGATTTTAGCTTTAAGATTTCTTCATCCTTTTCTTCTAGTTGGCATATCATGGTATTTCTCTCCTTTTTTGCTTCATCAACTTGTCCTTCTATGAATGCCAAAGTTTCCATCACCTTCTCGGCTCCTTGCACTTGTTTCCTTGCTTCTTCTAGTTGAGATCTAAGAGAGGAGACTTCTTCCTTGTATTGACCAATCTCTACTTCAAGATTGTTCAAGCTCTTAAGTCTTTGTTCAAGGTGGCTTGACAAAGTTTCTTCCCTTTTCTTTGCCTTATCTAATTGATTTTTCATAGATATGACTTTTTCATGATGCTTTCTTTTATTTTGATGAAATTCCTCCTTAATTTTGGCGAGCTCCTCATTTCTTTCTTGTACTTGAAGCTTGAAAAGGTCAACTTCATTCTTTGTCTTGTCTTGGTCACCATCTTGCGCTATCTTCTTAAGTTCCTCATTTTACTTTTTCAAATTGTTAATCTCTTCCATGGCATCTATAAGCTTAGCCAAGAAATCTTCTCCAAAGTCTTCAATGCTTTCTTCTTCTTCTAGGTCTTCTTTGGCCTTGATGTCATAATTCTTATTTTCAACTTCCATGATGGGTTTTGGATTTCCTTCTTTATTTCCATCATCTTCTTGACTAAAGGTCACGATCAATTCTCCTTTTAAGTGAAGATCATGAGGTTTGTCCCATATGCCTTTTTCTGATGAACATTTTTCCAAATTGGCCTTCAGAGAATCAGGTAGCCCATTCAAGATTGTTTTCATTGCTCTTGTATTATACTCCTTGGATTCTATTTCCATCATGCTATCAGTAATCACCGATTTCCAGACTTCAATGCCTTCACTCTTCAATAAATTCCTCATTCTTGCCTCCCATATATCAAATTTTCCATTGAACAATGGAGCCTTCACAAATTGATTGACTTCAATTTCGATGGTTGAGGAAGACACATCTTTAGGAGGCTTGGAAACTTTCTTTTTTGGGTTTTCCATTTTTGTTCTAAGGATCAACCTTCAAGCTATTAGACTTTGAAGGAAGGTACTGGCTCTGAAACCAATTGTTGGAAACATTGAGAGGGGGGTGAATCAGTATTTATTTTCAATTATTCTTTTTTCCAGTTAGATCACTTATATTTAGAACACAAAATGAACAATAAGAATAAATGATTTTATTAATTTCTTCTTTACAATAAATCAAGTACAATAATGTAGGGCTCCAACCCTAGATGAAGACACTGATCTTTAATCTCCCAGGCTCCAACCTGTATTTTCCAAACACCGACTTGGACTTCCAAGGCTCCAACCTTGTCAATTCTGAGGCACCAACCTCAAGGGCTCCAACCCTATATCTGGTACAGGCTTCAACCTAGTCTCTTGAGGACTCCTATCCTCTAGGGCTCCAACACTATCTTCTAAGGCACCAACCTTGTCTCTATGAGGCTCCAACCTCCTGCTTCAATTCGTCAAGATATATTTGGTTATACTTCACGGCTCCCAAAGTCTTCTTCAACGAGCCCTGTCAATCTTAGTCTCCGGGTCACATCATCAATGACAACCTTGTTCTCTTAGAAGGTGTCACCACTGCTCTTCATGTTTCCCAAACAATTTCTTGTTTCTCCCAAGGTTACATCATGATGGCTTCAATGCATCATGATCTCCAAGTGTGTCTCCAAGACTTCAATCAATGCTTGGTGATGTTTTCAATCAATTTGCACAAGTTCTGCACAAGGTCTTCCAAATAGCTTCAAGTACAAGGACCACTGCAAACTCTTCTTTAAGGCTTCAAATCTTCTCAACAAGTCTGCTCTAGCAAGGTTTAAGTCTGCAAGAAATATATTTCAAGGTTTTTTCTAATAATGGCTTCCAAGACACTTCAACCAAGCTGCCTTAAGGTGTCTTCACAACGGTTCCTCCAAATGCTTCAAGATCTGGTCAAATATCTCTTTAAATAGACTATAAGATGTTCCTTAAATTATCTTCTATTGTTGTTCCATGCCCTTCTTCAATAGCCTCTTCAAAATCTGCAATCAAGTGACTCCATGTCTTCTCCACACTTCAACTCCAAGGATGTCTTCAAGATCTTCCAAATGAGCCCAAAAATATCTTTAATTTGTTTTAGGATTGTCTTCAAAAAGTTATGTACAATAAGTCTTCTCTAAAAATGAATTCGATATTTTTCTTCCAAAGTACTTTCACTGTATTATTTCACAATAGGTATACTTCAAAACAGGACCCAAATTGTGTTTCCAAATAGTCTTGGTGTTTGCCTACAAGGAGGGACAAAGTTTGCTTTCTAAGAAGCGTACGGATCTGAAAACAGCTATAAGGAGAGGCTAATGACTGCTCCAAAGGTGTTCTCAACTATGTCATAACATTGTTCAAAACATGCTTTAAAATATCCAATGATAGTCACAAGTCTTAAAGGTCTGCACCCTTATAAATCAATAGGTATACAACCTTATCACTCCACAGGAATCCACACTTCTACTGTTTAATCTGAGCTCATAATTTGCTATCCGAGGTGTAATAAAGAAAAAAGGTTCCGATCTAACTGTTCAACCAGCGATCCAAACTATCCTCCACAAGTGATAGTTCATCAAACTGCTGCAATCCGCATTATGTTCAGGTTCTAGCCATGCTGTAAGATGTTTTAAACCAACAAAGAATTTTTAAGCCCAAAACAGTGTTTAATTTATGATCTTCTCAACCCTTCTTCTATCTCTGTTTTCCTATAATAATTCTTCACCGAATTGATTGTGAAAAATGAGCGTTTAGACTTATATTTATAGTGATTTTTGACTAAACATGAAGGGACACGTCCCTTAACTGAGAGGCCGACTTGCATGCTAAAGTGTAGGTTGGCTCAATGACAGGGTTAATTTCCGTAAGTTAAAAAAATCAATATCTCACAAACTATATGGATTTTTGGGGCGTGTAAGGACTCATTAGAAAGGAAAAATTATGCCCTAAAAGATGGTACAAGATTCAAATTGAGAAGCTGCCTCTAGGGTAGTGAAAATTATTTTTTAATGAGACTGACCTTGAATTTTAGTGCAGAAAATATTTGGGACAGAATGGCTTCTCCAATGATTGGCTTCTCTATTGTTTGGCTTCTTCGTCATCATAGGATCATGTATGACATCCACGTCATAATAGTATCCAACAATGAATGTATCATCTCATGTCATCATCTACTCATGTAGTGATACGTCATAGTGCAGCCTTTATTAATTTTTTATTGGGAAAACTTCAAAGTAGTCTTTCAACCATGTCATCAAGACCATTATCAAGTGTGTTCATTCAAGAGTATGACATCATCACATGTATGACTTCATTAAGTGTAGTCAATACTTAGCACAAATCAATGAACGTGGAACACTTTGAATTACACCCAAAATTCTTTATTATGATAGAAAAAACAGTTCCCAACAGGACAATAGCTTACATGAAATCTTCAACAACAATTTTCTAACCAGAAATAAGATTGTTAGAGACTCGAATGACTCTCTAAATTATAGAGAAATCCTCTAAGTGGAAAAATAACGACTAGTTTCTTTGATCCTTATCAAAATAATCTCGGCCATCGAAAAATACTTTATTATCTTTTAATCTTAGCCGTTGAATTTTTATTTTTGAGGAATTTTTGAATTTATCATTTAATTTGATTTTATTAGCTCAAAATTAATTATTTTGAGATAATTTCCTCAAAAATTTCACTTTGACTTAACCACCAAGGTCCATGGGTCCAAATTTTCTTGAAATATACAATCTTCCCTTGGTGGAAGACTTTCAAAAAAAAAAAAATTTAATACCCACGAATTTTTCCACTTGGAGAATTAATTTTCCTAAGATATTCTAATTTGACTCCAATTAATTAATTTTCTTGCTTAGGATTTAATTTTAGTTTGCCAGAATAATTAATCAATTGGCACTTGAGGGGATTAAATGAATTTTCCACCCTCTAATATTTTAACCATGGTTTCTAAGTATGAGGGACCATGCATTAAAATATTTTTTACATAAGATTTACAATTTCAACCCTCAAAAGGGGAATACTCATTGGACTTAGATCCTCAAAATACATACCCAATCTGCGACACAATATGATCTAGTTGACCAAGTGATTTTTTATAAAATAATTTAGCCAAATAGCTTAAATTATTTTCAAAACACTTTTACATTAGACTCGAATAGAACACTAGGATTCGCCTAATACTTTGACAAAGAATTCCACCCTAGCTTTGGGGTGAGGTTGGAGGGAAAAACTCGGCCGACGATCCGTGTTTAGAAACACATGAGTTAGTGAGACAAAAAACCTCCTAGGATGAAACTTTCCGCCAAAATAATAGACTTACCTATGTTGTTACATACATTTCAAGGTATTACTAGCATCATTTACATTACATAACTTGCAGAATGGGTTTACAATGACATATAGGCTACTGATAGGTGATCCGATCTTGTTGAAAATTTTGGCACTTCTAGTTCCTTGGAACTTTAAAAAATACTGTGCAACACCACCCAAAGAAAAATGGAGCATATTTTCATAAAAGTGGTAGCATGTTGGAAACAAATTTTGTGGAGGTTTAGGGCTACATTCGAGTGTTGTAGAAGATCTCGCGTTAGTGTCGATGAAGGGCAAAGAAACATGGAAAAATCTTATTACACAAGGTGGATCAAAGGAAACTCAAAGGTGAAATTGTTAACATCCTAAGGTCTATTTGAACTTGAGACAGATTGAAGTCATGTAACTCCTTAGGCGTTTTGAAGAAAAACAGAATAAATGCATTGAAGCAAGTTGCTTTTTTGGGATCTTTAGCCTCAGTTTCATGAAACTTCAATAGTCATTTATGGTTCGGTGTCTACCCACCTTTCAAAGCATTCATAACATTCATTGAGGATGGCTTGATGGAATTGGACCATATCGTGTACCTTCCCATTACGTTAGAATATCTATCAGTTATTTTCCATTTATTGGAACTCAAATCTTGGCAAGCATCATATGTTGTGTTGTAAGTGGGTTCAACGCTTTGGGAAAATATGTTAGGACTATTCCAAATATTCAGTCAACTCTACATTTTTTTCTTTGTTATTAGTTTACCCTGATGTAATATACATGTTCGGTGGGTTGCTTCTCTATTTTCGTACATTGCTTTTAACTTCTTTTCAGCCATGAGGTATCGCATTGGAACTATGTGAAATTACCCCATTTACCCCATTATTTTATATATCTTTGGAGAGCTTCTTATTTACTTAGATAATGTTATGTGTATCCTAAATAATTAAACACTACTTTTATAAGATTTCATGATAACTTGAAGGAATTGAATAATTCAGGTCTTTCAGAAAACACAGGGTAATGTTATGTGTATCTTAAATAATTAAACACTACTTTTATAAGCTTTCATGATAACTTGAAAGAATTGAATAATTTAGGCCTTTCAGAAAACACAAGGTAAGCTTTGATCCTAATCTTTCATGATGACATAAAAGTATTGAATAAAAATACACTATTTAGGCAAAGAAAACACATTGTAAACTTTGATTTACATATGGATTGTTCAAATATAACCATCAACAAAAGAGGGTTATAAATTGATCTTTTGAAAAAACATATCTTGATTATGTCCATAGCCTGTAATTCATTAAGTATACTGTCACAACAACCTTCGAAATTTTAAAACAACAGGAGTTAGATGATGAATAATGTAATCCCTTTGTAATTCTTTAGCATGAAGATTCTCGTCGTGAGATTGTTACAAAGTTTTTACAAAGAAACTCTAATACCTCCCTACTTCAACTTCATGGATAATATGTTGGTTCTTATTATTTCAAATTCATTGTTAATATGTTGTCCCTTATTACATACGTACACAATATTCATGTCCAAAATGAAAACATAAGTTTAATTTATGTATTTGATGATAACATGCATGAATATAGGTAGATGAGCCCAACTTGGAAAAATATCAGTGGGTTCCTCACCTCAACGTGTAGTGAATTTTCCACATATTATCAATCTTAATATTGCAATGTATTATCAACTAGGAATTTCCCTTAAAGGTGCAAAGATACAACGAAGGAATTGAACATGCCTATGATGTTACTGCAAAAATGTTGCAACAAAGGAAAGATAATAACCTAAAGGGTGGAGGATGGAGGGGAGGAAATGTGTTCAGCCTTGCAATATTCTCACACTTGTGTTGATGCCTCTCTAATAGATGTTGCTCGAACCACCTAGCTAAATAATTTTTTTTTTCCAATCATGCACTATGTCAAAATCTTATATACATATTATATCTAAGCTATATCATGCAAGGTAATGAAGAGAAACATTACCATAGGTCCTTGTGGGTACTGGCACACAAAAAATGTAATTGCAATTTGTGTTGATAATGAGAATAAATAAAGAGTGTCTTTCACTCGAGTGACCTTCATATTCTAGGATATTCTGCAATCAACATAAAGAAGGGGGTTTGTTTTAGAATTTGAGCTATCTTTTTATTTAAATTAAATTAATTTGGAGCCATTTTCCTGAAGAAATTAATTTTAGTTTTAAATTTAAATTTAAATTTTTTCTAGCAAATATTTGTTGAAATTGCAAATTTATGTGGTGTAGTTTATACATTCCAAGTGTCCAAGTAAACTTTCAAGACATTGTATCCATTTATGCATTCAAAAATATAGTTTTAAAAATGAAAAGTTACACATGCTATATGTATATATAAAACCAATATAGATACATTTTGAAGAGGATTAAATCTTTTGAGGTGCATACTTTTTTTCAATTTTTTCACTCTAAAATAGGTCACTTAGTTATATTTAGCCTCGTGGACATTAAAAAAATTATTTCTTTATTTCTCATATTTTCAGAAGTAATTATGGTTGCCTTTGCACAACTCGTGTCATTCTCACAATAACGAGTGACTATGTAAGTTAACTGAAGTTAAGAAGTCTTTATGTCAAGGATGGTCATTCCTAAACAAAAAAATACCCAATAATGTCTCAGGTTGAACATGTTGCAGCAAAGGAAAGATAAGGAAAGAGAATAACCTAAAGGGTGGAGGTTGGAGGGGAGGAAATGTGTTCAGCCTTGCAATATTCTCACACTTGTGTTGATGCCTCTCTAATAGATGTTGCTCGAACCACCTGGATAAATCATTTTTTTTCCAATCATACACTATGTCAAAATATTATATACATACTATATCTAAGCTATAACATGCAAGGTAATGAGGAGAAACATTACCATAGGTCCTTGTGGGCATTGGCGCAAAAAAAAATGTAATTGCAATTTGTGTTGATAATGAGAATAAATAAAGAGAATCGTTCACTCGAGTGACCTTCAGATTCTAGGATATTCTACAATCAACATAAAGAAGGGGGTTTGTTTTAGAATTTGAGCTATCTTTTTTTTTTAAATTTAAATTAATTTGGAGCCATTTTCCTAAAGAAATTAATTTTAGTTCTAAATTTAAATTTAAATTTTCTAGCAAAGATTTGTTGGAATTGAAAATTTATGTAGTGTAGTTTACACATTCCAAGTGTCCAAGTAAACTTTCAAGACATTGCATCAATTTATGAATTCAAAAATATAGTTTTAAAAATGAAAAGTTACATGTGCTATATGTATATATAGAACTGATATAGATCCATTTTGAAGAGGATTAAATCTCCTGAGGTGCATAATTTTTTTCAATTTTTTCACTCTAAAATAGGTCTCATAGCTATATTTAGCCCCGTGGATGTTAAAATTTTCTTTCTTTCTTTCTCATATTTTCAGAATTAATTATGGTTGCCTTTGCACAACTTGTGTCGTTCTCACAATAACGAGTGACTATGTAAGTTAACTGAATTTAAGAAGTATTTATGTCAAGGATGGTCATTCCTAAACAAAAAAATACCCAATAACGTCTCAGGTTGAACATGTTGTAGCAAAGGAAAGATAAGGAAAGAGAATAACCTAAAAGGTGGAGGATGGAGGGGAGGAAATGTGTTCAGCCTTGCAATATTCTCACATTTGTGTTGATGCCTCTCTAATAGATGTTGCTCGAACCATCTGGATAAATCATTTTTTTTTCCTATCATACACTATGTCAAAATATTATATACATATTATATCTAAGCTATAACATGCAAGGTAATGAGGAGAAACATTACCATAGGTCCTCGTGGGCATTGGCGCACAAAAAATGTAATTGCAATTTGTGTTGATAATGAGAATAAATAAAGAGCATCTTTCACTCAAGTGACCTTCAGATTCTAGGATATTTTGCAATCAACATAAAGAAGGGGGTTTGTTTTAGAATTTGAGCTATCTTTTTTTTTAAATTTAAATTAATCTGGAGCCATTTTCCTAAAGAAATGAATTTTAGTTTTAAATTTAAATTTTCTAGCAAAGATTTGTTGGAATTGCAAATTTATGTGGTGTAGTTTACACATTCCAAGTGTCCAAGTAAACTTTCAAGACATTGTATCCATTTATGCATTCAAAAATATAGTTTTAAAAATAAAAAGTTACGCGTGCTATATGTATATATAGAACCAATATATAGATCCATTTTGAAGAGGATTAAATCTCTTGAGGTGCATACTTTTTTTCAAATTTTTCACTCTAAAATAGGTCTCATAGCTATATTTAGCCCCGTGGACGTTAAAATTTTCTTTCTTTCTTTCTCATATTTTCAGAATTTTTATGGTTGCCTTTGTGTTGGCCGGATAAATCGTTCTTGTGGACAAGACCGATCTCCCTAGTGTCAGAAGACAATCTAGCAACAAACGAACAACTAAGTTTGTCTTTCTCTAAATATATTTGTTTTACAAATAAATGCTATGAAGGTGTCGATCCTACCTTAGATCCAAATGCTTATTTGTGGTCGTAGTGCTTCCGTCCCATCAATAATCCTTTCGTCGCAACAAGAGTTCTTTCGTCGCAACAATAATCCTTCTGTTGCAACAAGAGTTATTTCGTCGCAAGAAAGTGTTGTCTTTTGTCGACCTGCAATAAAAAACAAGCAAATATTAAATAGCACCTATACAACAAATAATTATAAAACATACCTATCATAGTGATCAAGGAATCTATGAAATAAACGATCAAACAACGGCTTATTGAAATAAACAATCGAATGACAATTTATTGAGAAAAACAAAACTTGATTGTATTAATCTTAAAATATACAGAAGAACCTTACAACCTTAGCCTTGATGTTCGAAAGGCCTTCCCGAGGTCCAAAGCACGAGTCTCCTCTACTTTGATAAGTCTTGCACTCTTCCTCCAGGAGCATAAAGAGGTATGTGATCTTTCCTCTCAAAAATTCAACAGAAAGAAGTCTAAATCTCAACAACACTTCAGCTCAATCACACATAAAGCTTGAACTCCAATTCTCAATCTCCAAAATATAACCATTTGAGGCTACCCAATGCCTCCTTTTATAGAGCAGATGAGGAGGTTAGGATTCCACCTTTTAAGGGATAGAATCATCCTTCAAAGGGATAGACTCCTCACATCAAGGGATTAGTTCCTTAAGGTGAGGGATACATGCACCTTATCAAAGCGTACTCATCCCCAAAAATTCTCATCTAAAACCTTCTAGAATTGACCTCAAACCACTTTTTTGACTTTACTTTCTCGCCTTTTTTACTTTGAGGAGGGTACGCAGGCATTCCAAAGGAAAACTACGTTCTAGAACGCAAGTAAGCAGTGTATTACCTGCGTACCCAAGCTAGGAACGCAGGAAGACTTCATGTTACATGCGTACCCAAAGTTTCAGAGATTTTTAGGGTTTTTCCTCCTGTTTTAGGGCTTGACATGAGGAGTAAAGGTTGTAAGATTTGCAAAGGAGGCATGTATGAGTGTTAATGAGCTCATATAGTCAGCAGAATGTCAAGGTGACAATTTTTAGTGTGACAGATTTCCCCCTAAAGTGCGAAGTCTGGAATAGATGAAGATGAAGTCTGTCATATTTGAAGAGTGAAGTACTTTATCATTTCAAGGATCATCCTGTGGACACCCCAGTCGGAACCTGTAAAAACATTCAATGCAAAATATATATGTATACATATCATCGCTGAGGTAGGCATTCCCATACTCATATCAAAAACTAACTAAACTTGTTCTGATACAGAAATGATTTTAATATTACATCAATAGTGTAGACACAGCATGGGCATAACCATCTGTAATGAATAGTCTACAGTATAATAATAAAACTCCTCGCAGCCTGGATGGTAGAAACTAGATCCAGGGTCTTGATTTTTGCTTCCCGAACTAGTACGATTCTATCCATGTGATTAAATGTGTTGAAGTAGAACATGGTAGAAACCACTTGATTACCAGTCAATGATGCGAACTGTTAACAAGTGTGAGAGAAACCACCAGTAATGTCAATGGCTCTCAAATTACTCAGTATAATCCATGAAATGTGAATGAATGAGCTGAAGTCGAACACATCACGGAATCGTTCGATCGAAGGTCAATGATGTAACCTGTCATCGAAGGCAAGAAAACTGCCTTTGAGGCATCCAGATTTCAAGGTACTGACAATTTCTAGATCAACTTCCTAGATAATGAGCTGTCGTCGATAGAAAGTGATCCGTCGTAGGCAAGCCCACAACATGAAATCATAGATCAAGTTTTGAAGAAATATATTGGCAAGGACTGACTCAGGGATGGTAAAAATGGATGACAGATATTTTGTAGATGAATGGTTTGTTTGAACTATCCTCTTGAACACATAACGACACTGCAGATGGCTTGGTGACAATTGACCCAAAGCTAATACCCAGAAACCGGCTGAATACTTTCAATATGGTTTGATTAACTGTTAGGAAAAGGATTTTCCCAACCCAGGTGAACAAAAGTGTCGTGTTCAAGAGTGGTTAACGGTTTTTCGATTAATCAAAATACAACAAACAATTCCATTTTTCTCTCTTTTCCCCCACCATTTATGGCAAGTACCTCTTTATCTTTGACAAGCTTGAGGAGGATAACATTTTCTTATTTATAAGCTCATCCTTCGGATGAGTCCAACTTAGTTTACGATTCAAACCCTAAGAAGGAGTGGTTCGTTCCTGTTTAAAATTGAACAGGTCCTTTATTGTTAAATTTTAACGAGTCTAGTATAGGAGAAACTTGGTTTTTTTCAATTTTAGGGAGTCAGAAGAAAAAACTTAAGAAAACTCCATGGGTGTACTTTTTCGTAAATTTAGTCTCTCGAGCTCGAAAAAGGATAAAATAATGCGAGAGAGAACTCTATTGACCGTAATTAGTCAACGTATACCTTTTTTGTAAATATTCCATTTTAGTTCGTAAAAGGGGTAAACTTATACTGAAGGGATGATCATTCATTTACTTTAACGAGTTTGAATAATCAAGTACTCGACAATCTTTTCATGTTTAGAGAGTCTGAAAAGGGGTTAAAAGAGGACTCCAATTTTCACTTTTTCGTAAGTTTTAACGAGTTTGAAAAAGGGATAAAAATGTACTCATGGTTTTCACTTTTTAGTAAGTTTTAACGAGTTCAAAAAAGGGATAAAAATATACTCCTGTGGCCAACTTTCAATTTAATTAACGAGCAGGAAAAGACGGAAAGAACTCGACATTTTCATGTGTTTTACGAGAATGAAAGATAGCAAAATAATCTTGGGATTTTCATGAGTTTAATGAGTCTTGAAAATAATAACCAAAATCAACTCAAGATAGGTTTCATTTTTACAGAAGCTTGAAACAGAGAAAAACTATGCTTCAGAGTGGTTTCATTTTTGTACAAGCTTGAAATAGAGAGAAAATTGTGCTTGATTCCCCCTAAGCATAACTACTAGAGCGCATGCCCCCCCAGATTCATTTCATTCAACTAAGTACACTACTGGTAATTAATAGCTGGATGGAATGAAGGTTCATTTACGAGATCATATGAAAGACCCAACCTAAAACTATAAGAAAATTATGCAAAAACTGAAATAACTAACCTAAATATATGACTTAACATTTACGAGATCTAGTCAAAGACTCGACTCAATTAGGGGAGGATTTGTTTCATTTTTTAATGAGATTGACACAGGAAAAGAACTATGCTCATGGAAACGTGTTTCATTTTTAACGAGGTTGACACAGTAAAAGGAACTTTCCTCATCTACATGTTTCATTTTTTAACAAGGTTGACACAGTAAAAGAAACTATCCTCGTAGCTACTCTCTACAATCTTATACCTATATAACCTACTGATTCATTTTTTTTTTTTAAATGAGGTTGACACAGGAAAATAACTGTCCTCATACCTGATTCATGTTTTAACGAGGTTGACTCAGTAACAGGAACTATCCTCAGACCAACTGATTCATTTTTTAACGAGGTTGACACAGGAAAAGAACTGTCCTCATGCCTGATTCATTTTTTAACGAGGTTGACTCGGTAAAAGAACTGTCCTCATGCCTGATTCATTTTTTTAACGAGGTTAGCTCAGTAACAGGAATTATCCTCTGACCAACTGATTCATTTTTTAACGAGTTTGACACAGGAAAAGAACTGTCCTCATGCCTGATTCATTTTTTTAATGAGGTTGACTCAGTAAAAGGAACTATCCTCATAAACTACATATTTCTAATCTATCAATCTACTCTCAACAATCTACCTACTGATTCATTTTTTAATGAGGTTGACACAGGAAAAGAGCTGTCCTCATACCTGATTCATTTTTTAACGAGGTTGACTCAGTAACAGGAACTATCCTCTGACCAACTGATTCATTTTTTAACAAGGTTGACACAGTAAAAGGAACTCTCCTCAGACGCACTAATTCATTTTTTAATGAGGTTGACACAGTACAAGGAACTATCCTCGGACCCTTGATCATGGCTTCCAACTAGAAGAAACACATGTCAATGGACACACCTTGATCATGGCTTCCAAGAGGTCTTCATCAGAAGGAAGAACAATTCCTTGGAAGGAACAAATGTGAAGGGACTCAAAAGGGATAAGAACATCGTGTTCAAATAATCCGATAGAGTTTTCAATGTCAATTACCGGATCTAAGTTATAGGAAGTCGAGAAAATAGTGAGAGGCTCGCTTACATCGGTAATTGAAAACATGGGACCAGTTGCCACATAATTAACCCGTGGCAGGGTAGATACCACTTTAGAATCAGGAATATTTAGGGGTGTCAGATTATTGGTAGTTGAATCAAGACTAGCAAATGAAAGCTGGTCTACAGTCACAATATTGCCATTGTGAGGGAAATATATCACGCGAAAGAGTGTTGATACGACAGCTTTCATTGCATAGACATAGTCTCACCCAAGGAGTAAATTGAAATCCAAGGGGCCTCGAACGACCATAAGATTAATACAGACATTTTTACCTTCCAAAATAATAGAAAACTTAGGAAGGATCCCTAAAGGTTCACTAATGGTTCTGTTAAAAGCTTTCAGATTCTGCGTAATAGGCACAAGCTGAGGGGAACCCAAAGCTTTCCAAACAGTTGAGGATAAAATACTAACAAAATCACCTTCATCTACATGTGTGCAGTGTATGTACCTACCACCAAACTTCACAATGCTTTGGAAAGGGATAGAGAAAGGAAAACGAGGTTCTGTCAGTCTATTCCAATCAAAGGAAAAGACCTCAATACTTGGAGGGGGTTTTGTAGAAACAGGTGAAATGCCCCCCGGCATAGAAGAATCTGATGTAACAAGAATAACCTGAGTAGTATGAAGTTCACTCTCTACAGGGAGAATGGGATCGACCGAATGTGAAATCGAATTGACCACTTGATCAACTAATGGATCATCAACATAAGTGATATGAGTTTCACTCTCCAATGGAAGAGTGGGATCGACTGTACCTGAAATTAGATCAATCACTCTGTCAGTTGACAGTAGGTTGGGAGAAAGTTTACAGTAACTAGTTGGAAATTCTTGCTGTGGAACAGTAAGGTTTTCCAACAATTTTGAGGCTTCATCCATGTGAGGGCAAATGTGAGTTTGATGACTCCCTTTACATAACTTACAAGGAAACCTAACTTTACCCTTTTTCCCAGGAACCTAACTATCACTGGTTGATGGATCAACGGAAAGTTGATGAGATCTTTCTGACCATACTTCCAAGACCTTTGGAATACCAGGACAATTGATAAGGAAGTGGTCACCCTTACAAAGCTTGCAAGGTTATTTGGGTTTATGATGCATGTTGGAGGTTTCCTCAACACAACTAACACTTACAGCCATGGTTGGTTGGTTGACTTCCTTCTTATCTTGCTTCTTCTTCTTCTTCTTCTTCCATTTCTTCTTCTTCTTAGCCACCTGGTTACTAGCTTCAAGGCTTTTACCAAGCGAAGAGGAAGAAATGGAGGAAGAAATATTAGGCGAAGAAGGTAAAGGGTCAACAGAAGGTTGGTGATGTTGAGATGGTGAACTTTGTTGAGGTGAAGCATCCGGTTGAGGTGGAACAATTGGAGTATTTGGGGCCAACAAAGTTGAAAATATCCATATCGGTAAACCTATTGTAAATCCAGGTAATGACAAAGTAGCCATATAATGAGGACCAACATTTCCAAAGCAAGGAAAAGTACTAGGATTCTCGTTAAGAGGGATTCCTTGGTTGGTAAATTCTGGAACAGTTGCCATTATATTCAACTTCAATGAATTTTATTAACAATTTAAAACTAAAATTAGCAATTCACAATTCACACCTAACAATTAAAATTCACAATTCACACCTATGGTCTCTAAAAGTTAAAAAAAACAAATTAACACGCGCTATCAAATCTAGGAGTCAAACCACACACAAACAGTAACTTCCCGTACTAAAAACACTAGTTGGTGATGAAATCGAACATCGTAGAATTTAATACAGAAAGGGCGGTTGGAACAATTACTTCGAAAACCTGCTTAATGAAACAGACTGGCACAAATTTCTTCACAAAACCATCTTGAGTGAAGAGAACCCTCCAGAGAGTCCAAGTGAGTCTAGTCGACGTCTACTCCAGGTACAGTGAGATCTTTCCTTCACCGTCACCTTAGGAAATAATATTAAGCTTATGGACACTAAGGTTACCAACAGTAACAAATACAACTGGGGGAACAGTCTACGATCTGATACCACGCACAAGGGCAGAGTAACAAAGCTCAATCCCCTTGAAGGTTCCTTGACATGGTCAATCCGAGGTTTACCAACAAGTGACCCCAGGCTCCTCGACAATGGTTAATTCGAGGTTTACTATTTGTAATGCGCGCAAAATCTTCTATCTTTCCCAATGAAACAGAATTGATTGTCTCAAAGGTTCAGACATGATCTCGTGATTGACTTCTTTAAGAGAAGCTTCCCAGATTGTACCAATTACAATTGGATTTATTTCCTACCGCAAGATTTATCTACTTGTTTTTTTTAGTTGCTTTGGAAAGTTAACTACAAACTATTCCAAAGCACTAATCCTGAGCTAGATTGGTGGAAAGAGCCCTAAAAATGTAAAAATTACTAGATGAATTTTAAATAAGCGTTGTGTTATTTAGGCTATTATTACTCAAAAGGGTAAATAGATATGAAACCAATGGTGTTATGACCCGACCCAAGACTGAATGCAATCGAATATGATAATGTAATATTTTCAATTCGATGAATCCTAATAAAGTAGGGAGAGAGTTTCCATTCACTTCCAACAATGCAAAAATTGATCACTAAGAGAAAATATAACAAATTCTCTAATGCACTAATTTCATCAAGAAAAACTAATGCAAATCAATTCCAAAACAATTTTTTATTTTTATGTTTTTAAAACAAGCATAAAAACATCTAAATTCAAATCAAAGAAAACTGATCTAAATCTACGATTGATTTTTCAGAATGTAAACTATGCAGTTGTAATCTATGCACAATTCACATGAAAAATATGCAAATGTAATCTATGCACATTTTTCATTCAAATTCTGAAAATGAGAATTCTGATTATGAAAATGTGATCTATGCAAGAGAATTCTCAAACACAATCAAGTGCAAGCCAAGAAAATCGAGTGAGAGTTCCAAAGATCAAAAAATAAAAACACTCAAAGGCGACTAACACTCATACACAATTTAGCAAAAACAAAAGCAAAAAGATGCAAAATTGTGAAAATACTGAGAAAAACCTCCAAGTAATGACCAAAGGCAATCAAATTAATAATTTCTCAAAAAAGAGACTCAAAACACCCAATACTGCTAAGATTCATTCACAGAAAGCTTTTGATAGAAACAATCATCAATCTGGGTAGAAACCAAAAACTCTAAATCAAAATAAAGATAAACTAAAGAAAGAAATCTAAATTTTTTCAAAATTTTAACAGGGTCTGCAGGCTTGCAGAAGTAACAGGTGTGGTACCGCATTGTTTACTCAAGAAAAGATGCAAAACTGCCCGCACTGTGCAAAGACGGAAAAGTGCGGTCCCTGGAAAAATTAGAGAAAAAACATAAAAGATCTCAAAATTTTCAAAAACAGAGAAAACCTAAGCTACCCAGGCAGATATCCATCAATAAAAAACCAGGAAAAAATTTTCCTAAAATCAAAATAAAAGAGAACCAAAAACAATAAGTTCTTTCCCCAGTGGAGTCGCCAACTTGTTGGCCGGATAAATCGTTCTTGCGGACAAGACCGATCTCCCTAGTGTCAGAAGACAATCTAGCAACAAACTAACAACTAAGTTTGTCTTTCTCTAAATATATTTGTTTTACAAATAAATGCTATGAAGTTGTCGATCCTACCTTAGATCCAAATGCTTATTTGCGGTCGTAGTGCTTCCGTCGCATCAATAATCCTTTCGTCACAACAAGAGTTCTTTCGTCGCAACAATAATCCTTCTGTCGCAACAAGAGTTCTTTCATCGCAAGAAAGTGTTGTCTTTTGTCAACCTGCAATCACAAACAAGAAAATATTAAATAGCACTTGTACAACAAATAATTATAAAACATACCTATCATAGTGATCAAGGAATCTATGAAATAAACGATCAAACGACAGCTTATTGAAATAAACAATCGAACGACAATTTATTGAGAAAAACAAAACTAGATTGTATTAATCTTGAAATATACAGAAGAACCTTACAACCTTAGCCTTGATGTTCGAAAGGCCTTCCCGGAGTCCGAAGCAAGAGTCTCCTCTACTTTGATAAGTCTTGCACTCTTCCTCTAGGAGCATAAATAGGTATGTGATCTTTCCTCTCAAAAACTTAACAGAAAGAAGTCTAAATCTCAACAGCACTTTAGCTCAATCACACATAAAGCTTGAACTCCAATTCTCAATCTCCAAAATCTAACCATTTGAGGCTACCCAATGCCTCCTTTTATAGAGCAGATGAGGAGGTTAGGATTCCACCTTTTAAGGGATAGAATCCTCCTTCAAAGGGATAGACTCCTCACATGAAGGGATTAGTTCCTTAAGGTGAGGGATACACGCACCTTATCAAAGCGTACTCATCCCCAAAAATTCCCATCTAGAACCTTCTAGAATTGACCTCAAACCACTTTTTTTACTTCACTTTCTCGCCTTTTTTACTTTGAGGAGGGTACGCAGGCATTCCAAAGGAAAAATGCGTTCTAGAACGCAGGTAAGCAGTGTATTACCTGCGTACCCAAGCTAGGAATGCAGGCAGGCTTCATGTTACATGCGTACCCAAAGTTTCAGAGATTTTTAGGGTTTTTTCTCCTGTTTTAGGGCTTGACATGAGTAAAGGTTGTAAGATTTGCAGAGGAGGCATGTATGAGTGTTAATGAGCTCATACAGTCAGCAGAATGTCAAGGTGACAATTTTTAGTGTAACACTTTGCACAACTCGTGCCGTTCTCACAATAACGAGTGACTATGTAAGTTAACTAAAGTTAAGAAGTCTTTATGTTAAGGATGGTCATTCCTAAACAAAAAAATACCCAATAACTTCTCAGGTTGAACATGATTTAAGGTGAGACTTTATCATAATTAGTTAAAGCAATTTTGTGTGGGAGTTATCTTAATAATTTTTCTTTGAAGGAGTACCTACTAAGTATATGATATGCATTTATAGTTTGCAAATTTTTCACATTATTGAATTGTTTATTTTACATATATTTGTTTGGTATGTGGAATGGAGAAATTATAAATCTTAATTTCATATTAACAAAGTATAAATATAAATGATATAAATTTAATATATATCTAAAACAACCCTAAGAGTATGTGTTTCTTTAGTAAAATGTTATAGGTTAAAATTCAAAGAGGATATAAAATACATATACCTTTATAAACTTTAAATGAAAAAATCTCACATAGCAATTCAATGTCTAATTTAGCCATAATCTTAAAATTAAATTATTATTATTATTATTATTATTATTATTATTATTATTTAAAAACATTAAAAATAAATAAACAACAAACTTAATTTTAATTTAGATATTAAAAATGAATTAAATATATTATCCCTACTTTATTGTGTAGATTCTTAATTTGTAAATAGGCTTCGTTATAATATTATGGACCATTACTATGGATTATCAATACTACATGTCCAAAAAACCATAACTCATTTCATATGATACGTGTTTATATAACATTTTTTTAATTAATTAATTTAACTAAAAGGATAAAAAAAAGAAAACTACTTTGAACATAAATCTCAATCATTGATTTGTGTATACTGTATGAAAATTCTAGAATATTTCATGGATACTAAATCCTTATCATCCACTCAATAATTATTGATAATTAAATTAAAATAGTCCATTATTTTTAATAAATTTAATAAATTATATTCATGTCACCTGGCTCCCCACCCAACAAATTCCTAAGGATTTGAGATTATTCGAATTCTAATAAGTTCCTCCATGATAAGTTCCTCATTATTATTTATAATATTCATTTATATATAAGCAAATTTTATGTAGCAAAATGGGAAATTTGATGTGTAATTCCTTCTTTTTCTCAAGTTAAAGTAGGACAAATGTCAAATGGAGATGAAAATGTAGACAATGCCTGACCTAACAAATTTGAATTACTATGACTTATCAATACTACATGCTAAAAAAACCATAACTCATTTCATATGACACTTGTTCATATAACAATTTTTTTAATTAATTAATTTAATCAAAGGGATAAAAAAGACATAACTAGAATATTTCATGGAGGTTAAATCATTACCATCCACCCAATAATTATTGATAATTAAATAAAAATGGTCCATTGTTTTTAATAAATTTAAAAAATTATATTAGTGCCACATAGCTCCTACCCACCAATTTCCCAGTGATTTGATATTATTCCAATTCTAATAAGTTCCTCCATGACAAGTTCGTCATTACTATTTATAACATTCATTTCTATATAAGCACATTTTATTTAGCAAAATGGGGTCCATTTTACAATAATATTTGTAAATTTGTTTGTTTGTATTTTTTATTTTTTATTTTATTTATGTTTATTTATTTTATTTTATTTTAAGTTAAATTTGACCCATGTCAAAACAAAAAACGGACAAATGTCAAATGATGAATAAAAATATAGACAATGCCTAGCCTAGCCAACTTCAAAAAGGGACACCTTTGGTGTAAATATAAAATTGGAATGACTAGTGGGTTCATGGACTGAGTTCCACGTGTTGTTGATCAATCTGTGATAGACATATATACTATCCATAATATAGAGTGAGAAACCGTTGAATTTCATGATCTGGTAGTTGCCAACAATTAAAGAAGTTGTGTGAAGGTGTTATTGAACAAACCATGTAAACTTCTTAAGGGATTGTTACCCACCAAAAAGTGCGTCAATTATAGGAGAAAATGTTTTTCTCCTTGTAAAATCACCTAGTCAGTGATCCTATATGATCAGCATATTATATGATGCCAAGATCTTCCACTTCTTGTTCCAATCAAATGTCTCTCTCCCAGTTGGTGTTCCTTATTGAAGGAAGATGGTTCATTCATCGGTAAGTGCTTTAACCATTTTTCTATCATGTGCTTCCACTTTATGATCATACTAATATAAATTATGGAGCAAACTAATGATTGGCAGATCTTTGATTGTATTCTTGTTCTTTCATTTCACATGGGAGGTTAGTCCTTGACTCTAGCTAGTTGGACCTCCTCTAGAGGCCTTAGGGTTTTAGGAAGTGCACTATTGCGGAGGATATGATTGAAGTAGCATGTCCAAGATATTTTATACTTACAACTTTCTACTTTTTCTATCATTCCATCTTCAACTTTTGAGTTGGTAGTTATTGGTCATGGGGATTGACACCCTTTCATCATCATCCTTGAGTCTAGCTCGAAAATTTTTGTCATGCATATTGATGCAACTAAAAGAAAGGTAAAAGCATAAGAAATTCACAATGAAATAAAAATATCAAATGCTAAATATGGCTAGGAAATCTGATTAGTTTTTAAATAAAAGCCTAGCATGACCTGCACCCCCCTCATTAGGCAACACCTAGTTCCTTAATCACATGATGATTCATTTATTAATAAGAACTCTTATATTTTTCCAACTCTAATGAATAATAAAATTACTCATCATTAAGGGGTATTAAATGTAATATCTCAAAAAGCAAGCTTAGGCTCATGAACTATGCACCCAAATCAAAGCAATTCATAAACAATTAAAAAGTGCACCAGAGGGGAGTAAAAACCAAACCGAGAAAAGGAGTAAATCATTTCTACGTGATTGTTGCCTCCTTACATAAATACACTTAATATGTTGGGCCTCCATTAGTTGGTCACTTGGCTGAGTCACCTTTCCCTAAAGTCTTTCCCACTCCTATGTCACCATTTTCACACACACCTATGAATTCATGGGCTAATTTGCAACATGTCACTACCCATTGGGGGTTGGAAACACCTAATAGGGTTATCAATCTAATCATCCCTAACATTAGGAGGTAACCTCTTTACGAGACTTTGATCTAGTTAGACATTGGAATTTGAACTTTGTGTGAACTATTATTGTGTGAGTTGGTAGTTATTGGTCATGGTGATTAGCACCCTTTCATCATCATCCTTGATTCTAGCTCGAAACAATTTGTCCTGGATATTAATGCAACTAAAAGAAAGATAAAGTCATATGAAATCCATAGTGAAAGAAAAATATCAAATGCTAAAGATGGCTAGGACATTTGATTAGTTTATGAATAAAAGCCTACCATGTGCTCCACCCCCTTCATTAGCCAACACCTAGTTCCTTAATCACATGATGCTTCATTTATTAAAAATAACTCTTGTATTGTTTCAACCCTATTGAACAATAAAATGGCTCATCATTAAGGGGTATTAAACGTAAAATCTCAAAAATCAAGCTTAGGTTCATTAGTTATGCATCCAAAACAAATAAATTCGTAAAAAATTAAAAGGTGCACCAGAGGGGAGGAAAAACCAGACCGAGAAAAGGGGTAACTAATGCCTACGTGATTATCGCCTCCTTACATCTATATGCTTAAGATGTTGGGCCTACATTAGTTGGTCACTTGGCTAAGGCACATTGCCCTAAAGTCTTTCCCACTCCTATGTCACCATTTTCACACACACCTATGAATTCATGGGCTAATTTGCAACATGTCACTACACATTCTGTCACTACCCATTAGGGGTTGGAAACACATAATAGGGTTATCCATCTAACCATCCTTAACATAAGAAGGTAAACTATTTATGAGACTTTGATCCAGTTATTCATTGGAAGTTGAACTTTGTGTGAACTATTATTGTGCCCCTGACATTAAGTATTGTCCACCATGATGCATTTATGGCTATTGTCCTTATTGATTGATGATTTCACTTGATCTTGAGAGGGTTTTTTCAAGTGGTATTATCACAACAACAAAGGCCTTTGGAGACATGATAATCTTGTATCCACCAACATAACATAGGTCATTTTACACATTGCAAAGAGTAGATATGACCTTGATGATGCAACGTTGCACACCCAAATAAAAGAATTAAGATACTTGATGACTCCACTTGGTTCTTGACACTTTGAGGTACCCCCTAGACCTTGAAACGATAAGCCTATGAAGCTTGTAGTTGTATTTATAGATAAATGTGCTCAATGGACCCAAGACACCCCTAGGATGGCCTTGACATTGTTTGATGGAATTTATTTGATCCAAAGCTTGAATGATAATGGTTATCTTTGAGATGATAGAGGAGGGTTTTCACAACACTATTGGGCCCCAACGCTTATTAAAAGAGTGCCACGTCACACATCTTTCCCTTTAGATGATGATGTCTTGATTTCGAAGCATTCCCATTAACATGGAGCTACTATTTAGAGTGTGGATCACTCATTTTTCCATTTTACACTTGTGGCCTTCTACAGCTCATTTGGAGGATGATGTCATAATGGAGGAGGCATTTTCTTTCACACGTGTGAGCATTTTGGCATCTTTTGTTATGTTTTTGGGCTATTGTGTTTTCTTGTAGAGTGAACAACCATTGAATGCCATGTTTTGGCAGTTGCAGTTGTTAATGATTAAAAAAATTGCATAAAGTTGTTATTGAACAAAATGTTTGAACTGCCTAAGGAACCACTGCAATCATGTTTCTAAATGATGTAAATTTTGGAGACACGCTTGACATCTTAGTGAATCATTCAAAAAAGAATCAGACGGACTAGCCTTGGCTATCACAAAAGATTCAAATGGTGTACGGCCCTGAGAAATATGTATTTATTCATAGCCATGTCGTTGCACAACAAATTCACAGGCCCAAAGACCCAACTCAGCCAACTGTTTCAAATACATGCAACACAGAGCCTCAATAATCCATGTGACCAACCCCAACATCCTCGGCTCTAAGGCAGAGGCCGGTTATGAAATGAGACACTCTAACCTACAAAATTCCATCTTTGCCCCTACCAATTTTTTCATTTCCTGTAGAAGAATATCAACAGATTTAGCGATAACGCTGAAAAAACGTCTCATCCTCGTATATCATTTTAGACGAAAGAGAAGTTAGACATCAAGGCAGAAAAACCAAACATTTTTAAACCTAAAATAAGCTCCCGAGAGACTCTTCAATTGGTGATGAAAGTTTATGATTGGAATAAATAATTCAAAGAGGTAGTGGGGTTATTGAGCATTGAAATTGTAGTCCCATTGGTGATATTCAATGTTGCAGGCTATTATTTATTACCTAATTTGGGGAAAAAATTTGTTGGTGCTTCAATGATGTGAGATGTGCCTCTTATGTGGAGAATTTCCAGGGTTTAAGTAAATTTTTGTGTGGTGACCTAAAAGTTGGTAAGTCCCAAAATTCATGCAGAACGATTCTATTAAAAGCATAAGATTTGCACGATAGAATGAATGGTTATCCTAGGTATATAAAAATACATGGAAGATCTCGAAGTTCTATTGCTGCTACTAGGTCAAATTTCTATTGCTGCTACTAGGTTGAAGTTCTACTAGTGCTGCAAGGTCAAAGTTTTAGGTTGAAGATGCTACTATAAGGTTATCATCTAAAGAGGAAAGGAGGGTTGACTTGGTGATTGGAGGAAGTTTGCATCTAGGTAAAGGAATCTTGGATTATCTCGTCTTGTCTTGTGACATTATAGAAGGAAGAGGTTTGACTAGGTTTTGTCGTGATTGTTCACCTACAGCTTGTGTCCTTGATCTTCGTGTTATAGTTTTTGTAATTGCTTAATGAACTAAGATAAAATAAGAACATAAGAAAGTTAATAAGAACATAATAATATCACAAGTGATTATCATCATAAAGAAAATATTTCTACCTTTCCGATTTTCCAACATGGTATCAGAGCTAAGGTGAAGAAGAAGGAAAAAGGGAGCCTGAAGATATATTGAAAGGAAAATAAGGAGTCTTAAGAAGTTGAATAAGGGTCATCAAGAAAATGGATCATATAAAGAGATAAGCCTATTGTCTTCAAGAACTATTTCTAACTCATTTAAGAGATAAAAAAAACTAGAAGGAGCCTCCAACTACAAGGATTGGACAAAGTGGATAGATCTCATCCTTGAGAAGAATGAACTCTTGGATATATTCAAAGGAAAAGTAAAGAAACCTACAAATGAATCAAGTAAAGTAGAGAAAACAAAGTATAGAGAAAAAATATATTGGCCATGAGTCTAATAGTGGATGGAATAAAGGAAAATCTCATTCCATATATATCCATCATATATTATGCTCAATAAATGTATGAGGCCCTATCGAAATTATTCACAATCAAGAATATTGGTCAAATTGCAAGCCTAAAGAATGAAATAATAACTATGAAGATGACAAAAGATGACATTGCGACATCCTTCCTTGGATCAACAGTTGGAAGGATACTCCTACATTCGAACAATTAAGGAATGCATGTAGTCAAGAAGAAGTTAGAATATCATTAGTAAGAAAAAAGGAGAGTGAAGAGGAGAAAATATCAAATTCCTATTTCATCACCAAAATAAAGTAACCTTCAACAATTTCAAAGGGCCAAGGAATAATATAGACCCATCCAAGATTGAATGTTACAATTGTCACAAAATGGGTCACTATAGAAGTAATTTTCTCGAGAATTCAAGAGATAAAAGGAGAGAAGTGGATGAAGAAAACATTGTCGATGAAGGTTAACCTAAGAAGAATAAGATTGAAAAATAAAAAATCAAGAACTTACACTACTAAGTTCTCTCTCTATCTTATCTCTCTTAGTATTCTACTGTAAGTTTTGAATTGTTTTAATTTTTATGTACTCATAGGTCTAAATTGCTTTGGAAGAACATTTTTGAATTTTTTTTTATACAAATTATAGGTATCCCTCAATATTGGATTAAGAGGGAGCCCTCACCAATTTACCAAATATAACTATCTTACTCCTTGCATTATCCTTTTTTATTTGGTTAAATGTATTATCATGATAAATTTATGTTCATTCCTTTTAATAATATGTTATACATTACTAACATCGTTATGTCTAGGAATTTTGAGTCACAAATATTCTTGTTAGGGTGATTAATCATTAGATTGAATATACCCTCATTAAAAACATTCATAATTTTATGGAACCCTAAAAGGGTCCCTGTAAAACATCTTAGCCCTCCATAATTTGTAATATTGGCAAGAACAAGCGACAAAGGATAACATCAAACCACTTTGGATTCTAGGACCTAGCCTTCCTAGACTTAGAGAGGGCTCTGTCTATTTTACGATTTATGATTTAGCTTGAGGGTTATAGTTGTAGATGTTAGGCTAGTTATAGAAATACGAATGTTTGTTTGACTGATTGTATGGTTGGAAAGATAGGGTTGCAAAGGCTATTCCATTGGGCGATGGAGTAAAAGGCTGGAATTTCACATCAAAATCAAGAGCAAATCACAGGGCAATCTAACTGTGCTAAATGGATCTTAAGAGATGTATGAATTATGAGGTGAAAGAAATAGTAAGGTTCAGTAGTGACTAAATATCAATTAAGAATTATTTAATCAGACTTCAGCAGAAAAAATTTAGATTGTAAATACAGACAGAATTAAGGCACTCCGACATCGAATCTTAATCTAAAATTTCTTATTTACAATTAGTTGAGCAGATACACAGCAGAGAAAACAACGGAAACATTTAAACAAAGAAGAAACACATCACCATTTTAACACAGCTCAAGAATCTTGTAAATGGTATTTGATTATCGACGTCCAGCTCCAAAATTACATTGCGCCAAGAGTAGTTCTTACAATACATGTGCTAAAATATTCAACCCTTGATAATGAGAATTCTAGCAGTATTTAACTAACAACTAATTCGGTTACCCTAATATACTCTGGAAAACTTCATTTATTACAGACAAACTAACTTTGGACAAGTGTGGCCTTGCAAGGCTCGAATAAATAAAATCTTCTGACAACATCGCCTACAGAATTAAATTTTGGTAACTCTTCAAGAATGTAAAGGCTCAAGCGGCCCTTCGTGAATCCAAAAAAACTATTTGGAGGTGGTTGAGATGGTTGTGAGGAGGAAATGCACGGTGGTTCTAAGATCTGGCTCTCTCTCTAGGCCTCCACTTCATGGATCATAAAGGAGGATGCGCTGTTGGCACTGCTTATCAACTGGTGGTTATGTTTATGTGTCTATTGTGCCTTTTCAATCTTGAAATGTACACAATCTATTCCACTCTCTTTGGCTGGGGATCTTCGTGCTTATAACTTGTCAGTATAATTCATCCACTTCTGTGTATTTTCTGAAAGTGGGTCTGGTAAATAAAACATGCTTCAGCTCATGTTGAATAAATATGTCATCACTCAAGAGATCCTAGATAACTTTCCCGGTCCTTGGATGCTAGTGAATTTGGTGGTATCCTTAGCTGTTCCTCTTAGTTTTGTCATATAATATTCCCTTTGGATCAGCTTTTTATTAGTCACAATCAATGAGGGAAATCCTTTTGCTATCAGGGGTTCAATCTTGTTCAGGAATCTGCTAACGGCCAGGTCCAACTCACGACACTTCTCCTCCAATTGCATTACTAAATTTATCTTAGTGAGGATCCTCTTCACTTATACTATGGTTGTTTTTGTGTCTGGTACAACAAGCACTTCAAGCTCATATCTGGTCTTAGAGTTCAAGAATTCTATAATCTTAGGGGTTGTTTTTGGCATGTTTCCTAATTCTTGATTTGCTTCACAAATGGCCACTACACATTTGTCCACCAATTATTTTTGTTCAAAAATGATGTTTATGGGGCGCCACATTTCTTCCACTGACTTAATGATACTACCCCAGATTATCAACTTCATTTGGCCTAGAATGTTACTATCTGAAAATTCCTTCTCTGCCTTCTCCAATCTATCGATCTACTTTTTGGCTATCTCATGGGCAGTTTTAGTCCTGGCCTTTTAATCTTTCAGGATGCCAATCTGTGCTTCCAATTTCAGGATCTCTTGTGCTTGTCACAGTCGTGATTTACATGGCCTTTGATAGTTGGTCTGTCATACTAGGTGTTCCAGCAGTTGTGGGAACAACTGATGGAATTGTTGAGATGGGGGTAGCTTCCACTGGAATGAGTGTACCTCGAGCTGCCTATTTTTTCTCCTTCAGTAGCTTATCCAACTCATTATCCATATGTTTGATTTGGGCAGACTATTCTATAGCTAACTTCAATAACTTTTCCTTCTGTGATTCATCCTCCTCAATTCCTTTGGCCAGGGGATATTCTGTTACTGACATCTTGAGTTGCTTCCTAAGGGCTGCTATATCAGCATTCTTCTTCTTCAAAACCTCCTCCACAGCTTGAACATTTGTTGGGTCATGACCCAACTTCACTATTAAATATTCTAAAGACTTAATTCTTGAGTCTTTAGCCATGGTAGATATCTTTTTTATCTTGAGTTGTGACTGAGCATTTGATAAGGATATCTGAAGCTTTGACAAGCTCATAGCATTACTTGTCATGGTGGAGGCCACCATCTCTCCAGTCTTCTTGTGTAATTCCATCTGATCAATGGGATGGATGTCCCTGGCATTAAATTCAAATGATACCTTCTTGTAATCTCTTGCTCCTTGTGGTTGTGGGACCAAAGCTTCTAGAAATTCCATCTGCATCATTTTCTTCTCAGTTTCAAAAGCAGACAGTAGCCTTCTTTGTTAACTTGGGGTCTACTTCCAGAATTGGTTGTAATTTTTTGTCTTCAGTACCTCATTTCTTAATTTTATTTCCTTAAATGTATCATAAACTTATATTTCTTGACCTTCTATGGCTAGTCTGAAAGTAGATGTCTGCAAGGTCTCCTGCTACAGAGATGTTGTGGTAGTAGATGCAGGGGATACCATTGTTTGACCACCCACTTGAGATGGTCATGGGGTGTCTGCGATATGAACCATTGTTTGATGCCCTGATTCCCCTCCTTGATCAATATCCATATGCACTCAAGCCCTCTTCCTATATCTTATTTTGAATTCTCCGCTAGATGTATCAGTCACTGAAGGTGACTGATCCTCTCTTGTCCTTTTTCTCCCTATCTCTTTTTCTTTCTCTTTCCCCTTGTCTTCTCTTCCTTCTGCAATCTTTATTTCTTGTGGTGTTGGGGTCTAGACACCAGGAGTGGAGAACAGTTGTTCTTCCTCTTTTTGGAGGGTATTATTCACCCATTCTGTTCAATTGGAATATTTCTCAATTGAAGGCTTGTGTGTGTGAACATAGGATGTGGAATTTATTTCCACCCTCTTCCTGGAGATGATCCCTGGAGGGTCATAAGACCAAGTGAAACAGTGGCTAAAGTCCATCTCCTTCAGTATTTTTTCTGCTTCCTCTCTTGTTTCTCTACTGTTGCAGATGAAGGGTTCAATTTGTGATTTGATCCTAAACTGAGTCTTCCTCTTTGCAGGGACAAAGTGGAGCTCATCTGCATGTATTATTTTCCTTATGTATTCTAGTGCAAAGACCCTCATGGAGAGGAACTTTGGAAATTTGTAAGGAGCTAGCTTACTTCCATAGACTCGAATCTCTGTGTAGTTTTGATACAAATACCAATATATTGTCTTCACTTGTTCTGTTAGTTGCATAGTTTTTATGATTTCTTCATTTATCTTGGGCTCTGTTGCATCATTGAGTGTTTTGATGGCTAGATGTACGAATAAATCTACAAAATCCTTGTATGTAAAATCCTTCTGATCTTTTAGTAGCAGGGTAGTCAGGAATATGATAGATTGGGGCTCCTTATCTTCATTTACCTTGGACATCTGAAACTTAAACCTTCTAGACTGGAAATGGACAAACATATATACCAACACAGAGGAGTATTTGAAAAACTCCTCTGTGTCAAACTTAAAAAATTTCTCATGAATGGCCTCTACAAGAAATTTAGCATAGTTGAACAGGACTGTGGGTTTAGCACCTGGGGAAAGGGTGGACAAGAAACCTATCACAGCTTCCTCTACCCACTAATCAGTGTGATAACCTAACAAATAAGATAAAATATACATAATGTGTCGGGTCCTATCATAAAAGTTAGATGAGGGATAAGGAGGGTTATTTTAGGTATTGGGCTATTAGGGGTCATGGAAAAATGCAATTTTTTGGCTCTACTGGCAGGGTCAAGATTCTGATAAAATTTTCTAATGGCTTCATGTGAGAAAGGGACCACTTGTTCAGAAGTGGGGGCCTGCATCATGTACTGGATGGATTGGGAATTGACTGTAAATAGGATTTCTATTTATGGGGTGACTATGGTCCTCTGGTTAATATCATAACAGCTTCGACACTTCCGGATGAAATCTGGGCAACTATGGGTCTTTTGGAAGATGTAAAGGGGCAACTGGGTCTCCCATAGGCTAAGGTCATCTGTTCCTTCGAGGAATTGGTCCTCAAACCAGAAGTAAACATCAAACAAATCAGACTTAGACTCTGTCTCATGAATTTTGTAATCTTTGTCTACTAGAGCTAAGTGATCCAAGTTCACTTGTGGGTAGACCATTGGATTAAAAGGTTGTTGATCTAGCTTTGGAGGAATTTTCCTCAATGCTTCTTCTTTCACAAACTTGCAATGGAGAAAGGGATAATAGAGAGGGGAACTTGAGAAAGGAAATGATAATGGGTCAGCACTGGGAAGGGATATAACAATAGGGAACAATAACTGGGATTAACAGTCTAAAGGATTCCTGTAATCCGGTTTCACACAGTGCTGACAGTTCTTCTTTGAAATTCACAATCTCCTCAATATTACATGCAAATTTAATTATTGTATTAGCTTGGTGATAACTACAGAGTAAACTCGGTAGTTATGCCAGCATTTGGTTATTTAACAGTAATGCGGAGGTGTGGAAGTGACATGGGTCCGTTGGGTAACGGCCCGACCATTTATGGTGCCATGGTTGTCTGAACAGGAAAGGGACATGACTTCAAAAAAACAGTGGGAGTGAAATCGTGGCACAGGAAGTGCATGCAATGGTCAGAAAGGTGGAGCATTTTGGTGAAATGGCACAAAATGCTTTCCGAAGGGGGGTGAAAGTGGTAAGTGGTGTTAGGAGAGGGGGGTGCGAAAGAGCCCTGGGTGCGACACGTTGGCCGGACGGGTAGTATGGGATACCATCGATTCCGGACCCCCCCTCATGATAAAGATCGAATACAGCAGGGGGGCTAAAAAACTTTGTGGGTCTTATGATGTGCGGAGGAGGGCAGATATAGCGGGAAGTTGTGGGGAGCTTAACATAGATTTGATGGGGAGAGGAGTAAGTGGGTCCGACCGGACTTGAAAAACCTTTAGATCTTAGTTCTTGGAAACATCGCGTCTGTGTCAATATCACATTTTGTTTTCGCGGTTCTTTAAATTTTCCTTCTCATTGTCCTTTAAAACTTGCGATATGCACCTTGCGATCGGGTCCCACCCATCGCACATCGCAACTCAGTCACTTTAACATTTTCCCTTTCTGTTTCTTCTTTAAAACTTGCGATGCGTGCTATGCAGGCCACGACCACGTCACTACCGTGTCACCTTGCCATGTCACCTTCCATGTCACCTACCACATCACCTACCACATCATCTGCCATGTCATCTTCCATGTCATCTCATGTCGCAGATCGGTAATCTTAACATTTTGCCTTTGCACTTGTTTTATAAAATCGGTGATTTGTGATTTGCGCTCGGATCCCACCTGATACCACACATCGCACTTCGTTGAAGTTAACATTCACCACTCACACTTTGTCTTTTTTCATTTTCAATTTGCGATTGCGATTAGGCCCTGCCGTATCACATATCACCCGTCGGTGATTTTCACAATTACCTCCCACGGCAAATTCTTTTAAAACTTGCGATGTGCAAAAAGAGCAGAAGGTAAGGAAACTTATGAAATTCAAAGGTTTATATGCGGATTTTGGCCATGTTTAAAGGTTGTATGGGTCCTACCAAACCGTATCAGTGGAGATTTATGCTTCGGTGATGAATTAAGAGGAGAAGATTGAAAATTGCAAGCTGCGAAGTGCGGGGTTAATGGGTCCCATTTTAATCGCATATTGATTCAGCAAGGCTTATATGCGATGGTTTTATAAATAAAATTTCCATTTGGCCGATGTGAAAGGTGACTTGGGCATGCGGTAATGCAATAAAAGGGGAATGATTCTAGGGAGAATGAAAATGAAAAGGTATGAATGGCGCGGTGGGTTCATTTATGGATTAAACTTTAAACTTCAGAATATGGAGAAAGTGAGGGGACAAGAGGGTAAATGAAATAAGGGCAGAAATGGCGTTTGATCACCATTACCTTATCAACAACAATTCTTCTCCTTTCCACTAAACTATAAGGAAAATTCATTCATTTTATGCTCTTTGACAGTCAGGGTCTCCCTTTCTTCTATGAAAATAAATGATAGCCATAGAATATTATTTTCAACATATGAAAAATCTAATCAGTGATCAGTCACCTTGTGATACTATGAAATACAGGAGTCTAACAGTGGCTCCAACTGGGATGGCAGCTCCTTCAGGAGTTGTTAAGAACATTATAGACTAGTGGCCTGATCCATTGGGCTGACTCAAACCCTACAGTCTGATCTGCTACAACCTTCAAACTAAAGTTAGTGCTTTCTACAAACTGAGGTCTGGAATACACCTGATCCTGAGACTGAAAAGAAACCTGGAGCTGAAAACTGGAAACATGCTCAAAGTATTAAGAGCTCATTGACATACCTACCTACCCAATCTATGACTCTAATCATTTTTCTTTCCTTTTGGGGTGCATTTAGACTTGCAGACCCTGACATCATTTTTATTTTTGAATCTCTAACCAATCACCTATCCCTTATTTCTCCAATTGGTTCAGATTAGGCTATTGAACCAATGTCATTTTATACCTACCTACTGATAAGCCAAGATTAAATGTTTTGGTAAATCTTAATTTTCTGACCTATCAGCATAAAATTCTAAATTATAAAATCATGCTTAAACTGTATGACTGCAAAAAAACTCTTTTCAACTGTAGTGGCATTTTTTTTTGTTTTTTGTTTTTTTAAGCTTATTAGACAAGGCTTATGGCCTTCACTCCGGGCTTCAACATGGTCCAATGGATTATTGAAAATTGTAATGCTATGGTATTTACAATGATGAAAGTCTTATCTGAGTTTTTCAACAGAGATAGTGTTTTAGCATCCTGCCATTAACAGGACCTCCAAACAGCTCTGTTCCATCCATTTCTTGCAGGAAAAATGCATTGTCTCCTCTGAAAGAATGAATAATGTGTGGCCCTTTCCACAAGTTGTGAAATTTTCCATGCTTACCTTTATCTTCTCGCCTGGAGTCCCATTTCAACACTTTATCTCTGATATTGAATTCATTGGATTTTTTCCTCTTGTCAAATATCTTCTTCATATTTTCTTGCACCACCTGGGTTCTGTTTTACACCTCCTCTCTGGACTGCTGCAGCTGGATGGTTTGGCTTATTCTCCTTTGTATATCATTTTCTTCAGCCTGCACTTCTTGAATGAGCTTCATGGCTGGCACTCCCAAGGATGTTCGGAAAACTGCATCCATTCCATAGACTAATTGGTATGGTGCCATGTCAATTGATTTCTTTGTTGTCAATCTGTCAGCCCACAAGGTATGTACCAGCTTGTTATGCCAAGATTTCTTCCAACAGCTTCTTGATGATGTTGACTAGGCTCTTTCTGGATGATTCAACCAGTCCATTACCTTGAGGGTAATAACCTGTTGAATGTCCCAAATAAATGTGATATCTGTGGCAAAATTCCACCATCTTCTTGGATTTAAAAGCAGCAGCGTTATCTGTAATAATTTTCCTAGGACACCCAAATCTAGACAGGATGTTGGCTTCAAGAAATTTGATAATCACTGAGTCAATAGCAGTTCTGGAAGGGATGGCCTCTATCCATTTGGTAAAATAGTCTGTAGCAGTGAGGATACATCTATGCTTTGCAGAGGAGGAAGGGTGGATTTCTCTAATGAAGTCTAAACCCCATTGTTGGAAAGGATATTCAACAGAGATAAGTTGTAAAGGAAGAGGCAACAACTTTCTTTTTCCCTCAAATATTTAGCATTTATGACAAATGGCTACCATTTTGTGGGTGTTTAGGAAAATGGTAGGCCAATAGAAACCAGCTCTAAGGATCTTATTAGTATTGGTTTTACAGTAGAGATGTCCTCCACAATCCCCTTCATGGAATTATTTTGTAACCCTATCTACATCTTCTTGAAGCAAACATTTAAGCAATATGCCCCCAGAATCTTTCCAATACAAAAAAATTTCTAGAATGCATAATTTTACAACATTTAATTTCAATAATCTAACCTTTGTTTTGGAAAAACCAGGAGGAGCATTAAAATAGAATAGAAAATACAATATATCTGCATACCAGGGATATTTTAGGTATGCTTCCTCAATAGGTGGAGTTGTCAGCTCCTCTTATTCATCCAGTGAATGAATCATGTTAATATCTAGTGCTTGAAAATTTTTTCAGCCATCAATTTGGCTAGTACTTGTCCCTTGATTAGTTTGGTGGTCCTAATCTCTAAATCATACTCCAAGATGACAGCAATCCACTTGCCTCTTTTTCCATCATGATCCTGTGTTAGGATTTCTTTGACAACGATATTGGGCACAAATGCAATGATGTGTGAATGCAGAATGTAGACTCTGAAATCCTTGAGTGCTTTCATCAAGGCAAAAGCATGCTTTTCCATAATATTGTACTTCAAAGGTGCATCTCTTAAAGCTTGGCTAAAAAATTCTATGGGCTGCTCTTGCCCATCTTTATTCTTTTGCAGTAATACAACAGAAATCATGTGTACTGATGCAAAGGAGAAAATAATAAAATCCGTGGTGAAATCAGGGTTGATAAAAAACGGTGCATGTGTGAGTGCTTGCTTTACCAAGTCGAAAGAATGTTTAGCCTCTCTGGTCCACTTGACTCCTAAATCTCTCTTGAGCATGTTAGTGATATTCCTCAACAGCTCTGCGAGGTTTGGTATAAACCTTCTTAAAAAAAACTCCAATGAAAGATTGTAGCTCTTTGATATTTTTGGGATGACTGATTTGCAATATGCCCTCAATCCTGTTGGGATCAATCTTGATTCCTTCTTCATATATGATGTGGCCTAGAAGCTTTCCTTCTTCAATACCAAATAATGATTTCTTAGGGTTCAGAGATAGATCGAATCTTCTGCATTTTTCAAAAAATCTTCTTAAATGAGCCAAATAATATTTTGAATACACTGTAATATCATCAAGATATATCACAATGAAAAGACAAATTTCTTCTGAAAAGGAAATATCCATTGCTCTTTGAAAAGTGGCACCGGCATTTATTAATCCAAAGAGAATTTTTACATAAATGAAGGTTCCCCATGGAGTGGTAAAAGTTGTTTTGTGTTGATCATCTGGGTGTACCAGCACTTGATTGTACCCTGAAAAACCATCTAGCAAAGAGATTCTTTTGGAGCCCACTACCTTTTGTAATATGTGGTCCATATTTGGTAAAGGGTATTTTTCCTTAAGAGATGCCTTGTTTAGATTTCTGAACTCAATGCAGAGTCTAATCTCTCTTGTCTTCTTTCTCATAGATACAATATTGGAAACCCATTCAAAGTACCTGATTGGGACTGTTATCCCAGCATCGTACATTTTCTTGATCTCTTTCTCAACCAGTGGCATTTAGACAGGATTTATCCTACGCATTCTTTGTTTAAAGTGCTTTTGGTTCTCCTTGACTGGAATTTTATGTTGGATAGTATCAGTATCATAGGATTTGAGGTCTTCATAACTCCAGGAAAACACATTAATAAATTATTTAAACAAAACAATGTATTTCTGCTTTATGGATGCTGGCAGTGTCTTTGAAATATTTACCATCTTGGGATCCTACTCACTGCCCAGATTTCACTCTTCTATATTTCCCTCTGTGGATTCCATTTTTGGCTTCCTAGCTACATAATTAAAATCAAAAATTTCTTCTAGAGGGACAAGTCCCCTAGGCAAGGTGTTGTCTCTGAACTGTAGTACTTAAAATTCTTCTTTTTTTGGATCTTCATGGATCTCTTTCTTATGCTTATCTTCATTTGCTCAAAAATGAGCATCAGAATGGTGAGGGGGTTCCTCCCTACATGTTTTATCTCTAATGGAACAGTCTTCTTCACATTCTAAGTCCAGATTGGAGTCTTCAAACTCACCCTTAGATTGCAGGAAATTCTCAATTTGTTTATCATCTCCAAAGACTTAACAACATCTCATATTGTCGGGAACTACCGGCTGATGTTTCACTTGCACTGTATATTGTTTTTTGGGGTGAGGTAGCTGACTAGTGCTGGCTGAAAATGCTAACCCATTAGCCAAAATATCCTAGATCCTTGGAACTGCAGCAAGATCATATTCTTCAAATGTTTTCAGTATGTCAAGTGTGGCGTTTCTGTACGCTCTTAATCCGGGATGTTTGGATGAATACTCTCCCATGATTTGTTTAATGACTAGCTCAGAATCCCCATGCACAGAGATTCTTTTGGCTCCTATTTTCTTCAGTAGTTGTAAACCCAACAGGAGTGCCTCGTATTTAGCCATATGATTGGTACACTGAAATTTTAGCTTGTAAGAATGCCCTTTTGTGTAGTTATTTTCAGTGTTTCATATCCACACTCTTGCTCCTAATCTAGCTTTGCCACAAGAACCATCGAAACTCATATTCCAAAAAGGTTCATTTTCAGACTTGTGTTGCACAATTTCTATTTGGTCTGACTGTTGTCCCTTATGGTTTTCTTCTTCTTCAGTTACTTTTTCATCAATATTTACATCATTATAAAGAATAAATGAATCAAGGTTGGAGTGGATAGAGTACAAGGGTTAATTATGAGGCTTATATGAACTATTGACCATGTATTTCATTAGAGTCTCCATGTACAATCTCCTTTGTTGGCCAAAAATCGGTATGGTGGCATAAGTCATATCCATTTGGAGAGTGCCTGAAAGCTTGGCTCCCCATGTACGTGATAAAAGCATACCATATTTGGGAGGGATGACTGCCACCACTATGTACCTCACTAAACTCTTGGCCGATATCTAGGCTAATGTAATACAAAGATCTTTGATGAGGCCCAAACATTTAAATTTGCTAGAGTCAAACGAGTACAGGTCTTTGTGGGGTCTAGTTATCTCTAGGCCAAGTTTCTCCATATCAGCCTTTGGCATGAGATTATGAGATGCACCTGATTCTATCATGGCATTATGGATAATTTTATCATGAATATTCAAACTAAGATAAAATGGGGGAACACCTCCCTCTTGGAATTTTCCCTCTACTTCTGGCCCAAACAAAAGTTCAGGTTTTTCATCATTTAGATTGACAGTATCAATGATTTCTCATATGTTCATATATTTTAGGATTTGGGACCTATATAGATCTTGGTTTACCAATTCAGTGAGAGGGACAAAAATTTTTATTTTGGCAATTTCATTCTCAATGTTTAATGGTGTCTGTGTCTTTGGCATATTTGAATCACTCTTCTCAAGCACTATTTTTACAGCCATTTCAGATTTTTGACTTGTATAAGGGATAGCAACTAGAAATTTGCTAGGGTTTACTGATGTTCCACTAGTGTTACTTTCTAGATCATTATTTCCGATTATTTTAGTAATTTTCTTTGAACTCTCTGCTCTTTTCTTGGGATCAGCTTCAAGGGCCTTTGTAGCAAAGTTTTCATAATTCTTTCTCTTGGGAATATCCGAATTTTTCTTGCTTTGGAGGTTATATTTTCTATGCACCTCCATGATGGCATTCTCGAATCCTTGTTTATAATCTTTAGACTCTTCAAATTCCACAGCAGTTTGAGTCAAATAAAATACATCTTGTTCTTCTTCGGTGAGGAAAATAGTATCTTCATCGTTGATTCCCATTAGATTAATTTGACTTTCTTCTAGTTCCTCAACCACCCCCTCATCCTCATCAGCATAATTTTCTTGGAATGGGAGCCTGATTTGCTGGTCAGGCCCTCTCTATTCTCTCTGTCTTATTTGAGGGGGGTTTCTTCTAAAGTTTTGGTTTCTATTTTGAGGATCTGGATGATTTTCCCTAGGAACATCTCTCTCATTCAAGTTGATTCTCTCCATCATTATCTCCATGGTTCTCATCAGACTATCAATCTTAGCATTAGAAGTGGAGGCTATAGGCTCTTCCCTAATAGTGACTCGCTTCTCACTTCTCATTCTAGCCCTTTTTACAATCAGTTTTGCTTCCACACCTACTGCACTCCTCTGCATCTCTTCCAGCATAGCTGGATATTTTTCTCTTAGTTGATAAGCCATCTCTGGGTCAAAACCATCTGAAAATTTCATTAGGGCTAAACCTTGTGGGGGTTTTATGTGAGTAGGGAGGGCATTGTATATACTGTTGAACCTGGTAGAGTAATCTTGGACACTCTCACCAGCATTTCTCTTGATGTTTTCATATTCAGATAGGATTTCGAGAGGATTTTTCTTAACTTCCCATTTATTAATGAACAACTGATGAAGGGCATGGAGGTCATGGATGTTATTTAGGGTCAAGCCTTTGAACCATTTTTTCACTTCTCCCCCTAAAATTTGAGCAAGCATTCTCATTTGGATAGTTTCATCCTCTATCTCTTGGTAGTCAAAAGCATCATTAATTTTGTCCACATGTTGTTGAGCAGTTTCAGGACCAGTTCCATCAAAATGTGAGATTTTGGATTGATAATCTTGTGGCATAAGCACCATAGGTTGTGGTAGCACTAATGGGGCATACTAGGCTACCATGATTGATGTTGGGGGAACCTAAGGAAGGTTTATAAGAGGAGGGTTTACCAAGGGAGGTGGGGGGTTAAATGGAGGAAGGTGGACAATGGGTGTATGAGTGGAGGTTTGGAAACTCTAGTGGGAAAGGTTCAAGGGAAAGGTAGGAGATGAAGCTACACTTGAGTAATTTGGTTGAGGATGATAAAATTTAGAAACAACAGAAGGAGATGTTGCAGTCAGAGCAGATAATTCTACATACTACTGAAGATAGGCATCATCAATAGTTGAGGTGAGTTCTATTACCAGAACTTGAAGGGAGTCAAAGTGTAGAAGAAGCTGAAAATCAGTTTGATTGGAGGTAGAGGCTTCCCCAAATGGACTTTGTTGTAATATGGATTGATCAAAAGCTGTCTAGTCTATCCAATTCTGAGATTTGGTTCTAAACAATATTTGCTCAAAGTGTAAGTCGAACTAGATATCTTGCAAAGTTGCAAGGTTTTCAGGAAGGGAACTTGCTTTGTGAATAGGCTTGCTAATAGTTGGGTTCTCATATTTGGGAGTTTTTCTTAGGATTTTCTCTGGATTTTCAACTATTACAGGGTAATTTGGGTCAAGATGGGATCTGGTAAATTTTCTTCTAGAAGCCAGAATTCAGACCCAAGGCACAAACAGGCTGAATATTTTTACAAAAACCAATATGTGGAAAAGACTTAAATCCCAAAATGTTTCTACTAGGGTTTATGAGTTTTGATGAAATACTAAGCTTTTCAATAATTCCCCAGTATGGTTGCCATTATGTTAGCCCTTAGTAATTTGTAAGATTGGCAAGAACAAGTGACAGGGGATAACATCAAACCACTTTGGAGTACAGGACCTAGCCTTCCTAGAATCATAGAGGGCTCTCTCTGTTTTATGATTTATGATTTATCTTGAGGGTTATAGTTGCAGATGTTAGGCTAGTTATAGAAATAATATTGTTTTTTTGAATGATTTTGTGGTTGGATAGATAGGGTTGCAAATGCTATTCCATTGGGCGATGGAGTCAAAGGCTGGAATGGCACATCAAAATCAAGAGAAAATCACAAGGCAAGCTAATTGTGCTAAATGGATCTTAAGAATTGTATGAATTATGAGGTGAAATAAACAGTAAGGTTCAGTAGTGACTAAAGAGAAATTAAGAATTCTTTAATCATAATTCAGTAGAAAACATTCAGATTGTAAATGTAGATAGAATTAAGGCGTGCCGATAGAGAATCTTAATCTAAAATTTATGATTTACAATTAGCTGAGCAGATACACAGCAAAGAAAACAATGGAAACATTTAAACAAATAAGAAACACATCACCATTTAACACAGCTCAAGAATCTTGTAACGGTCTTTGATTATCGATGTCCAGCTCCAAAATTGCAGTACTCCAATAGTATTTATTACAATACAGGTGCTAAAATATCCAACCCTTGATAATGATAATTCTAGCAGTATTTAACTAACAACTAAGTCGGTTGCCCAAATCTGCTCTGGAAAATTTCATTTATTAAACACAAACTAACTTTGGACAAGTGTGGCCATGCAAGGCCTGAATAAATAAAATATTCTGACAACACCGCCTGCAGAATTAAATTTCAGTAACTCTTCAAGAATGTAAAGACTTAGGAGGCCCTTTGTGAATCCAAAAAATGATTTGGAGGTGGCTGAGATGGTTGCAAGGAGGCAACGCAGGGTGGTTCTGACATCTGGCTCTCTCCTTAGGCCGCCACTACATGGATCATAAAGGAGGATGCACTACTGGTACTGCTAATCAACCGGTAGTTGTGCTGATGGGTCTATTGTGCCTTTTCAATCTTGAAATGTACACAATCTATTCCACTCTCTTTGGCTAGGGATATTTGTTCTTATAACTTTTTGGTATATTTATTCCACCTCTATGTATTTTCTGAAAGTGGGTATGGTAAGGAAAACATGCTTCAGCTCATGTTGAATAAAGAAGTCATCATCCAAGAGATCCCAAATAACTTTCTCGGTCACCCTTTCTTGGATGCTAGTGAACTTGGTGGTATCCTTAGTTTTTCCTTTGAGTTTGGTCATATAATATTCCCTTTGGATCAGCTTTTTATTAGTCACAATCAGTGAGAGAAATCCTTTTGCTATCATGGGTTCAATCTTGTTCAGGAATCTGTTGACGGCCAGGTCCAACTCACAACACTTCTCCTCCAATTGCATTACTAAATTTATCTTAGCGAGGATCCTCTTCACTTCTACTATGGTTGCTATTATGTCTAGTACATCGAGCACTTCAATCTAATAGATGGTCTTATAGTTCAGGAATTATATAATCTTAGGGGTTGTTTTTGGCATGTTTCCTAATTCCTTATTTGCTTTACCAATGGCCACTACGCATTTGTCCACCAATTATTTTTGTTCAAAAATGATGTTGATAGGGCGCCACATTTCTTCCACTGACTTGGTGATACTACCCCATATTATCAACTTCATTTGGCCCAGAATTCTGCTATCTAAAAATTATTTCTCTGCCTTCTCCAATCTATTGATCTGATTTTTGGCTACCTCATGGGCAGTTTCAGTCCTGGCCTTTTGATATTTTAGGATGTCAATCTATGCTTCCAATTTCCAGATCTCTTGTGACTATATGGTCATGCTTTCCATGGTATTTGACAGTTGGTCTATCATACTAGGTGTTCCATTAGCTGTGGGAATAGCTGATGGAATTTTTGAGATGGGGGTAGCTTCTGTTATTGCCCAAATCCACCTTAGGCTGAAGGAAGGCGAGATTCAGGGTAACAACAAACCACGCTCAGTCTGGTAGCTATCCCTACCAGAACAGGAGAAGACTCTCTCCGGGTCAATCTCAGAAAAAATGTATCAATAGGCTTTGAGATGAGTGAAATGAGTGCTAATTTTAGGCTAGGTATATTAATCAACGAGTTTGGAATGTTTTTTTGGGGTTTTTTGTCGAAAACAAAGGGAAAGGCAATTTTGGGTGCGGGGATAAGGCTCGGTTTTTGCAGGATTCTAATTGGGGCAGGGAAAGCAATGGTTTTGATGCTTCAGATTGAATGGATGGATGGTTTAGACCGATGAGGAGCTAAAGAGGGAAAGATATCTCAAGGATCCTCTCCAAACTGATGAAAACATGTAAAATCAAACAAAACCAAAGGCAGAGCAACGCCAAGCTATTGAATTCCACCTTTAACACTGATTTGTTTGATTTCAGAAGAAAAGAGAAGGGAAATGGCATACATAAAGCATTAATGAACTTACAAAATCATGGAGAAAAACACCATCAAAAACTCAGAGCCACATGGATCCCAACAAGTGCTGTAAAACCCTGGTCTTTCCTTTGCCAAAAATGCTGAAATGAAAATACAATGAGGTGCCAAACTATTCCCAAGAGTCCAACCCTGAAAATGTCTCAGAAAATACAATATATAGACAATTCTAACACCTTTCCATGCCTATAGGGGTCGAGCTCCTCCTTCTAGGAGCTGTTTCAACCAATTCTAAACAAGGAACTGAAATCTAGGCAGCCAAACAACTTGCTTCTATAAGGAAGGAAACTGATTCATTCATTTAGTTTTCACTTTTTTAGTGAATGAATCCTCTAGAACAAGTAAATATGAGCCAAAATTACATCATATTCATCAAGTTACATCAATATAGATCAATAGTTACATCAAAAAGTGAAACTAGTCAAACTGGGCGAATTTCTGAGCTGGAGAGTGAAAATGAGGCCAAAATCCTCTATGCGCTGCGCCAGAAAACTCAATGCACCGGGCCACTTTGAGCCTGTTTTTTAGGCACTTCCCGAAGTCCAAATTGAGCTCATGATAGCTCGTTGGAAATCCCTGTCTATCTAATATCCAACCCAAGTGGAATTTTTTGATTTTAATGTCATTTTCCCCTCCAAAACTGCAATCTCCCAAGATTGGTTCCTGCTGGTGCAAAAGGTGGCAAAAAGGCCATTTTCAAGGTGTTTTTGACCCTTTAAACCACCCATAACTTCATGAAATATCTCAGCCATTCTTGAGCATGAATAATTTACCATAACAAACCCAAAAACATCATTTTTTCCTCCAAAATATGTTCCAAGCATAAGCGCGCGTCGAGTGGTCGATGCGTCGGGCAGAAAAATCTGTTTTGTGACCCAAAAAATTCAAAATGACAAAATTTTCTCCAAATTCCTTGAAATTTGGACTGAAGGTCCATCATCAAGTATCATGCTCAGCCAAAGAAGCTTCAGCCAAGATTTGAAGTGGATCAGGCCTTTTCTGACGTTTCAGTGTCCTCCTGGTGCATGCAGTTTTAGTTGAAAAGTCATTGTCTTGGTCATATGACGAATCTGTGTCCATCTCCATGGTGTTGCAAGGTATATGTCAAGTGAATGTTTGGTTGGTTTGAAAATGAGAAATAGGTGTTTGTTTTCAATGCCAAATATGCCAAATAGAAAAAGGAACTATGAGGAATATGGGACAGTAGGAAAAGTGAATGGTGGAGTTTGTCAAGTGAAATCTGAAATGTGTTAACAGTCACTTGACTGTGTTTAGGGATGTGGGGGTTTGGCAATTTGCTACAAATGATATGGGAGAATGAAATGAGAGGGAATGGTAGGTTTTAGAAATAGGGATAATGGGAAAATGAAAATAAGTGATATGAGTGTTCTTGGAATATAAGGGAATAGGATAGGGACTGTATTAATGAGATAACAGTGAGGCAAGGGAAAATAAGGTGGCAAATGAAAAGGGTTTGGCACCAAAACCAAAATTTAAAACTTGAATTTCAAACCCTAGGAGTAATTTCTAATCAAATGGTAGGGTTTATCATTTCACTAATCAAACTCTTGAATTCCTCCTTCCGAATAACACCCAACACGAGTTAAAATCAAATGGCAAGGGCGCACAACTTACTTGGATTCAAAAGAGTTGAGCCGTTTTGCAAAAATTGGGAAGCAGTGATGAAATTTGGGTTTGGAGGCTCTGTGCGCCACACACAAACCCAGTGCATCGTGCCTCCTGGATGTGTCGCGACAGTGCAATTTAACACAGAAAATTGCAGCCCAATGCACCGCACCCACCCTTCTATGCGTCGCGCAGCTGTTACACAAACAATCTGCCTCCAAATCTACAATTTTGCTCCTTCAAACTTCAATTTCGACTTTTCTCTTATCCTCAATGTGCAAATGATATTTAAATGGTGAAAAATATCTTGTAATGTCATGGGTTTGATTTTTCTTCTCAAAAACCCATCTTTGTAATGTTTTGTTTTGGCACTTTTTTCACTTTCTAATACAACTCTGTCTTTTTGTTTCCACTTGACTTTTGACCAAAATGATGAAAATCTTGGCAATTTTTTGTAGGGATGGTGGCATGTCTTTCGTCAAAGGATGACCAGGGCTGCGCCTGAAGAATCTGACAACTAAAAAATTTGAAAATATACATAGCATTTATTACAAAGTACAAAATGACGATTTTCTTCAAAACAGAGTTTTGAAGAAAAGTCATGATCAATCATAGTAACGCTGAAATTTTGCGATGAAAACTTGTTTAAAACTTCCCTCCACCCTGCTGGAATTATTGGACACTTTGAACACTGAATTCGCAAAACCCTAGACCTAATAACTAAAATGACACTTTGCTTACTAAGAGACCATCCATGATTGTACATGACTGTAATATTTACTTTGATGAACAATTTTGAACTTTGACCAAACCAGCAAGTACAAACATGAGGGAAATGAGTGAAAAGACCCTTCCGTCAAATAATGGCATGCCCCTAACGGAGTGCAAATGAATGAAATGAATGGGACACCTAAAAATGAAATGCAATAAGAGAAATGATCTCTGACGGAGGGATGACAAGACCGACTCTAACATTGGCTCCAATGGGGATGGTAGCTCCTTGGAGGTGACAAGGACTACAAATCTTTGGGAGAGTAGACAGTGCCTTCGTCCATTGGGCAATGGATTCAAAACACGAAAACCGACATTATGCAGACTGACTCAAGGCTAAAACTGAAAACCATAAATAAAACCAAACATGACTAAAACATAACTAACAAACTGGAAAGATGCTCATAATTGAGCTTATTCATCAAACCTACTCTAATTGTTCTTTTCACCATCCGATCAAGTGAAATGGAACAACCAATGCAACCATGTAAGCATCCTGACTGCTATTTGATTTCTTCCCAAATGCTTTCTGATGTGCATGAAAAGGGAAGAATCGAAAGGCAACTCCCATGGAAACTCGAAATCAAGTTGACTGTTGATAAACTTGCAAAGCATGAACTGACTGGATGACTTCAAGAATACTGCGAAAGGATCTTCATAAACATAGCTATTGATTTTCATTAATACATTACTGCTCTGGTCTAGGTAATCTTCATAGCTGGAAATTAAGATTTTTCTCACATCTATGTTGTCTTTCTTTGGTGATTGCAGCAAGCTGTCAAAAGGATCCTGAATTTCATGAATAACCCCTATGTGGCTGATTCCAAACAGAACAAAAGTCTCCTTTATCAATCTTCTCATATGACTCCAAACCTTGAAATGGGCTTTGTAATGAAAAATCTGTTAGAAAAGACAATGAAGGCGACTTTTGAATAATATTATTATCAACATTCTTTTATGTCACAAGGTTAGCCAATGAAGAAGAACCTTTATAGCAAACATCATCCAACATCCGAGCAATAGGATCATCAAAAACTTGAGAATACTGCTGCAATGTATCCATTGAAACTGTATGACATCTTACTAGCTGTTCATCTTTCTCTTTAGAGAGATTACGAAGATTCTGCTTTATAAATTGAAATGCTTCGAAACAAAAGGGTACAAAATCCTCTTGCATCATTAAATCATGTATTTCAGCTTCCACGACTTCATCTGTAATCTGACCTTCAATTTCATTTGGTGGCTGCAAATCTGGAGCTAGGGAGGGTTTTGTATCCAAAATGATTTCATCAGTCATTTCAGGGGATGATTTCTCATTAACAACCTGCTCAAGAATTTCTCTATCTGTCTCATCCTCCACATTAAAACTGAGAGATTTTTGATTTCCTATAGGCTGCTCATTTGAAGATTTACTATGCAATTTACCCTTCAAAAACTGAAATGATTCAAAACAAAATGGTATGGAATCATCTTGTACCATTGGATCATATGTGTTGGATTCCATGTCTTCATCAGCAACTTGACAATCAATGACTTTCAGGGACTGCAAATCTGAATATGGGAAGTCTTGAACAAGGTTTTCCTTACCCTCAAGATGATCCAAATCAAGACTTGTTGACATTTGATTTCTGATTGTATGGAAGTTGTCTCTGATGAACTGAAACGAAGCAAAACAAAAGGGCAAAGATCCTTCACTTACTTCAAAATTTTTTGCACTCTCCTCATCATTGTCATAGCTGATATGCATTGGTTGATCATTGTACACAAGCTACTGAAAGTGAACTTCCTCCTTCCACAAACTAGCTGTTGATTTGTATGCAAGATTAGCTTTTGTTTGGAGAACATAATCATCATCATACTGATCAAACTGAGGCAAATCATTAGTATACAACACATAATCAAGCATACATGTCAAATCAACAGCTCTCTCTTCTTCAAAATTATCTGTAAAACAATCACTATGACAACTGGAATAAGAACAAAATGTTTTGGATCAGCAACTTGTTCTTCTTCAATCAGCAAGCCATGGGCTTCAACATTATACTCATTCTTTGTAGTTTTCTTTTGCATCATCTCTTCCACTGCACTTACCAAAATGTCAAGCTTTACCTCTAGAGATGTCGATTTCTCTGGATCTATGTTTTTCATCTCTTCTTCCTTCAACCTTTCCCTTCGGATCAGCAAATGAGCCTCTACATTTACTGCATTGTTCTGCATCTCTACAAGTGTTGCAAGATTCTTTTCTCTTAGCTGAAACTCCATTTCTGGATCAAAGGCACCTGGGTAGTGCAAGAGAGAAAATCTAGGAGAAGGTCTTATATCAGTTGGCATCGAAAAATATACTCGATTAAATCTGGCAAAAAACTATTGTATTGTCTCCCCTGGCAGTCTTTTCAGCTGGTTATACTCTTCTATAATCAAGAAAAGGTTATTTCTGATCACCCACCTATCGAGGAAAACTTTGACGAACTGCTGGAAATCTAAGATGCTTGCATCAGGCAAGGTTTTGAACCAACTCTTCACTTGGCCTTGCAAAGAAAGAGCAAAAAGCCTAATACTGACATCCTCTTCATCAACTTCAAAAATATCTAAAAAAGTCTCAACATTCGGCACATGTTTCTCAGCGTTGACATTGTTACATTCACCGTCAAATCTTGGTAGATATAGGTCATAATTTTAAGGGAAAGCATGAAGAACAGAAGGTAAAACAAGAGGTTTATACCTATCTGGGACTATACAAGGTGTAGGAGTATATACAAGAGCTACGGGATCAGTTTGGTTTTCTTTAGGCTCATCACTCTGAAGAGAGTCATCATAAGATGTGGGAAAAGTAAGGAGGCCAGGATCAAAAGGAAACTCAGTATTCACACTTTTTGAATAGGTGGAGCGAATATTTTGATCACCTTTATCATACGACAAATTCTGAAAAACTTTCAGGATAGCTTCAAGAACATCGAGGAAGTAATTTACAAGAAAGCAGACTAGATCTTAAATACCATTCCACTTTGGATACCTGAACTTTATGTAAGATCCTTCCATTTTCTCAGAGAAACAGTTAGTCCTCCAGTGGAGTCTCTTCATTGAGTTGGAGTCACCAAGTGAATGATTTTAGCCTTCTTTATGTCTGATCATTGTCCACCATCAACCATCAGATATGAACTTGATACATGTACTGGGGCAAGACAATCTACAAGTCAAGTGTCGCGTTCACAAGCTAGACTGGAGATTGACTGAAGCAGCGTTTATCTACTTCCGCGAATGCAAAGCAAAAGCGGTTCGAAGGCTTCCTGGCATAACTTCAGGCTCCGTCTGTAGCTTATAAAACAAATAACACCAACAAGCAAACCATATTCTCCCCAGTATGGTCGCCACTATGTTATTGCCCAAATCCACCTTAGGCTGAAGGAAGGCGAGATTCAAGGTAACACCAAACCACACTCAGTCTGGTAGCTAGCCCTACCAGAACAGGAGAAGGCTCTCTCCAGGTCAATCTCAGGAAAAATGCATCAATAGGCCTTGAGATGACTGAAATGAGTGCTAATTTTAGGCTAGGTATATTAATCAATGAGTTTTGAATTATTTTTTTGGGGTTTTTTGTCGAAAACAAAGGGAAAGGAAATTTTGGGTGCGGGGACAAGGCCTGGTTTTTGCAGGATTCTAATTGGGGCAGGGAAAGAAATGGTTTTGATGCTTTAGATTGAATGGATGGATGGTTTAGACCACTGAGGAGCTGAAGAGGGCAATAGATCTCAAGGATCCTCTCCAAACTGATGAAAACATGTAAAATCAAACAAAACCAAAGGCAGAGCAAAGCCAAGCTATTGAATTCCACCTTTAACACTGATTTGTTTGATTTCAGAAGCAAAGAGAAGGGAAATGGCATACATAAAACATTAATGAACTTACAAAATCATGGAGAAAAACACCATAAAAAACTCAGAGCCACATGGATCCAAACAAGTGCTGCAAAACCCTGGTCTTTCCTTTGCCAAAAATGTTGAAATGAAAATACAATGAGGTGCCAAACTATTCCCAAGAGTCCAACCCTGAAAATGTCTCAGAAAATACAATATATAGACAAGTCTAACCCCTTTCCATGCCTCTAGGGGTCGAGCTCCTCCTTCTAGGAGCTGTTTCAACCAATTATAAACAAGGAACTGAAATCTAGGCAGCCAAACAACTTGCCTCTATAAGGAAGGAAACTGATTCATTCATTTAATTTTCACTTTTTTAGTGAATGAATCCTCTAGAACAAGTAAATATGAGCCAAAATTACATCATAGTCATCAAGTTACATCAAGATAGATCAATAGTTACATCAAAAAGTGAAACTAGTCAAACTGGGAGAATTTCTGAGCTGGAGAGTGAAAATGAGGCCAAAATCCTCTATGCGTCGTGCTAGAAAACTCAATGCGTCGCGCCACTTTGAGCCTGTTTTGGAGGCACTTTCCGAAGTCAAAATTGAGCTCATGATAGCTCGTTGGAAAGCCCTATATGTCTACTATCCAACCCAAGTGGAGTTTTTTGATTTTAATGTCATTTTCCCCTCCAAAAATGCAATCTCCCAAGACTGGTTCCTGCTGGTGCAAAAGGTGGCAGAAAGGCCATTTCCAAGGTGTTTTTGACCCTTTAAACCACCCAGAACTTGATGAAATCTCTCAGCCATCCCTGACCATGCATAATTTACCATAAAAAACCCAAAAACATCAAGTTTTCCTCCAAAATATGTTCCAATCATAAGCGTGCGTCGAGTGGCGCAACGCGTCGGGCAGAAAAATCTGTTTTGTGACCCAAAAAATTCAAAATGACAAAATTTTCTCCAAATTCCTTGAAATTTGGACTGAAATTCCATCGTCAAGTATCATGCTCAGCCAAAGAAGCTTCGGCCAAGATTTGAAGTGGATCGGGCATTTTTCAACGTTTCAGTGTCCTCCTGGTGCATGCAGTTTTAGTTGTAAAGTCATTGTCTTGGTCATATGACGAATTTGTGTCCATCTCCATGGTGTTGCAAGGTATATGTCAAGTGAATGTTTGGTTGGTTTGAAAATGAGAAATAGGTGTTTGTTTTCAATGCCAAATATGCCAAAGAGCAATAAGGAACTGTGAGGAATATGGGACAGTGGGAAAAGTGAATGGTGGAGTTTGTCAAGTGAAATCTGAAATGTGTTAATAGTCACTTGACTGTGTTTAGGGATGTGGGGGTTTGGGAATTTGCTACAAATTATATGGGAGAAGGAAATGAGAGGGAATGGTAGGTTTTAGAAATAGGGATAATGGGAAAATGAAAATAATTGATATGAGTGTTCTTGGAATATAAGGGAATAGGATAGGGACTGTATTAATGAGATAACAGTGAGGCAAGGGAAAATAAGGTGGCAAATGAAAAGGGTTTGGCACCAAAACCAAAATTTAAAACTTGAATTTCAAACCCTAGGAGCACTTTCTAATCAAATGGTAGGGTTTATCATTTCACCAATCAAACTCTTGAATTCATCCTTCCGAATAACACCCAACACGAGTTAAAATCAAATGGCAAGGGTGCACAACTTACTTGGATTCAAAAGAGTTGAGTCGTTTTGCAAAAAATGGGAAGCAGTGATGAAATTTGGGTTTGGAGGCTCTGTGCGCCGCACACAAACCCAGTGCGCCGTGCCTCCTGGATGCACCACAACAGTGCAATTTAACACAGAAAATTGTAGCCCAATGCGCCGTGCCCACCCTTCTATGCGTCACGCAGCTGTTACATAGACAATCTGCCTCCAAATTTACAGTTTTGCTCCTTCAAAATTCAATTTCGACTTTTCTCTTATCCTCGACGTGCAAATGATATTTAAATGGTGAAAAATATCTTGTAATGTCATGGGTTTGATTTTGCTTCTCAAAAACCCATCTTTGTAATGTTTTGTTTTGGCACTTTTTCACTTTCTAATACAACTCTGTCTTTTTGTTTCCACTTGACTTTTGACTGAAATGATGAAACTCTTGGCAATTTTTTTCAAGGATGGTGGCATTTCTTTCGGAAAAGGATGACCAGGGTTGCGCCTGAAGAATCTGACAACTAAAAAATTTGAAAATATACATAGCATTTATTACAAAGTACAAAATGACGATTTTCTTCAAAACAGAGTTTTGAAGAAAAGTCATGATCAATCATAGTAACGCTGAAATTTTGCAATGAAAACTTGTTTAAAACTTCCCTCCGCCCTGCTGGCATTATTGGACACTTTGAAGACTGAATTCGCGAAACCCTAGACCTAATAACTAAAATGACACTTTGCTGACTAAGAGACCATCCATGACTGTACATGATTGTAATATTGACTTTGATGAACAATTTTGAACTTTGACAAAACCAACAGGTACAAACATGAGGGAAATGAGAGAAAAGACCCTTCCGTCAGATAATGGCATGCCCCTAACGGAGTGCAAATGAATGAACTGAATGGGACACCTAAAAATGAAATGCAATAAGAGAAATGATCTCTGACGGAGGGATGACAAGACCGACTCTAACAGCTTCCACTAGGATGAGTGTACCTCGCGCTGCCTCTTGTTTCTCCTTTAGTAGTTTCTCCAACTCATTCTCCATCTATTTGATTTGGATAGACTGTTATATAGCTAACTTCAATAGCTTTGCCTTCTGTGATTCCTCTTCCTCAATGCCTTTGGCCAGGGGATCTTCTGTTACTGGCATCTTGAGTTACTTCCTGAGGGCTGCTATATCAGCATTCTTCTTCTTCAAAACCTCCTCCACAACCTGAACATTGGCTGGGTCATAAACCTAGCTTCACTATTAAATCTTCTAAAGACTTAATCCTTGAGTCTTTAGCCATGGCAGATATATTTTCTATCTTGAGTTGTGACTGAGCATTTGATAAGGATATTTGAAGCTTTGACAAGCTCATAGCATTACTTTTCAGGGTGGAGGCCACCATCTCTCCAGCCTGCTTTTGTAATTCCATCTGATCAATGGGATGGATATCCCTGGCTTTAAATTCAAATGATACCTTCTTGTAATCTCTTTCTCCTTGTGGTTGTGGGACCAAAGCTTCTAGAAATTCCATCTGCATCCTTTTCTTCTTAGTGTCAAAAGCATACAATAACCAACTTTGTGAACTTGGCGTCTACTTCTAGAATTGGTTGTAAGTTTTGGTCTTCAGTGCCTCATTTCTTAATTTTATTTCCTTAAATGTATCATAAACTGATCTTTCTTGACCTTCTATGGCAGGTCTGTAAGTAGATGTCTCCAAGGTCTGCTGCTGCAGAGATGTTGTGGTAGTAGATGCAGGGGAGACCATTGTTTGACCACCCACTGGAGATGGTCCAGGGGTTTCTGCGATATGAACAATTGTTTGCTACCCTAATTACCCTCCTTGATCAATATCCATATGCACTCGGGCCCTCTTCCTATATCTTATTTTTAATTCTCTACTAGAGGTATGAGTCACTAAAGGTGAATGATCCTCTCTTGGCCTTTTTCTCCCTATCTCTTTTTCTTGTTCTTTCCCCTTGTCTTCTCTTCCTTCTGAATTCTTTCTTTCTTGTGGTGTTGGGGTCTGGACACCAGGAGTGGAGAACACTCATTCTTCCTATTTTTGGATGGTATTATTCACCCATTATGTTCGATTGGCACATTTTTCAATTGAAGGCCTGTGTGTGTGAACATAGGGCGTGGACTTGATTTCCATCCTCTTCCTGGAGATGATCCCTGCAGGATCATAAGACCAAGTGAAATGGTAGCTAAATCCCATCTCCTTCAGTATCTTTTCTGCTACCTCTCTTGCTGCTCTACTATTGCAAATGAAGGGTCCAATTTGTCATTTGATCCTAAACTAAGTCTTCTTCTTTGTAGAGACAAAGTGGAGCTCATTTGCATGTATCATTTGCCTTATGTATTCCAATGCAAAGACCCTCATGGAGAGGAAATTTAGCAATGTGTAAGGAGCTAGCTCACTTCCATACACTCGAATCTCTATGTAGTTTTGATACAAATACCAATCTGGTGTCTTCACTTGTTCTGTTAGTTGCATGGTTTTTCTGATTTCCTCATTTATCCTGGGCTTTGCTGCATCATTGAGTGTGTTGATGGATAGATGTACGAATAAATCTACAAAATCGTTCTATGTAAAATCCTTTTGATCTTTTAGTAGCAGGGTAGTCCAGAATATGACAGATTGGGGCTCCTTATCTTCATTTACCTTGGACATCTGAAACTGAAACCTTCTAGACTGGAAATGGACAAACATATATATCAGCAAAGAGGAGTATTTGAAAACCTCCTCTGTGTTAAACTTCAAAAACTGCTCATGAATGGCCTCTGCAAGAAATTGAGCATAGTTGAACAGGACTGTGGGTTTAGCACCTGGGGAAAGGGTGGAAAAGAAACCTATCACAGCTTCCTCTACCCCCTGATCAATGTGATAAAATAACAAATAATATAAAATAGAAATAATGTGTTGGGTCCTATCAGAAAAGGTAGATGAGGGATAAGGAGGGTTCTTTGCAGGTATTGGGGTATCAGGGGTCATGGAAAACTGCAATTTTTTGGTCTGCTAGCAGGTTCAAGATTCTAATAAAGGGCTTCATATGAGAAAGGGGCTTCACATGAGAAAGGGACCACTTGTTCAGGAGTGGGGGCCTGCATCATCTGCTAGATGGATTGGGCATTGACTGCAAATAGGATTTCTCCTGATGGGGTGACTATGGTCCTCTGGTTAATATCATAACAGCTCCGACACTTCCTAATGAACTCTGGGAAACTATGGGTCTTTGGGAAGATGTAAAGGGGAAATTCAGTCTCCCATAGGCTAAGGTCATCTGTTCCTTCGAGGAATTGGTCCTAAAATGAGAAGTAAACATCAAACAAATTAGACTCAGACTCTGTCTCATGAATTTTGTAATATCTGTCTACTAGAGCCAATTGATCCAGGTCCACTTGTGGGTATACCATTGGATTAAAAGGCTATTGATCTAGCTTTGGAGGCATTTTCTCAATGCTTATTCTTTAACGAACCTGCAATGGAGAAAAGATAACAGAGAGAGGAACTTGAGAAGGGAAATGATAATGGGTCAACACTGGGAAGGGATATAACAGTAGGGAACAGTAACCAAGATTAACAGTCTAAAGGAGCCCTGTAATCCAGTTTCACACAGTGCCGACAATTCTTCTTTGAAATTCACGATCTCTTCAATATTACCTGCAGATTTAATTTTTGTATTAGCTTGGTGATAACTACAGAGTAAACTCTATAGTTATGCTGGCATTTGGATATTTAATAGTAATGCGGAGGTGTGGAAGTGGCACGGGTCCGTTGGGTAATGGCCCGACCATTTATGGCGCAGCGGATGTTTGAACAGGAAAGGGATGTGACTTCAAACAGACAGCGAGAGAGAAACCATGGCGCGGGAAGTGCATTAAATGGTCAAAAAGGTCTAGCTGGTTGGTGAAGTGACGCAAAAGGCTTTCCGGAGGGGGGTGAAAGTGGTAAAAGGTGTTAAGAGAGGGGGGTGCGGAAGAGCCCTAGGCGTGACACGTTGGCCGAACGGGTGGTATCCCCCCCCCCTCATGATAAATTTCGAATACAGCGGGGGCCGAAAAACGTTGTGGACCGTGTCATGTGCGGAGGAGGGCGGATATAGCGGGAAGCTGCGGGGAGCTTAACATAGATTTGATGGGGAGAGGAGAAATTAGGTCCACCGGGACTTGAAAAACCTTTAGATCTTAGTTTAGGGACACATCGCATCTGTGCTGATATCGCATTTTGCTTTCGTGGTTCTTTAAATTTTCCTTCGCGATGTCCTTTAAAACTTGCGATCTGTGCCTTGCGATCGGGTAACACCCATCGCACATCACAACTCGGTCACTTGAGTTTCTTCTTTAAAACTTGCGATGCGCGTTATACGAGCCATGACCACGTCACTTCCGTGTCACCTTGCCACGTCACCTTCCACATTAGCTTCCACATCATCTGCCATGCCATCCGCCATGTCATATCATGTCTCAGATCGGTAATCTTTACATTTTGCCTTGTTTTATAAAATCTGTTATCTATGCTCGAGTCCCACATGATATCACACATCGCACTTCATTGAACTTAACATTTACTACTCACACTTTGTCTTTCATCATTTGCGATTTGCGATTGCGATCGGGTCCCACCGTATCGCATATCACCCATCAAAGATTTTCGCATTTACCTCCTACAGCAAATCCTTTTAAAACTTGTGATGTGCGAAAAGGGTGGAAGGTAAGGAAACTTATGAAATTAAAAGTTTTATATGAGGATTTTGGCCATGTATAAAGGTTGTATGGGTCCCACCAAACCACATCGGCGGAGATTTATGCTTCGGTGATTAATTAGGAGGAGACGGTTGAAAATTGCGGGTTGCGAAGTGTAGGGTGAACGGGTCCCATTTTAATCACATATTGATTCTGCAAGGCTTATATGCGATGGTTTTCTAAATAAAATTGTTATTTGGCCGATGCAAAAGGTGACTTGGGCATGAAATAATGCAATAAAAGGGGAATGATTCTAGGGATAATGAAAATGAAAAGGTATGAATGTCGGGGTGGGTTCGTTTATGGATTAAAATTTAAAATTCAGAATATGGATAAAGTGAGGGGACAAGAAGGTAAATTAAATGAGGGCATAAATGAGGTTTGATCATCATTACCTTATCATAAACGATTCTTCTCCTTTCCACTGAACTATAAGGCAAATTCATTCATTTGATGCTCTTTGACAGTCAAGGTCTCCCTTTCTTCTCTAAAAATAAATGATATCCATAGAATATTATTTTTAGCATATAAAAAATCTAATCAGTAATTAGTCACCTTGTGATACTGTGAAATACAAGAGTCTAACAAAACACTAACTTAAGGGTGTGTCAATATTGATTATGAAACCCTAGTCTTCTTAGGGTTATTGATGAAATCTAGAAAAATGTTATTCTTTTGATGTTTAGGGTTTTGGTACTGTTATAATAGAAACCATATTCCTTTAGCATTTTTTATGATATGTATTGAAATCCTAGACCTTTAAGGTTATTGTAAATTAGGGTTTGTGAGAAAAACCCTTATAATATCTATAGTAAGATCCTAAGAATGAAACCCTAGGTGTATATTTTCTTATATGATAGAAACCATAGCCTGATCAAAATTTTTATATGTCTAACTTTAGTGTATTGATATTTGTGTCTTGGGTTTCACTAATATATGTTGTTCTGATATGCTTGTGCATGATTATGACATATATATATATATATATATAAACATATTTGTTGATGATCATAGTTTGTGAATTCTAGGGTTTTGTAACTAAGCCCTAGTAGAAGCTTGATATTCTAGGATATGGTGATTTTGCTTCCATTATGATGATAAATCTAGGGTTCACTACAAACCCTAGTAGGATTTGGTCATATTTTTGAAACCTTAGATTGTGCTATGATATATTTTTATTGTTGATATCTAAGGCTTAGTATGGAATCTAGGGTTTGCATCAAATCATGGTATAAATCTAACATGTAAATTCTGAAAATCGTTAGATGCTTTCTAGAATTGTACTTGTTTGAATTACTTCTAGTGTTTGCAATATATCATAGTAAAGTTTGTTATATCTCTTAAAGTAATATTGAGACTTGTTGATGGCTCGAAATGTTTGCCTCAACATTAGGGGAAAACCACCCGGCCGGGAACTTAAAGTAACTCTTTTTACGTTTGGAATGGTGGTTCCAACTAGTTAAACTAGGTCCAATTACATTTTATCTATATCTACTAGCTTAAATTATTCCCTTTTCTTACCAATAGAGAAGAGACATCAGATCAGCCCTCTTGCTAAATTCATGCAAGAGAGCGATCCTTAAGTTTATCTAGGGCTCACCCAAGCCACAAACTAAGTTCTTCCCCTGTATCAAGGGACTTGTAGAATGTAGAAATTCAAACTAAATGCAAATTAATTCTAAGATACAAGTAAACTAATTTTATCTCAAATTGGGAAAATTATAACCCTCTCTCAATTCAAGAGAGGATGAACTAATTAAATAGGGGAAAGAGATTGTTTATATGATTGAATCCATTATATAATTTTCATTAACTAAAGAAGTAGTCCATTTAATTAATGAAGATAAATCAAAATAGGAATGTAATTAACCAATAAGTAGTTACTTCCTAACACACTCCTATATCAATGAATTCAGATTAATTCTAAACTCTATTATGTCCCTTAGAGATAGATTGTAATATTCCAAATTTTACATATGTTTATTGGAATATTAGAGTTCTTACTTATTTTTCTTAACTAAGTAAATAAATGGGTGAAGGGACCCATAACCCCTTAAGATAAATAAATCCACTCCTAATAGTGTGAACATGGTTAATTACCTCATAAAGCTACATCATGGAATAGTGGATGTTATAGCATCATTTTTCACCCTCATGTGATTTATGATTGTCTCTTTGGCCTTGGGCACCCATTCCTACAGAGTTGAACAAAATTCATAAAAAACAGTGTTAAAAATCCCATACGCGGGTATGCCCAGACTTTTCCGCGTGTATACGCAAGTCCATATACACTTTTCTGCGTATGTCATTAAAATCATTAAAAAATATATAAAAATTCCCTATTTTCGGGTTGGGTTGATGGTTACTCCAGTAGTTCAACCACCTCAGGACGTGGCCAACTGTTTCCAACTGATTGAAACTACTTTGAGGGAGTATAAAAGCCCCTCATGTGCATGGCCTAAGGGAGTCTAGAGAAATTTATAGACATTATACTCTGTTGGAATCCCAATTCAAGTCTGATTTCCCGTGCCTCCTGCACTTTCCCAGATTTTTACAGGAAACCCTTGTTTCCTAGAGATGTTCATCCGTTTATATGTCATCTCGTGTGCACAAGTCTTGAAAGTATCCTAGCGAGGCAAGGGCAGGACGGATCCGAACGGTGGTCTGTTCGAATATCGTGGAAGGATTCAGGTGATCTCTCCACTTTTTATTACTGTACATGCTGTTCGTAATGAAGAAGAACCATCTTGTTCCTGAATTCACGTGTTAATACCTGCTTGCATATGTGAAAATATTATTATTTAAGCATTTATTATTGTTTATATGATGTTTCACATGGATTTCACTGACATTTAGGATAAATATATGTTGTACAACTATATTTCTGTGCACGTTTCTTCTTGGTTTTCAGGTTGAGGAGGAAGAAGGGTTGTTGGGGGTTTGGATCCCGTGGGATCTACATCAAACGTAGGATTACGGGTGAGTTCTACTATCGATGTTATCTAGGTTTTAGCATACAAGTGTGGTTGTGTAAGTCCTTCTTGAATAGCATGCCCTGATCTGTGGAGGTTTTGACCCAACAAACCTCTAGGGAGTTATTTCTCGAAACAGAACTGGCGACTCCACTGGGGATCACATTCTTGTGATTCCCCTGTTGGGTGGTTTCAGCTGTTTGAAATGTTTCCAACAGTTTTAACTATTATTTCCAGTCCAGTTAACTTTTTCTCAGTCAGACTGAAGACCTGATTCTTTATCCAGGCTTAATATTTTTATTTTTCATTATTTACCTTTATATACGCGAGTTTTTCTGTACACAGTCACGTATATACGTAGTTTTTGTTAAAGGAAGTCGCGTATACGCGGGTTTCCTTTGACACAGGCACGTATGCATGCTTGTTTCAAAACTGTCAAGTAGCGTATGCCTGGGTAAATTTTGAAATTTTTGATTTCTTGACTTTTTGGTCCTGTCTGCCTGTGGAGACCTATTCCTGCAGTGTCTTTTTAGTCTCTGGATTGTGTTAATAGTGGTCATTGGTCTTTTTTCTCTCTTGATTGGTTGAATACTGGCTTATCTGGAAAATCTTGTTTTTAGTGCTTGCATTTCTGGTTCGAGTACCAAGATCTCTTTCTAAGGATTCTTGGTTGTTCTGCTTTATCAGGACAAAGAGCTTCTGCTCATATACTCTTTCCTAGCTTTGTGTCTTGCTTTGCGCTTCGACTTTTGCCTATTTTTTGGTTGGTTTTCTTGAGTTCATTTGACTAGGTCTTGTTACAATTTTTGAAGAGTCTTTCTTGGTTCTTTGAAGTTTGTGATTGCTGCAAGGTTGTGCTATTCTTCTGGGCTGAGTTACTGAGTTTCTTGTCTTCTTTTTCTCATATAAATCTTGCTACTAAGTGGCACTATAAGATTTGGAGCGTTTTGGAAGTTTTGCTTGAAATTCAGAGTTGTTTGGCTTGGTAATCGGATAGTTTTCTTGGTCTCTTAGAGCTCTTCTTTTTTATAAAATTCAAAAGCTCAAAAAACATTTTGTTTTGTCATTTGCTTTTGTTTTACATTTTTGTTTTCGTTTCGTTACATATTCTGAAGCTTTGTTGAGATTTCTAGCCTTTTGTTTTTGACTTGATTTGGGAAGGGAATTGTCATTGGTTTCTTCCTCTTGTGTCAAGCATATTTTGGTGTCTTTATACTGAGAGTTTCTGATTTTGGGAACTAGTTTAGTGGACAACCGAGAAGTGATAAAACTGAAGGATTCCTGGGAAATTTCTCTTTGCTTTGTTAGATTCTGCATCTTAGAATTTGCATGCTCTTAGTTATTTGCATTAGGTGCACTTAAGCATTTATAGTCTTCTTCATAGATTTTGTGAGTGTGAGTTTGATATTTGAAAAGAAAAATTTGTTAGTCTCATAGAACCCGTGTAGAAATTTCTTTTCATCGAAAGGCAATTACTGCATTTGCATGTAGTTTGGTTTTCATTAATTTCTTTTCTACATCTTAAAACATCACAAGTTTCATTTCCATATCCCATTGACATAATATAACAGCCAATTAAAATAAGCGTTATAACTTAAAAACAACTAGCAAGTTTTTATTAAGTGTCATACACCAACTATATAGGTTGTAGGGCCTTGGATTAGGTGAGTGGAGAGTTAACTCTCCAAGGCCACTCAAACTAAAACATAGAAGTTTATTAATTGAGCGAAATCCAACTCCGTTAGGTGGACCGGGAAAGCTCTCCTCCGGAGAGTCAAGCGCGAGGGGAAGTGAAGGCCGAGAAGAGAGATACCCCCTCTCTGATTTGCTGGATCTTGCCTCAAGGCCATTCTGCCCGGCTTCTGACATGGATTGGTGCCCATAGTTTCCATTCCTAGGTTCCACACAAGTGACTGCGGGGGGGAATACCCGTGGTACCTGAGGCAGACATTGTATCACTTCCAGCAGTATTTCTAGGGGGTGCCCTTGCGAAGCTTGGGTACTTGTGCCGGCAAAGGCTGTTGTTAGGAGGTCAGTGTAACTGTTTCTATTACCTTCGCTAGTAGGCTTGGGCCGTAATTATCCCAGACTACTTTCGGGAGGTCCTATTTTTTGCTTTCTCATATTTTGGTGTCCGGTCCTAATCACCCAGAGTGGAAATACCTGAAGGCTGCTTGCTTGGTTGTATCCTAGGGATTTTTTGTAGTGAGTGCTCTTTGCTCTTAGCTTGCTTAGATTTATACTTTTTTGAGTCTAATTAAAATTTGTTAAAGTGGCTGATCAAGCGCCTTGTTGATCGAGGAGAATCCGGGGGTTATCTCCCGAGAGTGCAGAGCCTTCTTCAAGAAGGCGTAGGAGTAACATAGCAGGTGGATATCACCCTGTGATATCGGACATAGTGGAGAGTGATCCTCCACAAGGGATTGAAGGTCCTGTAATTGGTTCTGGTGTTGGTTCCGAGAGGAGCGCTCCACTCACCTCGAGAGTCTTGTTTCCAAGAGAATTAGGAATAGAAGTAGAGGAAGTACCTGAGTCTCCTCAGTCTCTTCCATCTCCTCTTCCTCCTGATTATCCGTTTGTTGTTGAGTACATCGAACCTGATTCTGCAAGACCAGAAGATCCTCCTTTTTATTCATACCTTTCGATGGCCACGACTGGGAACATGGCTTCTGCTGTGAGTGTTGCAGGCATTCAGACTTCTGCTTCAGTTGAAGGAGGAGGCACTATTGCTATATCTATGATTTCTTCTACTACTGTTGTGTTTGGCTCTGGTTTCACCCAAGCACACGCTTCTCAATCTGGTCCCTTTTGTCTTGGAATGCCCACTACTGGGATTCCTCCTTTTTCCTTCTCCGTTGTTGTAGCTGCATCTACACCCATGTCTTCCATAGCTAGTGGGTCAGCTTCTTTTCAAGGGTTCCCCTTCGAAACTGGGCATATTCCTAGTTCAAATCCTTCTTTAGGGTCTTTCCCTTTTAATTCTCAGACTCATAGTTTTAACCCTTGGTCTGGAGGTCAGATTTCGACTACTTTTTCAAGTTGGAACCCTGTATTTACAACAGTGGGGGCAGGGAATCATTTTTGCACTGGTCAACAAGTGAATGTTTCTTTCCCTTCGTCGAGTGCTTATCAGACTTTTTCCCCTCTTTCTAATGCTTGGAACCCCTATCAGGGGCTTTCTTCTTCATTTAATACTTTGGGAGGGGGAACTAGTCCGGTCTTTGGTAACTCTACGTTGGGAGGGGGTCCTTCTCCAAATGTTGGGTCTTTTCACCCAACTTTTTCTACGAGTCCTTTTTGGCAACCTGGTGCCTCGTCAAATCCAGGGTACTCTTTTCAGAATGTTGGGAATTCATCCCATCAAGGATGGAATCCTCAGGCTCTGCCTCGTTTACCTTTTCTCGCAACGTTAAACTTGCCAGATCTGTCGAAATTGACGAATGATCCGATCCGATATAGTCCGGGGTGGCCTCTGGTTCCCACCAAACTAGCTTCAGACATTTCAAAGTTTGAAGGCAAGAATGGAGAGGACCCGGTTGACCATATCACCACCTTCCATTTATGGTGTTCTTCTAACTCCCTGATCGACAATTCGATTAGGTTGAGATTGTTTCAACGCACCTTAACTGGAAACGCTCCCAAGTGGTATATTGAGTTAACTGGGGGCAGTTTTTCCACGTTTGGAGATCTGGCTACAACATTTCTAAATCATTTCCAGTTGCCCGTCCGTTATGATGTCGGGACTGAACTCCTAGCTAATTTTAAATAGGACGATGCAACCCACATTTCTGATTATATTCAGGAATGGCGGAGAAGGAAGAGGCTTATTAAAGCTCATATTCCAGGAGAATTCCTTTTGGAATGGTTTCCGAAATCTCTGCAGTCAGATATTTCTAAGGATGTATCCCTGTTCAGGGTATTTTCCAAGGAGCAAGCCATTTTTAGGGCCCAGCAGCTTGAATTGATATATTCTCAGTCTGGGGTCCTTCATAAATATTTTCCTAATTCTCCTCGCTCCAAATTGGACTTATCCAAGACTAAACCCGGTCCTCATGGTGATGGACTTATCGGGTCGATCAATAGTGGTGCAGCTAACCTGCTTAATCAATTGCAGCAATTGTCTATACAATCTGCTTCTTCTGGTCAGGCTGTGCCTGCTGAATCATCACCTTCTCAATCTTTGTCGGTAAATGTCGTTCAGACTTTTAACCCTAAAGAAAATCAACAATCCGAAGGGAAGAAGAAGGGACGTAATAAGAAAAAGGGCAATAATGGGAAGGGTAATGCAAATAAAACCAACGAGCATGTTGGTGAGGGTCCAAAGGATAAGAAGAAAGTGAAGTTTCCATGCAAGTTATGTGCTGGAGACCATCTTACTCACCTTTTCCCTAAAATTCAGGATGCGTAGTGCTTGTTAGCTCAGAATGGTTCTTCCAGTTCCCAAGTTGTGTTGACAAACCCGTTTCCCCAAGGGAAACAGCTAGTTGTTGGCGCAAATCAAAATACTGGGGCTTCCTCTGGAGGCACCCAGGAAGAGGAAATTCCATCAAACATATACATGATGAGTGCTCACGTGGATGTCGCCACGAGATCCCGTGATTATGGTGAAGATGAGTCTTCGAAAGACAAGGGTGCTCCCGATGCTACTGAGCCACTTCACATCACGAAGCCTACTGTTGAGCCTATACCTCGAATGCCCAAAGCATCTACTAAGCGTACGATGATTAATCCAAATGCCAAGGCTACCCAGAACTACTCTATTGTAGAAGATCTGGCGCAGATTCCTTGTGCCATGTCGGCTCTTGAGGTGCTCCAGTCTTGTCTGACTCAGCGCAGTGCTCTGCTCACTACTATTGGGGCTGTCGATCCAAAGAACTCTCTTATGATTAATTTTGATATGACTAATTTTAAAAAGAGACTCCCCCATCATATGGCTTTTCATATTAAATCATCGTACCGGAAATGCAATATTTTCCAGACAGTCATTGATGAGGGTGCTTCCACTTGTGTGATGTCTCTCACATGTTGGAAGGGAATTGGATCTCCCGCAGTTTTTCTATCTGCTACTCTTCTGACTGCGTTTGATGGTCATTCTCACAGACCGCATGGTATTGTCCCAGCCTTGCCCATCTGTGTTGGGGGAAAAACTGTAAATATAGAGGTGGAGATAGTTGATGCAATCTTGGACTACAACCTTCTGTTAGGGAGAAACTGGATTTATGAGATGGATGCCATTGCATCTTCATTATTTCGGATTATTTGTTTCCCTCACGAAGGGAGGATTGTTACGGTGGATCAACTGGACTGTCCTCCTGTAGACCCGAATGCATCTACTGAATCAACTATTCCAAAGTTGGATAATACCAAGGCACCTGTTGAGAATTTAGGGGTTGGAATGTATTCTTCGTTGATGGGTACTTTTGATATTCCACCTCCTACTGTTCATATAAATGCAATTTCATCCTCCAGGGCTCCTCTTCGAAGAGAGTTCTTCAGAACTCATTATTTTTTGGACCCTTGGACCTTACCTTCCCCTACAGCCACATTAGCGGAAGGTCAAGTGGGTGGAATGGCATTTCCAATTTCTGCAGCTGAGCTTGCTTATCAATCTATTGTTGACTCTGCAGAGTCCATTCCAACTCCTCTTTCTCTGGAGGAATTGTATGGCGATGTGGCTCCGGCTTGGACACTTAGTTCTTCTTCTGCCTAGGATTGCCTTGACACCACTCGTCCATCTGAAGAGGCCATCCTGGAAGCTATGACTGGTATAGATAGACCATGGGATGATTTGCATCATCGGTCTTACTTTTTACCTGATTTGAGCGAAGTTGAATCAAGTTTTCCAAGCCCTGTGTCTATTGATCCTGTTCACCCAGTCCTGAACCCTTTAGCACCAACACAGATACATGCTAAAGGGAACATGGCTGTGATTTCTCCAACTATCCCGATGAACATTTCTAGGGATCCCAATGTTATAGAGAATGTCTTCATCGGAGCTTAATGTTCCCCTGAAGAGATTCAGATTTATACTGATCTCTTTAAAGAGTAAAGGGATGTGTTCGCTTGGTCTTATGAGGAAATTCCTGGTATAGATCCATCTATTGTTCAGCATGAGATCAAGACTTACGAAAATGCTAAGCCTGTGAGGCAAAAACTTCGTCTGGTCAATCCTAGGAAGGCTGCAGCTATCAAAGCCGAGGTAGAGAAGTTTCTCAAGGCGGGATTCATTTTCCCTGTTCCTTTGACTGAATGGGTTTCGAACCCTATTCCCGTAGATAAAAAACAAGGAAAAATTCGAGTTTGCATTGATTTCAGAGACCTTAATAAAGCATGTCCAAAAGATAATTACCCCACACCATTTATAGATCAGATTATTGATGAGTGTGCCGGTAATGAGATTTTCTCCTTCATGGACAGTTTCTCCGGATATAATCAAATTACTATCCGTCCTGAAGATCAGCATAAGACTGCCTTTATTTGTCCCTGGGGTAATTTTGCTTACAAGAAGATGCCTTTTGGTCTTAAAAATGCTGGGGCTACCTTTCAGCGGGCCATGTCATATGCCTTCCACGACATCAAACAGATTATTGAGGCATACTTGGATGATTTAGCTGCTCATTCTTGAAAGAGAATGGATCATCCTGCTCACCTCCGGACAGTATTTGAACGATGTAGTTTCTATAAGATTAGATTGAATCCAAACAAGTGTTTTTTCACGGTTACATCCAGTCGATTATTGGGATTCATTGTGTCTAGGGAAGGGATTAGGGTAGATCCCTTCAAGGTTGAGGCAATACTTCGGTTGCCTCCCCCGTCGTCTATTCGTCAACTTCAAAGTCTACAAGGAAAAGCTAATTTTCTTGGGAGATTTATCGTAAATTATGCTTAAGTTACCAAAGGATTTATGAGATTGTTGAAGAAGGGAGTTCCATTCTTTTGGGATGAATTCGCTCAATGTTCTTTCGATGCTTTGAAAAAAGCATTGACCTCTACTCCTTTATTGAGTCCACCTGATTATAGCGGGGATTTCCTTTTGTATCTTGCAGCAGCAGAATCTACCATTGGTATGGTTCTGGTTCGGGAGGATGATGCTCTCGTAGAGCATGTTATATACTATCTTAGTCGAGGCTTGGTAAGACCTGAACTCTGGTATACTCTGATAGAAAATCTGGCTTTAGCAGCTGTTCATGCTATGCAGCGACTCAGACATTACATTCTTCTACGAAAAACTTATGTTTTGGCAGTAGCCAATCCATTTCAATTTGTTCTCAGTAGGCGAGTGATTGGGGGCAAATACAATATATGGATTGTGATTTTGCAAGAATTTGATCTTGATTTTATGTCTGCCAAGTCCAAGAAATCATTGGTTTTCGCGGAATTGATTTCTGAGTTGCCCTGTGGAGAGGAGATAGTCTATGATGAATCCTTCCTGGATGAACATTTGTTTCTTATCTCTCCACAGGATCCTTGGTATGGAGATATCATTGTGTATCTTCAGACTGCGAAGTTTCCCTCTACTTTTTCAAAAGATGAGCGTCGTAAGTTGCGTCACTTGGCTAAGAATTACTTGATTATTGGTGATGCTTTATACCATCGAGGGGTTGATTCAATCCTGAGACGTTGCTTAACTCTCGAAGAAGCTGAGGTTGTGCTGAATGATTCCCACAGTGGAGCTTGTGGTGGTCATTTATCTGGGCTTGCTACAGCCCAAAAGATCTTGCGTGCTGGGTACTTTTGGCCTTCGATTTTCAAAGATTGTATGGAGTCGGTCAAAAAGTGTCATCCATGTCAAGTTTATACTCGAAAAATGCGCGCTCATCCAGCTCTGCTTTTTCCAGTCATTACTGTCGGTCCCTTTACAAAGTGGGGTATTGATTATACTACTTGTAACCCGCCTTCGGCTAAAGGTCACAAGCACATTATTGTAGCAGTAGACTACTTTACGAAGTGGGTCGAGGCTATGCCTACTTTTGGGAATGATGGTGAGACTGCAGCTCTTTTTCTTTTCAACCAGGTTATTTCTCATTTTGGTATTCCTAGAGAGATTGTCACTGATCATGGCAGTCATTTTCAGAATAGCATGATGGCTGAGTTGGCTCTAAAATTAGGTTTCCGGCAGGAGCATTCATCTCCGTATTATCCTCAGGCCAATGGGCAAGTGGAAGCCGTGAATAAATCCTTGAAGACAATTCTTCAAAGGAAAATCAATAAAGCTCAATCCAACTGGCATATCATGCTATATCCTGCACTTTGGGCATACAGGACGTCAGTGAAAACTGCAACTGGCTTTACTCCATTTCAGCTAGTTTACGGGTTGGAATCCGTATTTCCTATTGAATGTGAGAATACTTCTCTTAAGTTAGCTGTTGAACTTCTTCCTGACACTTCTAGTCTTGAAGAACGTCTCCTTCATCTGGAACATCTCGATGAGCAGCGTCGGGATGCCGCCACGATGAATGAAGCGCATAAAAACCGAGTTAAAGTTTAGTACGATAAGGCGGTCAAGCCTAGGGTTTTTTCGGAAGGTGACCTTGTTTTGGTCTATGCCCAAGAAAAATATGCCCTGGGGGCAGGAAAGTTTAAGTCTATGTGGTATGGCCCCTTTATCGTTAAAAAATTCCTTAAAAAAGGAGCATATACCTTGGTTGATTTTGAAGGGAATGAGTTTCCGGAGCCTAGAAATGGGCTCTATTTGAAAAATTATTATGCCTAGGCTTTGGCCTGGAATTTTGCTTTTGTATATAGTAGTTTTGCTTTGTACATATCTAGTTTTTCGATCTTTGACGGGATGGTGATGTTTTTGATCTGCTTTGGCAGGTTGTGTCGGATGTCATGAGTCATTTTGGTTTCACCGATGGTGCTAGTAGACACACCCAGAACTTGACTTCCGCGGCTTGGGTGCTTCATCATCCATCCGGTCAGCTGTTAGTATCAAGAGGAGTCTGCATTGGTCCTGCTTCCAATAATATAGCAGAATACACTACAGTTATTTATCTACTCTCGGAGGCAATATCTTTGGGTGTTGATTCGTTGGTAGTTTTCTTGGACTCCCAGCTGGTGGTGTCGCAGTTGAACAATACTTATCGGGTTCGAGATCCATTTTTACTCCAGTTGTTCTTGAGGGTACGTTTGTTACAAAGATCATTTCAATTTTTAACTTTCATTCATATTCCTCGAGCTGACAATTGGATGGCAGACTCATTAGCTAATCAAGCAATTGATTGGCATATTAATCATTCAATACATTAAAATTTAAATCATCAAAAGCATCATACATTTTTATACATTTGTCACATCACATCAAAAATCGTTGTATATATATCAGAGTGTTTAAAAAACTATACAAAAATTTGGATCCATAAGTCATACAAAATTTGGGCTTATGCCCGATCATGTTCAAATCTCAAAAAATATACAGTCATCCAGTAAATCATATATATCTACTCCTGTGGTCCCTGCCCAGAAGTTGTGTTCCTATAGAACACGATCGCAGTCACGACTCGGCGGAATAACCGCACCTAGTCTCGAGGTACTCCTACTACTCGTCTCTGGATGACCTCGGGTAGATCTTCCACTGCAGCCATAGGCACTTGGCGGGTTAAACCCTCCAAGTTCCTCTGTACAACATGGAGGGTTATGTCTGAGTCTACTGTATCTGCCTCGCCTCTACGGTGCTTGTGTCGTGGGTAACCATCAGGACGGACTGGTCCAATATCTGTATCATGATCATTATGATATTGTAATTCACTTTGAATCTAAACAAAAACATGTTTTATTTTTTCATACATATTGAAAAAATCCAAAAAATCATATAAGTTAAAAAATTGCAATCTTACCGACTGTACCCCATGCCGCGCCAGGTGGAAGGACGAGCTCTGGATCGCCACATAAATCCATCCCCGCATAGGGATAGTCCTCCACAGCAATGATTTGTTCTCCCCACCATTGGAAGAACTCATCATCCCAGGTGGTTCGGGGAACTTCACTTCCCCCCAGTCTCTTCATCAAGTCAGCCCATCGGGCAATTCTTGGGTCCCTTGGACTGCTGATAGAAGAGATCACTTTGGGTCTCGGCCCAGGAATCTTCTCGAAGAAGAATGTCATCAAGATTGTACCATATCCGAAATGTTTTGTCTTTGCTTTTCGGATGGAAGTCAATTGTTGCTTCATGTTCATTAGTAGAGCTGTGCACCAATCATATAAATGAGTTAAGCATTCCACAGCTATACTCATTTGAGTCCTGGATGCCTGGTGTAGGGAAGCAGATCCTGCTACCCTACCAATGGTAAAAAGGAGAATTTTCATGTGCAAGTCTCTTAAATCCTTGATAGCAATTTGAGTCCCAACTTTCTTGGAACCCTCTACGCAGTAGACGTGGACGTAATCTTCCACGGTGAGCCCTCCCAAAGGTTTGCCATGTAAATCTACTGGCTCCCCCCTCCGGGAGAGTCCAGTAATAAAATAGATATATTTCACTTCGATACGTATGGGCATTTGATCTATTATGAAACAATATTCTTCTAGTTCCCAATAATTCACAAGCATTTCGAGCAACCGAACATTACTCTTCATATTTGGCATTTTGAAAAATTTGAGCAATCCACAATTTCGAAGAATATTGAGCGATAATTGGTCCTGCATTACTTCATTGTTAATGGCATTGTGCTCACGCTCTCTCCATGATATAGTCATCCTGCAAAAATTCAATAATTTTTCCGTTAGAATCACGTTTTTTCATTTCGGGTTGCTCATACGCGACTTTTTCTGTACACAGTCGTGTATATATGCGGCTTGGTCAATATAAACCCACGTATGCGCAGAACCGTAATTTTAAAAAAATAATTCTACGGTGAAATTTACAAATTTTAAACCTATGAACGGACAAAATTGATCACAAGGATGGATTAAGAGCTTACCTAACAAATTCGGCAAAGTTTGATGGTCGATTGCTCTTGTTTTGACGAAAGAGGCTTTTTCTCCAGAGCTCTTTTTCTCAATTCAGTAAGTCACAATGAACCAAATGTGAGGTAACTTGTCTATTTATGCCCAAAAAGTTGAAAATTTTCGCAAAAATTTGTTATGCTTATTTTTCAATCTATCTTAAGCTGCATAACCCAGATGCTTGGAAGTGCCCAGATTGGTATATTTTCAGGTACATTTTGATGAACTCGAGATTTTTTCTGGTTTTTTATCCATGACTGCTGACCCGTCATGGCAGGTATATGATCTTCACTGGCATATAGGTTAGGGAATTCACGTTCCGTTGCATTTTGCATACTAGCCTCCATTCTGATCACTTGCCATAGGGTCGATCCCATCAGGTCATGAGTATTTCACCCATTTCACTCGCCGATTATTTAATCATGACTTGGTGGTAGAGCCTTTCTTTACATGGGCTTCCTAGTTAGTTCCTCGCTATCACTTGTTGCCCATGCTGCGTTTTATGTAGGCTCGGGAGTCCTCTTTAGTCCCACCATGACTTATGTGTTGAAGCTTCATTCTTCTTCTTCTCCACTATTATTTTTCTGGCTATTACCCTAGAGGCTCCCTGGTGTTGTTAAGTTGTATTACTGCATTGCATATTGGCTACTTGTTTATCCTGGCCTTTAGCCGGCTTCATTTTGGACTCAATGTTTAAGCCAACTTTTGACCTTGACTGTCTGTACAAGTTAACCATTGCATGCACTTAGCTATCGCGACTTGACACCCTTTTACCCATGGATGGAACATTCCTCTGAGTATCGCTTACCAGTTTCCACCACCTTGCATTGAGCATAGGATCGTTCCAATCCCAGGAACTAGTGCATCTATTTCTTGATACTCGTTCTATCCATTGTACCATAGCATTCTTTTATTCTTTTTCAGGCTTATTATATGAAAAAGACAAAAAATCAAATATAACAAAAAGAGCGGGAACGGGATGTATCTTCGTTGTTTTGATGGCAGTACAGAGTCAGTTTGTCGCCCTTGAACAAAGCACATATACTTATATATATTTTCTTCATTTGGGATGGTTTTAGTTTTGACCTAGGTTCAGCCTTTACCATGTTTCACTTGTCAGTTCTCCCCCGGTTGGTTATCTCTTCCAATCATATGGAGAGTTTGTTCTGCCTCCTGCATAACAGACTTATACAGTGTCACTTTTTACTGCCATGGTCATCACGAGTCGTGCTTTTTTTCAAGGGAAGTCTAACCAGAGTCGGCCATTCTGCGGTGTCTCTTGACTCATTATTCAGTCGGCCTTCCCGGTCTTGTCAGTATCTTGTTCTATCACATCAGATGTTTTGGTCTTCTGCTCGTGCTGGTTTGAGAAGGTCTCCATTGACTTCTTGCTGGCGGGTTTGTCTCTCATCGACTACGACATATTGCTCTGAGAGTAAACCTAGAGCCGCACCCTGGCCCTATTTCCATCATTGATAGGTGACCTTGTGCTCAGCATTTGATCATCATTATGGGTCTTTGACCGAGTGGTTTCCCCTGTGTTCGATGTCAGCATACATTATCACACTTGGGATTCGTGCAGTACCTTGATTTCCATTTGACCCTATTGGTGGATATCTCGCCTTTGTGTCAGCTTTCATTATTGGTTGGTTCAGAGGGTTTCTTCCGTGCGCTAGCTTCATCTTGTGCATGTCGAAAACGTACTTTGGTTTGGTTCCGTCACTCTACTTCATCCGATTCCTTCCAAATCTTGGCCTGCGGGTTACACTCGCGCTGGACTGATGTGGGATGCCTTAATGCCTTCCTTCCAGCAGATATTTTCCCATCGACTCCAACTCATTGCTCTAGGAATAAGTTCTAGAGTCTTTTTGTCAGTACCTTAGGGTTTGCAGTCATCAGTGGCAGACTCTTCGCTATCGACAGTGGGGATTCATCATTGCCTCCTGATTGGTAGATTATTTCAAGTGTTCGACTTCAAATCATTCATTCGCACTTGTTAGATTGTACTGGGGCACCTTGACACTCATTTTCATTATTGGTGGGTTGTCTCGTGTTGGTTAACGGTTTACATTATTGACCGGTAATCCAACGATTTCTCACATGGTCGACTTCAGCTCATTTATTCCCATTGTGTAGAATTGTGCCGTCGAGATCGGTGAAGACCTCGGGTTGCATCAGCATTTTTTCGGTTCACTTTTGATTGTCCATTCACTTTCTGCCAGTGATGTCGTTCACCCTTATATGTTGTAGTGTCAGTACAGCAGCATCTTATATGTTGGCTCCCGAGTTGTGTGATTGTACCATGTGTTCCACCTCTTATGATTTGGTACTTGGATATTCAGTTACTTTTATGATCAGACATTCAATTTTAGCATCATTGATGAGCTTTCTATATGTGATAGTTGGACATTGATTTCGACTTGTACTTCTGGGCCATGCTCAGATGATTCATTGTGTACTTTCAGTTCAGTTATAATTGTATACATTTTGGATCCATTCTGTACTTCCTATATGATGTATTTTTGACTGAGCATGGGTATGCCCGCCTCAGCATGAGTTGACTCTCTGTTTTCTTTCATTGGTTTTTGGCAGGCTGAAATCTGGTGAAGTCATCTCTTGTCCTTGCGAAGTTCTTTCTATGTGCATAATACATTTCGGCCATCATGTACCCCTTCTGACCTCATATATTAGGGGGCATCTGTTATAGCATCATTTTTACCCTCATGTGATTTATGATTGTCTCTTTGGCCTTGGGCACCCATTCCCACATACTTGAACAAAATTCATAAAAAACAGTGTTAAAAATCCCATACGCAGGTATGCCCAGACTTTTTCGCGTGTATACGCGAGTCCATACACACTTTTCCGCGTATGTCATTAAAATCATTAAAAAATATATAAAAATTCCCTATTTTCATGTTGGGTTGATGGTTACTCTAGTAGTTCAACCACCTCAGCACGTGGCCAACTGTTTCCAACTAATTGAAACTACTTTGAGGGAGTATAAAATCCCCTCGTGTGCATGGCCTAAGGGAGAGAGAAATTTATAGACATTATACTCTGTTGGAATCCCAATTCAAGTCTGATTTCCCGTGCCTCCTGCACTTTCCCAAATTTTTACAGGAAACCCTCGTTTCCTGGAGATGTTCATCCGTTTATATGTCATCTCGTGTGCACAAGTCTTGAAAGTATCCTAGCGAGGCAAGGGCGGTACAGATCCGGATGACGGTCTGTTCGAAGATCGTGGAAGGATTCAAGTGATCTCTCCACTTTTTATTAATGTACATGTTGTTCGTAATGAAGAAGAACCATCTTGTTCTTGAATTCACGTGTTAATATCTGCTTGCATATGTGAAAAGATTATTATTTAAGCATTTATTATTGTTTATATGATGTTTCACATGGATTTCACTGACATTTGGGATAAATATATGATGTACAACTAGATTTCCATGCACATTTCTTCTTGGTTTTCAGGTTGAGGAGGAAGAAGGGTTGCTGGGGGTTTGGACCCCACGGGATCTACATCAAACGTAGGACTACGGGTGAGTTTTACTATCGATGTTATCTAGGTTTTAGCATACAAGTGTGGTTGTGTGAGTCCTTCTTGAATAGCATGCCCTGATCTGTGGAGGTTTTGACCCAACAAACCTCTAGGGAGTTATTTCTCGAAACAGTGGAGAAGCTTATTAATGAATTAAGAGTCGGGATCAAACATCATTAATAAGAAAGAACATGGAGAGATGAAGGAGTCAAATAAGATCTAGGAGGAATCAAAGTAAGATCATAAATCAATAAATGATGAGATGATGGAGGAAGTCATGCATTAATGCACACATGATGGAGAGGGTGAACATTAAATGCAGAGATCATGGAGATCATGGAGAGACAATGCAGTCTATATGGAGACCTATGTCCACATGTGCATCGCAGTTATGAGGTGGGCCAAGGCATGGGAAGGCTCATGATATATATAATGAAGATGAAGGCAACATTATAGGCAGGTTTTGTATTATTGATTTGAGATCTGTTTAGATCTAGATTTGACATTTGACATTTCTATGAACGCTTATGTTGTTTAGCTAAGTCTACAATGTTGTCTAGCACAGGGTGTTCCTGAGCGGGAATCCCACCCTTACCCACGGGGGACTTCGAGTTCCTACTCTGGGAAGGTTATTCTGAGCTCCCATTCATCATCAAGCCCTGGTACCACATTTTTCCTACTCTCTGCAGCCCATACATCTTCAGAAATAACACATTTCTTCATTAGGGTTTGAGAGGAGGAGGTTGTCCTTTAGAATGTCAGCTGAGGAACCAGTGGAGGGTTCATCCTTTTACTTTGAACTTCAAGATCAGCCTTCCAGCACTTCAGATGTATATCAAGCATCAGGCCAAACATATCATACCTCCATGCAGCAGCAGTCCCATCAAGGATTGCGCAGTCCAGTCCTATAGATCCTTTGGAGGAGGGAAGTTTCCAGTACTTCAGCTGGAAATCCTGTGAGGGATCTTCCCCTCATTTTTACTTATTATTTCCATCATCCTTGAGCTGAATAGACATATTTTGCGGTAGGCATCAGCCTCTCCCTCCTAGACAATGTAGTCTTTCTAGCTGTTGTGTATGCATCAGTTGTCATCTTGAGAGTAGGAAGAAGAATCTAGATCTCAAGCTTCTAGCTTGGAGATCTAAAGGAGGGATCAGCCCTCAAAGCATAGATCTGATATATAGCACATTGTAGCTATCTTACATCATTTTATACTTAAAATCTACATAACCCAGCAGTCAAGGGATCAAACCTTAGGAGGGTGAATTTCTGATCTTCTTAGATCTGGATTTCCTTTTTGGGTTATTTTGGGTTTCCATCATAGTGCCTAGATCTGCAATATTCGCATCATCAAAGCTCCAGAGCACCATAGATCTACAGTTTCCCTTTCAGCCAACAACTATAAGATCATCATCAGCTGAAGGTACAATGCAGTATAGATCTTCCAGTAGCTCTAGTTACGCAATTGCTTCTTTGGCATGATTTCAAGGTCATTCTAGGCCACTTCTTTGGCTTGAGTGCTTCTATTTTATGCATTGTTGTACTTATCATCCATTTCCAAATAATAAAATGGCTCACCTATTTTTTCTATATCTATGTTGTTCATAACTTATGTGTACATATTATGTTGTTTCAAATATTTTGTTTGTGTATTGCTGCATTCTCCCCTTTAGGATATTACAATGGTATCAGAGCATGATCTTTGGCTCAGCTTGTGGACATTCTTGAAAACATAAGAAAATCATATAGTAGAGTCTGTAAATAATGGAGGGATTAATTTTTACAGCATCTCTCTTTAGAACTATGAAGGATCTCTCCAAGGAGATCAATGAAATGAAGAGAGAAAGGCAGAGAGAAGCCTCAAGAAGGTTTCATAATGAAGAAGGTCCCAGTACTTCTTATCAACAGGAAAGAAGACCGGAGAAGCATAGAGCTCCTCAAATATCTACTATGCCCACTTTTTTTAAAGAGGAAAGTGAATGAAATGGAGATAGAAGAAATTTGGAGCCTGAAACTCATGAGACTCTAAGTCTATATCTTGAAGAGTATAAAACAAAGTCTAGAGCATTCAAGGAGAATCTAACTCTCCAAGAGTTTTTTCAACTCAAGTAAGAACGAATATCCTACAAAAGTAATAGATGAAAGAGGCATAATATATTCTATTTTCCTGCATTTGATGGATCTTCCTCAAAGCGCTACAAATTCTTGGAGGAAAGAGTTAGATGCATTCTTCATGCTACATCCTGTAGTTGAGAAAGAGGTTGTTCAGATTGCAGCTCTTCACCTTCAGGGTGAGGCAAATGAATGGTGGTTTGGTCACATGGAGCATGAAAAAGTGACTAAATATTCAAACTTCTTTTAAAGGATAAGGAAGGAGTCTGATAAAAGAGAACCAGAGAAATTTCACAAAGGGACATTTCCTAAGAATCCAAGGGAGAATGTCATTCTTTTCACTCTGGACAAAGAGTCACTTCATTCACCACAAGTTGCAGAAGTACTTGTATCAAGAGAAGAGGCACTTGCATCTTTGAAAGGTAGTCTTAAGCTCTTAACATATAGAGTCCCATGCATGATTCAAGAGATTCATGAGGAAGAGGAGGCAAATTCCATCATTGGTGCATTGATAAAAGAACAACCATCACTCTTACCAGTAGTTGGAGAGAACATTGCACTAGTTGAAAGAAATCTTGTGATCTTGCAAGATGTTCCCAAAAATCAGTTCGTGCAAGGTTTGAAATAATTTCCATCCCATATTGTTTAAGCACCTCTTATTGAAGCTTGTGGGGACATGCCATCAGGGCCATTGCATAACCAAGGACTAGAGAAACATGTTGATTTGAAGTAGCAACCTATCACTGCACAAAGGACCCTTGATCTAATCAAGGAAAAGATGAAGAGCTATCCCAGTTGTCATTGTTGAGATACACTCAACCCTTTGAGTTGAAGTGTGGAGTTTCAGAAGATGGGATGAGTATGATCCTATGTACAATTCCAGGCTATGATTTTATAATTGTACCTTGCCATGAGACAATAGATACAGTGTTGTTAATGAGCAGAAGTGATGAGAATAGGAGTACCCATTCATTGTTGGAGCATTCCAATGGAAACTTCACTCATGAAGCATTGGAGATTCAGATGATAGATGGTATACATCTTGAGATGGGAAATATTTTTCCTTTTCAACATGAGACTTTCTCAATGAGCATCTCACAACTCAAAGAGAAACTTCTACCTAGCATATTTAGAACCTTATGGGTTTTGGAGGGTCAATGATGAGAGGATCTCACGGAGAGATCTCATGGGAGGTGCACTTCAACATATCATGGAGTGAAAATTTCTTCAACAGTTTGAGGAGGTTGGTGTCCTACAATGGGAGTATACCAAGTTTATGCATAATGAGATCCAAAACTCATATTGGAATGATTGGTTTTTGATGTGGAGCAAGGGGTTTCAAATCCACTTGCAAAGCTATGATGCAGACCAACAAGAAGCTTGGTTGCACTGGTTGCTCTTGGGTGAGTATGATTACTACCCAACAACACATATTTTCATGATCCATGCCTTGCACAACACTGATGTAATGAAGGAGGAGGCATGGTTTCACTGGCTGCTCTTGGGTGAGTATGGTTACTACCCAATGGCTCTTATTTCTTTGACCCATGCCTTACATATCAATGGTAGAATGCAGCAAAAGAAGGCATGGTTACTTTGGTTGTTGTTAAGAGAGTTTGGCCATCACATGACATCTCCCATTTCTATGTGTTTTGTATTGTTTGGAACATGGCATAACACTCTCATGATGTGTAATGATGGAGTTTGTTTGTATTGGGTTGATATGACATTCCACATGTCAATCAGTATGTTGTTTTTGCTCCATGATCCACATGATAATGTGAAGAGGCAACAAGAGATATTTTTTCTATGGTTACTCTTAGGAGAGTTTGGCTTGACATACTCCCCTACTTTGCATGGTAATGATGGAGAATGGCAGCAAGAGGCATTCCTCTGATGGCTCTTATTGGGAGAGTATGGACAGCATACTTGGTATGATGATGATGTGGTGGGGCAGCAAGATGCATTGTTGTGTTGGCTTCTCTTGAGATAATATGGCCAACCCACTTGGTATAATGATGGTATGGTGTGGCAGCAAGAATCTTTGTTGCAATGGTTTCTGTTGGGAGAATATGGTTTGACATATTTAATGCCTACCTATATGTATCTAATTCTTATTTTGAACAATATTTGGATGATGCTTGGATCCAACAAGGCCAACGGGGCTAAATATGGAAGTAGGGAGAGGCATATTCTACTTCATGAAGCATGGAGTGGAGGAATTTTTTGTGAATTGGGACTTTCCTTTTGTGGCAGGAACCACTTCATTTCATGTATCTCATGCATTGATGATGATGTTGGACAACATGTGGCTGTCACTTAGGACTTCATTGAAGATGAGGGACATCTAATTATGCAATTCAAGGTCACTCTAGACATTATAGAGAGACAACTTTGGAGATAGGCATGCATAACATGTTGCAGAAAATGGGGAGGCCTTCCTTGTGAGGATGCCATTTTGGAAAAGATATATGGCTGGAGCATCTACTTTTGCAGTTTCTTGAGGACAGGCAAAATTTTGGCAGGGAGGACTGTAATATTCCAAATTTTACATCTGTTTATTGGAATATTAGAGTTCTTACTTATTTTTCTTAACTAAGTAAATAAATGGGTGAAGGGACCCATAACCCCTTAAGATGAATAAATCCACTCCTAAGAGTGTGAACATGGTTAATTACCTCATAAAGCTACATCATGGAATAGTGGAAAAGTGGGGATCAAACATCATTAATAAGAAAGAACATGGAGATGAAGGAGTCAAATAAGATCTAGGAGGAATCAAAGTAAGATCATAGAGCAATAAATGATGAGATTATGGAGGAAGTGGTGCATTAGTGCACACATTATGGAGAGGGTGAACATTAAATGTAGATATCATGGAGATCATGGAGAGACAATGTAGTCTGCATGGAGACATATGTCCACATGTGCAACGCAGTTATGAGGTGGGACAAGGCATGGAAAGGCTCACAATCTATATAATGAAGATGAAGGCAACATTAGAGGCAAGTTTTGTATTATTTATTTGAGATTTGTTTAGATCTATATTTTTCATTTGACATTTCTATGCACGCTTAAGTTGTTTAGCTAAGTCTGCAGTGTTGTTTAGCACAGGGTGTTCCCAAGTGAGAATGCCACCCTTACCCATGGGAGAATTTGAGTGCCTACTCTAGGAAGGTTATTTTGAGCTCTCATTCATTATCAGGCATTGGTGCCACATTTTTCCTACTCTCTGCAACCCATACATCTTCAGAAATAACGCATTTATGCATTAGGGTTTGAGAGGAGGAGGTTGTCCTTTAGTATTTCAGATGAGTAACCAGTGGAGGGTTCATCCTTTCATTTTTTGCTTCAAGATCATCCTTCTAGCACTTCAGATATATATTAGGCATCAAGCCAAACATATCATACCTCCATGCAGCAGCAGTCCCATCAAGGATTGTGTAGTCCAGTCCTGTAGATCCTTTGGAGGAGGGAAGTTTCTAATACTTCTGTTGGAAATCCTGTGAGGGATCTTCCCCTCAATTTGTACTTATTATTTCCATCATCCTTGAGTTGAATAGACATATTTTGCAGAAGGCATCAGCCTCTCCCTCCTAGACAACATTTTTTTTCCAGCTATTGTGTATGCAACAGTTGTCATCTTGAGAGGAGGAAGAAGAAGCTAGATCTCAAGCTTCTAGCTTAAAGATCTGAAGGAGGGATCGGCCCTCAAAGCATAGATCTGATCTATAGCACATTGCATCTAGATTACATCATTTTATGCTTTAAATCTACATAACCCAGCAGTCAAGGGATCAAACATTAGGAGGGTGAATTTCTAATCTTCTTAGATCTAGATTTCCTTTCTGGGTTATCTTGGGTTTCCATCATAGTGCCCAGATCTGCTATCTTTGCATCATCAGAGCTCCAAATCACCATAGTTATATACTTCCCCTTTCAGCCAGCAGCTTTAAGATCATCCTCAGCTAAAGGGACAATGTAGTATACAGTTTCCAGCAGCTCCAGTTATGCATTTCCTGCTTTGGTGTGATTTCAGGGTCATTCTAGGCCACTTATTTGGCTTGAGTGCTTCTATTTTATGCATTGTTGTACTTATCATCCATCTCCACATAATAAAATGGCTCACCTATTCTATCTATATCTATGTTGTTCATAACTTATGTGTATATATTCTATTGTTTCAAATACTGTGTTTGTGTATTACTTCATTCTCCCTTTTGGGATATTGCATAGATCCTATGGGGCTTCAATAGCATAAACTATTGCCATGACAATATTGCTCAGTATCATCAGCAATACACTATTTAGAATGGAAAATTAAAATCAATTAAATAAATTCTAACAATGAAAAATTAGCTTACATCTCAAACAACAGTGCATATGAAATGAAAGTTGATTGAAGCATACCAAAATCTCATTACAAGTCTGTAGTCCTTGAGCAACTCCATCTCCTTGGAGAAATTTGAAACAATAGTGCCAGACAAAGTTTCCCTTTGGGAAATGAAAATACTATTTTTTCTCCACAAATTACCTCACAATACATAAAAATAGTGCTAATGTACAACAAGCTTAAATCACAAAGTTTTCCCCTGACCTCAGATCTAAAATTTTTCTCTTACCTATAGCTATATTATCCTATTACAATAATGCTCTAAGATCTCTTACTATTATAAACTATAGCAACTTGGTAATTAAAAATATGAAAAAATGAACTACAACCACTTTGCAATTTTGAGATTTCAAGTCTCGTAATCTCTTTTAAAATTGGGAATCGTAATAAATTACCGAGAACCCAAAAACACATCATTTAATTGTTCTACAATTTGGCTGTGACAATTTTGTAGGACCGTTAGTGAAAAATGAAACAATTAGTAAAAATTAACTAGGAATTAATATTTATTATCAATTACTAATTTATTTACAAAAATTAAAATAATATACATTTTGTACATTTTTAACGCAGGTGGTAAAAATTATCAAACTTCGGATGAGCACCATTTGCAAACCGTGTAACCAAATGAGATAAAATAAGTATGGATGGAAAGCTAGCGAAAATTCAAACTCAATGAAGCGATAAAAATATAAATCTGATGAAAACAAAAAAAAAATGACAAAATTGTAGGACACTTGAACAAAAGAAAATATTAAAAGGAGATTTAACCAAAAATTTGTGGAAAGGGTACCCATTATTTGAAATAAATAAGTCAAAAATGGGGGTGTTGAGTTATCACTACAACACTTGGCTACACACAGGGAAGAACCAGTTATCTCTCGTTAAAGATAATGAACTTTAATTTACCCGAAGGTTAAAAATAATGGATTCCACGAAATCATCTAATACTAAAACATTTCACATTGTTCCGACATAAATATATTAAGCAATATGAGTTTGAAAATATAAGTACTCAAAACAAACTTGAGTAAAAATCATGAATTAAAAATTTTGGGAAAAAATTATTTTAAAATTACCTTATATGAGAAATAGAAGAAGTTACATATAGGAGGTTTTGATAAAGAAGATATCCATTTTTAGTGTAAGAACCAACCCTATGCTTTATTTATTTATTTATTTTTAAAGAAATAATACAGTAAACTAGGAATTAAACCATAAGGATACAACATTCGAAACTCAGAAAAACTAATCACTTCTATCAAACATCCATGAATTTAACTTCATTACACATACATCTATTTTACATGTTAATTACAGGCACAATGAAGTCATATAAAAAAACATTATAAATAACACAGGTACCATTCACACAGAGAGGAGCTTCAATCTTGACTTGCCACTACTTGAACTCTCTTGTTGTCGTCTACCTCCAAGTGTGAACATTGACGTGCTTAATCCGAATGTAATGACCCATCGGTTGACCTCCCAGCCTACTCCTTAGGTACTCTCTTTCCCTGCGGACCCCCAAGCTGCAATGGGGTTATACAATGAAGGAATGTGGTAGCTGATAGAGGTGAGCACTCCTTGGCTCAAGAGTCCCCTCTCTAAAGTCCTCTATATCACCAAACTCAACTATAGCTCGTAACCACTCACAATGATATAATCTCCTCCATCCAACCATAGGGTAAGCAAAAATTCCTTTTCCCATGGCTTCCCTCCTTCTTTTATAGAAAGCTTCATAGGTGACACTTGGAATTTCATGCATAATTAATTATTTTTATTAATCCAAAATTTGATTATTCACCCACCCATGTGTCACCCTCTCACCCAGACTCTTTAAAATTATTTACTTAAATATTAATTTAAAATAGTATTTTCCCCACCCCAAAAATGCTTCCTATTTCTTCTCCTAGTTGTCTCTTGATTCCCCCTTTTCCTATTCCTTAATTTATGTTTATTACTGAAGTTAATTGATGAGTCTCAGATTTGGTCCCCTAACCTCCTCTTAATTTAACTCAATTTGCCTCTTAGATGGATATTCTTATGTTGCCTCTTACCACATGGAGGTTCTCTAAATTTCTCCAATTTTAATTTATTAATTTTATTTTAATTCACCACCCTCTTCTCTTAATGAAATTTTAACTATTTTCTGATTAATCTTTATACTTAACTCTATGTTCCTCTTTCCCCCTTTTTCCTAATTAAGTTACTTATGTACATTATCCACTTAATATTTTTCAACATGGAAATGAGTAGAGTTATCAGGGTAAAATATTTTATTTCTTCCTATTCTTCCCTTACCCTAAGTTTAATTCTTGATTAAATTTCCTTGGTTCTAACATCATATACCACTCGATATGAATTAGTGGTATTTTCCTATCCTGATTATATTTATTAGTTTCTTCTTAGTGATGTCTAGGGTGTCAATTTGTTCATGCCCTTCAAGAACTTCCCTTCGAAGTTCCAAGGGTGCCATGCCTAGCAGTTTATTTGTGATGCCAAGGGTGCCAAGTCATTCGTGCCCTCCAATAACTTCTCTTGAAGTTCCAAGGGTGCCACACCACTTTCCCTTCAAGAATCTAGTGGCTACGAGGGGAAACTATAGGTGCAATGACATATACCACTACCATCTCGTATGTCGTATGCTATAGTGAGACTAATGGTGTTGGGGATCAAGGAATCTGCCTTGATGTGCGCCCCCTAGAAAATCCTCGTGAGCGACCCAAATTTGGGACTTGCCCCCACGACATCGTTATCTTCAAGGCGAAGGTGTTTCGACCTTTCCATCCTAAGTCACAGCGGGAATGCTAGCGGGTGATATTAGGGACACTATCCTACCCCTCCCATGTTGTTCCTGTTAGCACTCCACCGAACCTTCGAAGGCTGAGAAGGAGACTAGAAAAGGTAACCATAGACCACTTTGACCTAGTAGCTAGCCCTACTAGGCTAAGAGGGCTCTCTCAATGAGATCACAACCAAATTGAATGCATGATGGAGATTTTAGGCTAGGTCTAATAAGCTCTATGGTTTTGAATGATTTGGATTTTTGTGTTGGATGAAAATGGACCTTTAGAGATGGGTTTTGAAAACTATGGTAGGGTTACAAGAGAAAAGATTACAGGGGAATAAAGGGGCAAGGTAGGCAAGCTTGAATGACCCTTTAGGATATTTGGTTATGGTGTAGGATGAACAGGGAGATTAGGAATAAGAATATAAGTATGAATTCATTCCTTAAGAAGAAAATAAACACAACATCATCAGCTCATCAAAACATGGCATGTATTCTTCATGAATACTGCTTAAAAACTTTAAAGACAATGAGTGAAAGCGGTAGATATGTAATGGAAAGGGAAAGTTTTATAAATTATACAACAAGCATGTATATCATGGATTCAATCCGATCTAACAATGTGCTAAAGCTAGATATTGAATCACTTCTACAAATCAACTGTGGAATTAAAAACACAATCACCAATCACATGAAGTAAAGATGAATCAATAAAACCACAACATAGATAATTTCCTGGGGAAATATTTCTACTCAAAACCCCACTATCTTCTATTGTATATTCAGCATGGATACATGAAACAGTTACATACAACTCTTCTCACAATAGCCCTCCTGTACTCAGCTAACTGTCTCACACTGTCCTAGATAAAACTGACCAATACTTAGTCAATTTTCTACCTCTTGACAGCCTACCTGCCTTGCACAATTAATGTGGAATGAAATCCCTATTCCATAGGAATTTTGGCCTTCCTTGACTGTGCAAGGATCAAGTGCAATCCAATGGGTGCTTGGTTACATGGTTGAAACCCAATAATCCTACAACTAATAGTCAATATCCCTTTCACCTAGATCTCAACTGGGTCTCCACTGGAACTGACATGCATGCAGCTAATAATATTAAATCCTTAGTTGCATGTGAGATCATTGATTTTGAATTAAATAATATTTAATTCACTTGATCTCTCACTAGTGTATCAAACAGTTACAACTAGCACAACTGAGTTTAACTCACTTAAATGAGTTAAATTTATTACAACTTGCATTAACTAATGCACCATTGCACTTCAAAATCTGTTACAAATAGAATTACTCTGCATGCCTCACCAACTACCCTTAACTCAAAATTCATGAGTTAACTGAGTTTATCACACTCAGTTAACTATTACAAGTTATTTTGAGATTATATTACATTTTATTGTCCATCTTAATTAAGGGATAACTAAAATAGAAATGCACCAAATTTAGCTACTAAGACCTATGGTCTCTGTTGAGAATGCAACAAGATGATGAGCTTAGAGAAAAGAAGTCGCCTTCACTAAGTGGGCCCGCAGGCTATTTTTGGCGCAAAGTCTATTTTTAGACTATGTCTATTTTTAGACATATGGATCATGTTCTATGAGTTGTAGGATGTTATTTTTGGATGGTTGGTCAAGTCGGGAAAAATAGATGGACTTCTATTTTTAGACATACTGGGTGGAATCTATTTTTAGATTGCCAGTCTAAAAATAGATATGTCAAATATTATTAGCTCTTAATAATATTTGGACTATAAAAATTATCTTATTCTCTTGGAGCACTTCAGTTAAGTGCACAGGATTGGCACATGCAGCTGACAGAAGGAATTACGCTATTCTTAAGGGTCAAGTGGAGCTATTGCATGGAGACTTCAGTTAGAACTCATGTGAGAGAGTTTGGTGGAGTTGATTGAAGAAGTTAGTGGAGTTGTATTCAGTTTAACTCAGTTAAACATAGTTGAGCTAGTTGTATCTAGTATAACTGATTGATACACTAGTGAGAGTGGTGTGAATTAATTATTAATTAATTCACTAATTATTAACTCATAAATCAACTAAATAATACATCAGTTAACTTCAGTGCATGGACAGTTTCAGTCGAGACCAGTGAAGAGGTAGGTGAAAGAGCAGTGTGACTATCATTTGTGACTATACTGGTGCATGAGTTAGCACCACACATTGATGGAGATGCCAATGAGGATTGCGCAGTGCATACCAGAGGGATTCGAACTCAGATTGGGCCATTATTCATCTTGGATTGCGCAGTAGAGGCAGGCTAACAGGTGGAGTATATTGGAGCATGTGTTTTGCTAGATCTGAGCTTGTGTAGTGTGTAACAATTGGAGATTGTACTGAGAGCTTGTGAGGAGTTTGTACAATTATTTTTACATGATCTCTATCATTATAATATACAGATAGTTGGGGATTTTCAGCTTTAAGCTTTCCCATAAATACTGTGTTTATATGTGTGATTGTTTATGGTTTTAATGTGTGCATGTGATTGTTTATAATTGCACAAATTAATGATCAATAGTAGAAGAGGTTATGTATTATGCATGAAGCTCAAATAGTGTGTGATTAGGATAATCTCGGTGAATAATTTAACAATTATTCAAATTTCTACATGGTATCAGAGCAATATTGATCATTGGTACAAGACATTGAAGCGGTTGAGTTTTGTGCTGGTGGAATTCGAATTTGCAGCAGTGTTTTCTTGGTGTCGAAGTTGAGATGTCTTTCAACAGATTGCGATTGGAGTATGCCCTTGAGGGAAGCTCAAATTATATTGCATGGAAGGACAGGATGGAGGTGGTGCTAGATGAAAATGGGTTGAAGGAGTTCATAGGTGCTGAAGTCCCAAAGCCTACTTCTACTGATGTTGTCGTACTTGACGCATGGCAAAAGAAGACAGAAAAGTGTCAAAGGATTCTGTTGGAGGGTGTGAAGGATCACACAGTATCCAACCTTCATGGTAAGGCTTATCCATTCTTGATGTGGAAAGCCTTGACAGATTTATTCCAAATCAAGAGCGACTAGAGGAAGTTGGCGCTCAAGGACAAACTCAGGAACATAAAGATGGAGAAAGGTGACAGTATGCCCAAGTACCTCATGAAGTTCATCCAATGCAGGGATGAGCTAGGAAGTATGGGGGTGACTGTAGATGATGAGGACTTGGTGAGCTTGGCTCTCCTTGGGCTTCCGAAGAGTTGGAATTCCTATCAGGACTCTGTCAATGGTTGGGAGAAATTTCCAGGATGGGAGCAACTTTGGTCGGATCTTGTGCAAGAGGAGATCAGGCGAAGTACCAGGGACGGATCTTCATCAAAGAACTCTGATGAAGAGAATTGCACTTTAGCTGCCAAAGCAAATAAGGGTAAGAGTAAGAAAGCTTCTCATTCCGGTGCAAAAGGCAAGAAGCAGGACATGTCCAAGGTGAAGTGCTTTCACTGTCACCAACACGGACATTATGCCACAAATTTTCCGCAGAAGAAGAAAAATAAGCAGGTTGCTGGATCTACAGCTGTAGAGGCCTTAGCCTCGCAGTTTGAGCTGGATTTTTCATTGATCACATGCTTGGTCTCAAGTGTGATGGGTTCAGTATGGTTTCTAGACAGTGGTGCGTCTTTTCACATGACAGGAGATCGAGATTTGTTTACTGATCTGGATGAGAAAGATATTGGAGTGCACATCGAGATGGGCGATGATGGTAGATACAGTGCAACCGGTATCGGTACCATTTCCTTTGAGAGGGAGTCCGGTAAACCCTTTGTATTGAAGGAAGTGATGCATGTTCCAGGATTGAAGAAGAATCTTATCTTTGTGGTGATGTTAGAAGACAAGGGATATGATGTTGTCTTTAGCGAGGGAAAGGCTTTCTTGCGCAGTAAGGCAACTGGTGAGACCTGGAGGATAGGGGTTTGAGTTAAGAACCTTTATCAATTGCAAGTAGATGGCTGCGCAGCAATGGCAGGCAAGGCAGAAGGAGTGGTGAGCCGGGATGATGGCGAGTTGTGGCACCGGAGATTGGGCCACCTTCACCATGGAGCTTTGAAGACACTACAACAGATTTCTACTAGGCTTCCTAAAGGCACTCTTGCGCAGTCAGATCAGTGCAAGGGATGTACCTTGGGAAAATTTTTGAAAGCCACCTTTCACGAGAAGGATAGTCGCGCCACGACGATACTTGAGAGAATTCACACAGATGTGTGTGGACCTTTCTCAGCAGCTTCGACAGCAAAGCACAGGTATTATGTGATATTTGTTGATGATTTTTCTCGTAAGTGCTGGATCTTCTTCATGTAGAAGAAGAGAGAGACATACTCAAAGTTCTGTGAGTTCAAGGCACTGGTTGAGAAAGAATCGGGGAAGCAGGTGAAGGCTCTAAGCAGCGACAATGGTGGTGAATTCATCTCTGGTGAATTCAAGGACTTTTGCAGCGTAGAAGGAATTCGAAGAGAGCTCATAGCACCTCATAACCCACAGCGGAATGGGGTTGCTGAGTGGAAGAACAGAACGATCGTGGGTGCTGCACGGGCGATGTTGCATGATCAGGGCCTACCCATACACTTGTGGGCTGAGGCATGCAATACTGCAGTATATGTGCAGAACCGTTGTCCTCACAAGATACTTGGCATGAGTACACCCGAGGAGGCATTTTCTGTAAGAGACCTGCTGAGCATTTCCCATTTGAGGATTTTTGTTAATTTGTTTACATTCATGACGAAGGATGCTAGGAAGAAGCTAGAGCCGATCATGAGGTTGGGATATTTGTGGGGGTACACCGATACACCCCACAACTATCGTGTGTATTTTCCAGACAGTCGCAAGACTGTTGTGCGACGGGATATCAAATTTCAGGAGGAGAAAGCCATGCAGTGTTCGCTTGAGAGGGAGCCACACTTGCATGCAGATGAGGAGCTCTTAGTTCCTAAGGATGAGCTTCCGGATGTGGATCAGCCACAAGAGGAAGTTCATGGAGTGGAAGAGACCACTCATGCAGCGCCAACCATCAGAGGGCGCAAGCGCACTACAGAAGCTGAGCGACCGGCTCAAGATGCAGAGAAGGTTGTAGGAGCACCTACATCACAGCGCAGACAGAGACAGTCACCTGACCGGTATACTGGATACATGGCTCTTGTGAGCAAGTGTAGCGTGACAGAGCCATCCTCTTTCGAGGAAGCTGTGGAGGATCCCACATGGGTAGATGCCACGGTGGAAGAGTATGATTCGATTTTCAGAAACAGTGCATGGGAGATTGTCCCAAGGCTGGAAGGGAAATCAGTGGTGGGTTCGAGATGGATCTACAAAGTGAAGCAGGAAGCTCATGGGAGTGTGGAGAATTACAAGGCAATATTTGTTTCCCGAGGCTTTTCACAGATTGAGGGGATCGATTATGAGGAGACCTTTGCACCTGTCGCAAGGTATTCTTCCATATGGACGATTCTTTCTCTCTCAGTGCAGATGGGGTGGCACATTCATCAGATGGATGTGAAGACTGAGTTCCTCAATGGAGTCATTGAGGAGGAGGTGTACATAGAGCAGCCCGAAGGTTTTGAGATCTTCAGTAGCGAGTCACATGTGTGCAGGCTCAAGAGAGCACTGTATGGGTTGAAACAAGCACCTCGTACTTGGTACACAAGGATAGACAGTTATTTCACCAGACTTGGATTCTCCAAGAGTGAGGCGGATCCTAACCTATACCAGATTGTGGTGGAGGGTAAGTTGCTGATCATTGTACTTTATGTAGATGATTTGATTTTGACAGGTGATGAGTTGTTGATACTCTCATGCAAGGATGATCTTGCAAAAGAGTTTGAGATGAAGGACTTGGGCCTCCTTCATTATTTCCTGGGATTGGAAATTTGGCAGTGCAGTGATGGACTGTTTGTTTCTTAGGGTAAGTATGCCCAGGAGATACTGGAGAAGTTCAATATGCATGGCTGCAAGCCTGTTGATACTCCTCTTCCTGGTGGTTGGAGGAAGGAGGATGCTACTTTGGCGGAGGTAGTGGATGCCACTGTTTATCGACAGTTGGTGAGGTCGCTTATGTATCTAGTCAACACATGACCCGATATATGCTATGCAGTTAAACACCTTTCACAAGCTATGGTTAAGCCTACCAAGCTCTTTTGGAAGGCAGGGAAGCATGTATTGAGATATCTCAGAGGCACATCGGGATATGGATTGTGGTACAGACAGTCGGATGAGTTGAGGCTATGTGGATTCACGGATGCGGATTGGGCAGGGAGCCCAACGGATAGAAAGAGCACATCTGGAGGGATTTTCAGTATCGGGTCGACAGCAATTTCTTGGTATAGCAGGAAGCAGAGATCTGTGGCACTCAGTTCAGCAGAGGCCGAGTATATGGCAGCGATTTTGGCTGCATGCGAGGCTATATGGATGAGGAAGATCATGGTCGGGTTGTTCGGTTCACACTTGGATCCTACTATGATTTATTGTGATAATCAGAGTTGCATAAAACTCTCGGTTAATCCAGTATTTCATGATAGATCTAAACACATTGACATCTGGTATCATCATATCAGAGCTTGTGTGTAGCGGAAGATCATGTTACTTTCATACATTCCTACGGAGGATCAGGATGCTGATATCTTGATGAAGGCACTCACCAGGAGCAAATTCGAATACCATAGAGGCAGGATAGGGGTTGCAGATAATCCATATCTTGTTGAGAGGGAGTGTTAATAATGCAACAAGATGATGAGCTTAGTGAAAAGAAGTCGCCTTCACTAAGTGGGCCCGCAGGCTATTTTTGGCGCAAAGTCTATTTTTAGACTATGGTCACGGGACATATGGATCATGTTCCTCAGAGTTGCAGATGCTATTTATGTATTGGCTTCAAGTCGAAAAATATATGGACTTCTATTTTATACACAGTTTAATCTATTTTGACGCTGGGTCAAAATAAGAGTGTCGAATATTATTAGCTCTTATAATATTTGGACTATAAACATTATCTTATTCTCTTGGAGCACTTTAGTTAAGTGCATAGATGTGACACAGGAGCTGACAGAAGGAATTATGCTATTCATAAGGGTTAAGTGGAGCTATTGCATGGATACTTCAGTTAGAACTCATGTGAGAGAGTTTGGTGGAGTTGATTGAGGAAGTTAATGGAGTTGTGTTCAGTTTAACTAATCTAAACATAGTTGAGCTAGTTGTATCTAGTCTAACTGATTGATACAATAGTGAGAGTGGTGTGAATTAATTATTAATTAATTCACTAATTATAAACTCATTAATCAAGTAAAGAATACATCAGTTAACTTCAGTGCATGGACAGTTTCAGTGGAGACCAGTGAAGAGGTAGGTGAAAGAGCAGTGTGACTATCAGTTGTGACTATACTGGTGCATGAGTTAGCACCACACATTGATGGAGATGCCAATGAGGATTGCGTAGTGCATACCAGAGGGATTCTAACTCATATTGGGCCATTATTCATCTTGGATTGCGCAGTATAGGCAAGCTAACAGGTGGAGCAGATTGGAGCATGTGTTTTGCTAGATCTGAGCTTGTGTAGTGTGTAACAATTGGAGATTGTACTGAGAGCTTGTGAGGATTTCGTACAATGATTGTTGCATGATCTCTATCATTATAATATACAGATAGTTGGGGGTTTTCAGCTTTAAGCTTTCCCATAAATACTGTGTTTATATGTGTGATTGTTTATGGTTTTAATGTGCGCATTCAATTGTTTATAATTCTACAAATTAATGATCAATAGTAGAAGAGGTTATGTATTATGCATGAAGCTCAAATAGTGTGTGATCAGGATAATCTCGGTGAATAATTTAATAGTTATTCAAATTTCTATAGTCTCACACTAGTGTAGGTGCTACTTGGACCTCATGGTCCCACACTAGTGTAGGTGCTGAAATTTCTTGTTGAACTTCAACACTCCCTCTCAACAAGAAAAGGATTATCCTTCACCCTGATCCTACCTCTATGGTATTCGAATTTTCTCCTGGTCAGTGCCTTCGTCAAAATATATGCATGATGATATTCCATGAGAATGTACTAAAGTAACATCATTTGCCTCTGCACACAATATTTGAGATGGTGGTACCAGATATCTGTGTTCTTGGACCTATCATGAAACATAGGATTAATTGATTGTTTAATGCAACTCTGATTATCATAATGTATCACTATCTAATCCATCTGAGAACTCAAAAAACCAACCAATATCTTTCTCATCTAGATAGCCTCACATGTAGTTTAACTTGCTACCATGTACTTTTCTTCCACTGAACTGAGTGCCACAGATCATTGCTTCCTGCTGTACCAAGACTGTTGTCGATCCTATGTTGAATATCCCTCCTTATGTGCTCTTTTTGTCTAATGGACTGCCTGCCCAATCTGCATTTGTGAAGCCTTGAAGCTTCAATCCCTCTTTCTGTCTGTACCATAATCCATACTCTAATGTGCCCCTCAGGTATCTCAAGACATGCTTCCCCGCCTTCCAAAAGAGCTTGGTAGGCTTAACCATAACTTGACTCAGCTAGTTAACTGTGTAGTAAATGTATGGTTTGGTGTTCACTAGATACATCAATGAACCAACTAACTGCCTGTAGACAGTAGCATCCACTACCTCTCCAGAAGTAGCATCCTCTTTCCTCCAATTTCCTGGAAAAGGAGTGTCCATGGGTTTGCAGCTCTCCATGTGAAACTTACATAGTATCTCTTTTCCATACTTGCCTTGAGAAAAAAAAAAATTTCACCATCCCGCTCCCATATTTGCAAGCCAAGGAAATAATGAAGGAGTCCCATGTCCTTCATTTCGAAATCCCTTGCAAGATCCTCCTTGCATGAGTGTATCAACTGCTCATCACCAGTCAAAATTAGATTATCAACATAAAGAACAATAATCAATAGCTTACCCTCAACCATAATCTAGTACATTTTTGCATCAACTTCACTTTTGGTGAAGCCCAGTCCAGTGAAATAGTTGTCTATCCAAGTGTACCAAGCATGAGGTGCTTGCTTCATCCCATGCAATGCTCTCTTAATTCGACGCACATGTGAATCATTGTCGAAGATCTCAAAACCTTCTGGTTGCTCTATGTACACTTCTTCCTCAATAACTCCATTGATAAACGCAGTTTTCACATCCATCTAATGAATGCGCCATCCCATCTACGCTAAGAGTTGAAGGATGGATCTAACGGAAGAGTACCTTGCAACTGGTGCAAAAGTCTCATCATAATCGATCCCCTCAATCTATGAGAATCCCCAGGCCACAAATCTGGCCTTGTATTTCTCCACACTCCCATCAGCAACTTGCTTTACCCTATGGATCCATCTAGATCCAACCACTGATTTTCCGACTGTTCTTTGGAAAATCTCCCATGCACTGTTCTTGACAATGGAGTCATACTCCTCCACCATTGCATCAACCCAAATTGGTTGTTGCACTGCCTCCTGAAAGGAAGATGGTTTAGTCATAATACATTTGCTCATAAGAACCATGTATCCAGTAAACATGTCTCGAGATTGTCTCTGTCTACGCTATGAAGTAGGGCCTCCTACATTCTCTGTAGCATCAAGTCTCAATCTATTAGCTTTCGTGGTGCGCCTTCTACCATTTTTTATGGATGGTTTTACATGAGTGTTTTCCGCCACTCCGTGATCCTCCGCATATGGCTACTCCACATCTTGAGGTTCATCCTTGGGAACCAAGAGTTCCTCCTCTGCATGAAAATCCAACTCCCTCTCAAGGGAAAATCACATGGCTTTCTCCTCATCAAATTTTATATCCTGTCGCACAACAGTCATTCTATTGTTTGGAAAATACACCCGATAGTTGTGGGTATTTTCAGTGTACCCCACAAAAATCCCAATCTCAGTTGTTGGTTCCAGCTTCTTCCTAGCGTCTTTGGTCACATGCACATAAACAGATGAGCCAAAAATCTTTAAATGTGAAACATCAGGTTTCTTACCAGTGAAAGCCTCTTCTAGTGTACTCATGCCAAGTATCCTACAAGGACAACGGTTCTGAAAAAATACCGCAGTGTTGCATGCTTCCGCCCACAGATGCATCGCTAGGCCTTGACATGCAACATCGCTCTTGCTGCACCCACAATCATTCTATTCTTTCTTTCAGTGATCCCATTCTGTTGTGGGTTATGAGGTGCTATCAGTTCTCTCTGAATTCCTTCTTTTATGCAAAATTTATTGAATTCGTTAGAGATGTACTCACCACCATTATCGCTCCTAAGAGCCATCACTTTCTTCCCCATGTATTTTTCCACCTGTGCTTTAAACTCAAGAAACTTTGAGAATGTTTGATATTTCTTCTGCATGAAGTAGATCCTGCACTTACAAGAAAATTCATCAACAAATATCACATATTACTTATTTTTTTATGTCGAAGCAACAGATAATGGTCCACAAACATATTTCCGAACTCTCTCAAGGATCCCTGAAGCTTAGTTCTCCTTCTCATGAAAGGTGGCCTTTACATATTTTCCCATAGTACATCCCTTGCATGTGTTTGACTGCGCAATTTTACCCTTGGGAAGACCCGTAGAAATATATTGCATGAATTTGAAGGCTCTGTGGTGAATATGTCCCAATCTCATCTACCATAGCTCACCCTCATCCCGGCTCACCACTTTGTCCGCCTTCCCCATCAATGCTGCGCAGCCATCTACATCCATCTTGTAGAGATTCTTAAATCGAATCCCAATCTTCTTGGCTTTTCCTATTGTTTTGGGTCACATGAAATATTTTCCTTCACTGAAAACAACATCATAGCCTTTATCCTCCAAAATTGCAACTGAGACTAAATTATTCCTCAAACCTGGTACATGCATTACATCTTTTAATTGAAAGGGTTTACCTGACTGTATCTGGAAGGTAATGGTACCAATCTTGGTAGCACGGTACCACCCGTCATCACCCATTTTGATATGCATCTGGAGATCCTTCTCCTCTAAGCTACTGAAAAGTTCCTTGTCTCCCATCATGTGAAAGGAAGCACCACTATCCAAATACCACACAGATCCCAAGGTACTTGATACCATGCATGCAATCAATGAGAATTCAAGCTCAAATTGTGAGGCCAAAGCTCACCAGCTGTAGATCCTGAATCATTATTGTTCTTCTTCATTGTGGACAGTTAGTAGCATAATTCCCATGCTCATGACAGCGAAAACACTTCACCCTGGAAATGTCGTGCTTCTTGCCATCTTTGGACTTGGATTTGGAATAGAATTTCGTCGCCTTCCATTTCTTTGCCTTGGCATCCAAATCAAAATCTTCTTCATCTTCATTCGTAGATGAAGATGCATCTTTGGTATTCCGTTTAACTCCTCCTACACCAAATCCGACCACAGTCATTCCTAATATGGTAGCTTTTCCCTTTCATTGACAGAGTCTTGATAACTATGCCAACTCTTGGGAAGTCTTAGGAGAGCTAGACTCACCAAATCATCATCAAAGACATTAATTCCAATGCTCCCCAACTCATCCTAACATTTTACAAACTTTGTTAAATATTTTGGCATGGAGTCACCTTTCTCCATCTTGATCTTCCTGATTTTATCTTCCAGTGCTAATTTCCTATGGTCATTGCTGCTCTGAAATAGATCTGTCAAAGCTTTCCACATAGAATATGGTGTCGCTTTTCCATGGAGACTTGAGAAAATGTGGTCTCGTACTCCCTCTAGTAGGATCTTCCTCGCCTTTGCCACTTTCTTTCTCCATGCATCAAGATTTGCAACATCTGTCATAGCGGGTTTAGGAACATCATTGTAAATGAATTCCTTCAAGCCATTGTCTTCGAGTACTGCCTCCATTTTGTCCTTCCAAGGAATATAGTTAGATCTTCCCTCAAGTGCATACTCCAATCTCAATCCATTGAAAGCCATTTTGATCCTGAATCAGTTGTAGCACCAAGAAATTCTTTCTGCAAATACGAATTATATTCAATCACAAAATCATCTCCTCCTTCACTATTGTGATTTCCTGTGCTCTGATATCATGTAGAAATTATAAAACAAGCATGTACATCATGGATTCAATCCGATCTAACAATGTGCTAAAGATATATATTGAATCACTTCTACAAATCAATTGTGGAATTAAAAACACAATCGCCAATCACATGAAGCAAAGAAGAATCAATCAAACCACAACACAGATAATTTCCTGAGGAAATATTGCTGCTAAAAACCCCACTATCTTCTATTGTATATTCATCATGGATACATGAAACAATTACATACAACTCTTATCACAAGAGCCCTTTTGTACTCAACTAACTGTCTCACACTGTCCTGGATAAAACTTACCAATACTTAGTCAATTTTCTGCCTCCTTACAGCCTGCCTTGCTTGTGCAATTCATGTGGAATGCAATCCCTATTCCATAGGAATTTTTTCCTTCCTTGACTGCGCAAGTATCGCTGGAAATCCAATGTGTTTTTGGTTGCATGGGTGCAGGCCAATAATCATACAACTAATAGTCAACATCCCTTTCACCTAGATCTCAACTGGGTCTCCACTGGAACTAATATGCATGCAGCTAATAATAGTAAATCCGCAGCTGCATGTGAGATCATTGATTATAAATTAAATAATATTTAATTCACTTGATATCTCACTAGTGTATCAAACAGTTACAACTAGCACAACTGAGTTTAACTCACTTAAATAAGTTAAACTGATTACAACCTGCATCAAATAATGCAGCACTACACTTCAAACTTTGTTACAACTAGAATTACTCTGTATGCCTCACCAACTACCCTCAACTCGAAATTCATGAGTTAACTGAGTTTATCACACTCAGTTAAATTTTACAAATTATTTTGAGGTTAGATTACATTTTATTGTCCATTTTAATTAAGGCATAACTAAAATAGACATGCACCAAATTTATCCCACACCAGTGTAGGTGTTGCTTAGACCTGTGGTCCCACACTAGTGTAGGTGTTGCTTGGACCTCCTGGTCCCACACTGGTGTAGGTGCTGAAATTTCTTGTTAAACTTCAACAAAATCATTCAATGGAGTGACTTACAAAAGAGAAACATAGCCATTCAAGCTCACCATATGAATCCCTAAATTTAAGCTGAAACTTTTCTTTGTATTCATTGTATTACTTTGTCAAACTGAAATACACTAGTTCAATGTCCAATGTTCCAACATCTATTACTTCAAATGATGAAGTATTTATAAAATTTCTAAACTAAAATATCTTGAAAAAATATCAAGATTTATTACAAATATCTCTAAGTGTGTTACACAAATAGAACTAGAATATAGGACATTCAAAAATAATGAATCTTCTTGGCACTATCTTTGTGGATTTTTGGTAACAAAGAAGAGAAATTCGAATTTGATAGCAACTCTTATTAAATGAGGTGGCCTCCAAGTCACTATCTTCCTATGAGCTTTTTTCTCCCGAATTTTATGAACAAGAGGGTGTAGTTATCCCTTTTAATGTCTCAATCTTAGATAGATATGTAAAAAGTGAAAGAATTTATTTTATATGAATATTTTTTTGAGATAAACCTCTCTCGGTTTCCCAAAATTATGCTCCAGTTGTTCACAATATTCTCTACAAAAAGATGTCTAAAACATGACTTTGCACATGAAGAAAACTAGGTTGTGAATATGTGAATGTATATCTCATTCTGTAATACCTATGTAAAAAGTGAGATAGGTTTTTTTATTTTGGAATCATAGAAACATAAACCTCCTCCAGCTTCTTAATATTTATCTCGGATGGGCCACAATCTGCTCTACAAAATAATGACTAAAGAGGACATTTCCGGAAAATGTGCCTTCAAAGATTATTTCAAATTTCCTAAATCATAATGTGTGTGTAAAAATGGAGAGAGGTTTTTGTACATACATATGTTATAAATAAATAAAAAATCTTTCAGGTTTTGAAAATTCATTTCCACCTGCGCAAAAACCATATTTGAAAATACTGACCAAAAACAGGAAAAAATTGGAAAATATGCCTGCAAATATTTCTCTAAATATCTCAAACATAACAGTTGCTAGAAAACTGAGGGAGGTTTTTTTATATGAGGATGCTATCAACAAAAACCTCTTTTAGTTTTTGAACATTTGTTCTCAGTTGTTTGTAAACCATGTTTAAAATTATTGTGTTGTGTAGGGAAAAACATAGTTTTAACTGATCATGAAATGAACATATGACATGGAGGTGGAAGGAAACATAGAGGTGGGAGATAATTGGAGATTTTCAAACCGTCATAGTAATAATCTTGTATAAAATATTGAGAGAAACTGCAACCTTAAACACCAAAAAAATTTGCCCATATAAATAATTTTTAATAAAAACTTATATGTGATAACAGTTCCATCCAATTATACAACCCTATCACCCATACTTGAGTCATTTGGCCAAGAAACTAACATGTTCCTGCAACAATTCACATATCATCAAAGTATATATATATAGAAAGTTTCAAACTGGACTTATAATTTCAAAGAAAAAATATTAATTTCTATCAAACGAAATGTCGTCAACTCATCATATGTGAGTGCCTCTAGCGATTTCCTGTCATACTCAATAATCATCATTAAAAAAAATTCTCAGTGTTAGTCATTATCATAATAGCAACATCAACATGACCTAGTCGTTCACATCATTGTTCATTGTGAATCAGAACTAATGAAATTAGCTACCATAGGGGACACATCCATCATGGTTATCATAATCATCACATGAATGGGAAACAAACATATCCATCAAAGCCATCATCATCGTAACTTCAATAGAAAACATACATATCCATCAAATCTATCATCATCATGATATCAATAGAGAACATGCATATCCATTAATGCTACAATCATATCAATAGAGAACATACATAACCATTAATGTTATCATCATCATAATATAAATAAATAACATACATAACCATCAAATCCACTAATAATAGAGTGATGTGTTTGGATCCTCAACCTGAGGTCCTCAAAGAATAAAGTGTGGGCCTTAGGGCTAAATAATGTTAAAATTCATTTGACTATCAGTCAACTAGAGTAGGGCACTATAGTTATGAATGTTCTTTGACATCGTTGCGCTGACAGCGAGCCTGAATAATACCCTGACGAAGTTTTATTTTATGTCATACAAGCCTAGCCCCACTGCCAGCGAGCGTCCATAGCCCCGATGGGTTTACTTGTATTTCCCACGATTCCTATTTTAATCACCCTTTTGATAAGTGCATATGCTAGCTTTTAGTTTATGATATACCTAGGTGAAATAGGTGGGATGGTAATAGAGAAGTATGTTAATAGATATAACACTTCCATAATGTTGAGTCCAAAAATATTTTCCTGCAACTATCAATCAGAGGCTTTTATAAAGCGTAAGGGTGGGAGGGATCCATTGAGTTAAACACAAGTCAGCTCTTTCTTTGAAAATGTGAATCCTATCACTTATAAAGGATGTGTGTTCCTCCATGAAAAAAATTTAAAGCAAGAGGGCTTTATGGTTCCATAAAGATACATCTTTAATGATAAATGAAACTCATTGAGATAGATAGAGTAAATATTTCCCATGTCTGTCAACCAAATTTGGGTGAGAAAAAGGAATTTTACAGAAGACTTGGTGGAGTCATCAAAATCAAACCAAAACCAAATAAAAAGAAAAAAAATCCAAACTAAATTGAAAGAAATCGGCAATCTCCAAAATATCAAATTGGAAAAAAAACAAACTCAAAGAAAATCCCAAATTAAAAACCAATCCTAACCAGACTAACCATACAATCTCTCAACCAAAGAGTGCAATAAGACAACCATGTGTGTATTCATATTATTTTGAGATTTTAATGAATTTTATCTTGCAGATTTATAATCATTTAGACTTTCAAAACATAAGGGAAATAACATTCATGAGGTGAAATTAAGCTAATTGAGAAGTCTTTGTCTGCTGCAAATTTTCTTGTTTCAAAACAAATCCCGCATAAAAGAAATCTTAAAAATTTTCATAATAAAATCAATGCTTAAGAAACAAGTAAAAAGTTTAGGGACTCCCCAATTTAGCTGATTTGATAAACATTGTAACCGTTGTTCAAAAACTCAAAGGAAAACAACAAAGATAATGAACTCCAAATCTGAGTTGGTAGAGGCGTGAAAAACAATTATTGTGGTCGGACTACAAAACAAAGGTTAAGATCAAAAAAATTAAAAATAAAACTTAAATAATTAAAAATAATGAATATGGTCATATGAGACTTGCCATTGGAGAATCTCGTATAATATTTTACCTGATAGATATCATTTTCTCCAACAAAAGGTAACCTATTATTTTAATTGGAAGTATAAGCATGAAGAAGTGGCTTTCAATGTATTTTCCATTATCCCAAAATCATAACTTATTAAAACTAAACTAGGGAAAGAAGTAAACTAGAAAATGATGTCTCATGTTCATGTGAGCATAGTAAAATATCAGAATGAATTGATCAAAGACCTATGAGAATACTTAACTCGATATTCGAATGTTCCAAGTTTCCGAGAGAATCAAAGTGAAAGATAAGAGCTATGATAAACAAGACTTCTGAATTGGGAACACTTATGATAGATATAATTCTGATAAATAAATCCTTTGTTATTTAAATGTTTTTGACGGAATTTCTTTTCATAGGTTGATTTTCACTTCCGATATCGGAAGTCCCAATATAAAATTTCCTACAAAGCTTTTAAATAAGAGTTTTGATAAAAGGAAGCCCAGAATTAATATTGGATAAAAACATAATATCAAAACTCGGATACGGTAATAGGTCAATATGACTTACAAGATTCTGAGCTCGATGAATTAGAGAAGATAAAACAAAATAGGTCTCGTGGATCTCAAAAAAAAAAAAAATCTCGAAATGTGTTTTTAAATGGTTCCGATATACATAAACTCAAGAGTTCAATAAGCCATAAGTTCTAAAATCTTTAGGGATGGTATCAAAATTGAAAAAACAGAAAATATTGATTCCAATAATTATCAGATATAGGCTTGATCATGAAATATTCCAATAAATGATGTACCAAAGGTAAGTGCTCTATTAAAAAAGGTTTTCAAGAAAAATCTTCTGTGAACAAAACTTCGATAAACAAAGAACTTGATTTTTTGGAAGTTTAATACATTTTCACTTCTGATATAAGAAGTTCTGATATGGAAATATTGAATATTAACACGAAGCAAGATCTCAGAACAAAATTACTTTGTAAATTTTACAAATAAAACTTACAATATTAATCATGTTCGATAACGAATGCTTAAGTATATAATGTGGAAACATTGCCTTTTCAGCACATCAGACATTTATATATCAGAGGTAAACAATTTCATAATATTTTATAAAGTTTTTATGATGAATTTTATTCTAATAATTAGATAACTTAATTTTTTGTAGAAATGATTTCAAGAGAACTTACATTTGTCTATAAAATAAGCTTATGAGGAAAGGAGTTTGAGATTTAATGAATATGAGAATAAATTGGGTATCAAAGATCTTGAAAACCATTATAAAACTCAAATCGACTTGAAAAACTTTGAGACCACAAGATTTCGATGAAGAAAGTGAAATATGGGTGGTTTCCTTCACTGAGTGTAATGGACATGATAGTGGAGGAAAAGACCATGTGGATCTCAAAGGGAATAATATCAGAAGAATGAAAAGTATAGTATTTGAGTTTTTATAGAAGAAAGGAATGTGACTAAAGCGGATGTAAAATGAATGTGTGTAATGGAATTTTTTTTTTAACTCAATCAACAAATGTAAGATTCGGAACAAGCATAGATAAAATTATGGTCAAGGTCATTTGCTGCAAGATTTTTCTGAAAATTTTCCTCTATTTGTAGCAAATCTAAGAAATAAAGAGTCTAAGAATTTCATTTCAGTTCAATCGATGAGAGGCGTAATATGATTATTGACTCATATTTCTAAATGTACGAGAAAAGGAAAATATGAAAAGAATAAAACTAAAAAGTACCAAAATTCCGACAAAACAACAAATACTTCCCTTGACATGTTTTAGATTAGAAAAGGTTGGTTTATTACTTATCTCAAGTCTCCAAATTCAAGTCAATGAAGACCTGAAAAAGAAACAAAAATGGAAATAAGAAGTAAACTATGAAAAAGAGAAAACTAACAACAAATGAAGATGAACTTGTCAATGCATACCTAGAAGAATATTTTCTGGAAGCTTACCTTATGAATCTTCAAGTTCTCTCATGCATTTCTAAAAATTCTCATATGTTCAACATCATCTACTTATTCAACCCAAAATTCTAATTAATGAACTTTAAAATTGCATTCACTTCAAATTTACATCGGAGGACAAACGTGGTGAAAATGAACCTTTAGAAATACTTGTGAATAAAAAATTGTCAAGTCATAGTAATTCCTTGGAATTTTTTTCATATATGATTTTATTACAAAAAAAATATTTTTTTTAACAATGTGATGAAGTTGTGCAAAAATAAGACAATCAAGCACTTCACAAATGTGTATGATCTAACTATATAAGAACTTTGATATGCTTAATCCACTTTATCAGAAAATGAAAGGAAATTCCAAGAAAAACTTGGATTCATTACTTGCTTATTAAAAATCTACAATAATGAAATAAATTCAAACAAAAAAAGAACTTAAACTAAATTATTCTATTCCTAATTCTAATTCTAACTTAATGAAAGGAAACATGACTAGGTATAGTCGTACTTCCAATGTAAAAATTTTCTCATTTTAACTCCTGCATTCATGTACATGACAAACATTAGTAACAAAAATACAAATATACTTAAACTAACATATATAAATCTGAATCCACACTAGAAAATTTGGCCCAATTTCCGATGGCCACTTCGTCGCTATTCCGACACATAGTCGTCGCAAGAGCGACAGTTCGAGGACGGGAAAAACGTGGTTCGCCATTACGTCGCAATTCCAACGCCTTGACAAAGTGTCGCAATACCGACACTTTTTCCATCGCTTCCAAACAAGCGTCGCTCTTCCGACATTTCCCAAAATGTCGCTCTTCCGACGTTTGTAAACTATCGCAATTTCGATGAAATGTGGTCCGACGTTTTGAACGTCGCTCTGCCGACGTTTTTATACCGTCACTCTTCCGACGTTTGTAAACTGTCGCAATTCTGACGAAATGTGGTCCGACGTTTTGAACATCGCTCTTTCGAAATTTTTATACCATCGCTCTTCTGATGTTTGTAAACTGTCGAAATTCCGACGAAATGTGGTCCGATGTTTTTAACGTCGCTCTTCCGACGTTTTTATACTGTCGCTCTTCTGACGTTTTTAAACTGTTGCAATTCTGAAGCCGTACAAAAGTGTCACAAGACCGACGCATTGCAAAAGTGTCGCAAGACCGACGCTTTCCAGAAGCGTCGCAATACTGACGCATTCCAAAAGCATCGCAATACCGATGCTAGGAAGAATTGTCGCAATATCGACAGACGTCACAAGACCAACGAAAATGGAAATCGTTCAAAACGTCAGAAGACCGATGCTTACGAAGCGTCGGTATACCAACGGCGGGTTCAATTTAAAAAAAAAAAATGAAACTTTAAAACAGGAAAGTAAATCTCCAATATTTGTTATGAATTTTGGGCGTTCCAATTGTTATGAACATAATTCGACCGTGAAATATTAATATAATAAACCACCCCGCAGCACTTCGACTATAAACAATCATATAAACATGGCTCTGTATTTCAAAAAACAGGTTTAAAATAGAAACAGGGAAACTTTTTTTTTTCTAAGTAACGTTAATCTATTAACAGTGGGAATAAAATTACAGCATGACCGAAGTCAAAAACATTGCCCAGACTTATGGAAAATTTGTCAAAAAATCAAAAAAGAAGATTGCCCTCATATGGGGAAACCAGTCTTGAACGTTTTTCAGGTCGTTGCGTTGCACACGCAGGGGAACCATCGTTTGATATCTTTGATGATTACAGTGTTTACAGAATTCAAAAATAAAATAGAGGTCCAGCATAGTAATATAAGCAAAAATATGCCCAATTAAGTGGGTCGCGAAGCAAGAAAACCAAAACAAAGAGAAGCAACTACTCATCGGGTGGTTCTTCGACAATTCGGCACCATCCTTCGGCAAACATAAAAATGAAACTTTAAAACAGGACAGTAAATCTCCAATATTTGTTATGAATTGTGGGTGTTCCAATTTTTATGAACATAATTCGACCATGAAATATTAATATAATAAACCACCCCGTAGCGCTTTGACTATAAACAATCATATAAACATGGCTCTGTATTTCAAAAAACAGGTTTAAAATAGAAACAGGGCAACTTTTTTTTTTCTAAGTAAGGTTAATCTATTAACAGTGGGAATAAAATTACAGCATGACTGAAGTCAAAAACATTGCCCAGACTTATGGCAAATTTGTCAAAAAATCAAAAAAGAAGACTGCCCTCATAAGAGGAAACCAGTCTTGAACGTTTTTCAGGTCGTTGCATTTCCCACGCAGGGGAACCATCGTTTGATATCTTTGATGATTACAGTGTTTACAGAATTCAAAAATAAAACAGAGGTATAGCATATTAATTTAAGAAAAAACATGCCCAATTAATTGGGCCGCAAAGCAAGAAAACAAAACCAAAGAGAAGCAGCTACTCATCCAGTGGTTCTTCGACAATTCGGCACCATCCTTCGACAAACATAAAAATGAAACTTTAAAACAGGACAGTTAATCTCCAATATTTGTTATGAATTGTGGACATTCCAATTGTTATGAACATAATTCGACCGTGAAATATTAATATAATAAACCACCCCACAGCGCTTCGACTATAAACAATCATATAAACATGGCTCTGTATTTCAAAAAACAGGTTTAAAATAGAAACAGGGAAACTTTCTTTTTTCTAAGTAAGGTTAATCTATTAATAGTAGGAATAAACTTACAACATGACCGAAGTCAAAAACATTTCCCAGACTTATGGAAAATTTGTCAAAAAAGAAAAAAAGAAGACTGCCCTCATACGGGGAAACCAGTCTTGAACGTTTTTCAGGTCGTTGCATTGCCCACGCAGGGGAACCATCATTTGATATCTTTGACGATTACAATGTTTACAGAATTCAAAAATAAAACATAGGTCTAGCACAGTAATATAAGCAAAACCAAGCCCAATTAAGTGGGTCGCGAAAGAAGAAAACCAAACCAAATAGAAGCAACTACTCATCCGGTGGTTCTTCGACAATTCGGCACCATCCTTCGGCAAACATGTCACTGTCCATGGCAGGAGCAGCTTCAGACAAGGAAGGTCCAGGATCTCCAGGCGCTATCTCCACATCACGAGCCCTACGAACCTAAGCCTTTGGTTCCTGCACATTCACGCCACCGCTTCCCTCCTAAAGGCTCAAAAGCTGGGCTTTTTCTGAGCTCAGACCCACTGGACGAGTGCATTGTTTCTCCACTTGGGCCTCTTCACAGAAAACCACGATGATTGAAGCTATGATTCGTGGGCAATTCAGAGAGAAATTAAAGGAAAAAAGTGTAGTGTGCGTCATGGGAGAAGGTGAAGTAGTGGGGAAATGAGGAGCAGGGGAGCCCATACGGTGGCCAGATCCTAGAACCCGACCCCGCCCACTTCTAGTGTTTGGATAGCGGCCTACGTAAAAATCACTAGAGTGGGAAGACGACTCGGTTGAGGGGCTGGAGGGAGCACGCAGGGGTTGGCCTCTGGTGCTACCCCTACGGCAATGCATCCTTTGACGCAAGCGAGGCATGGGTGCAGTCTCAACAGTAGGCACAAGACGAGACGGAGAAGCAGGATTCCAAGAAACCGAGGAAGACAGACACAGACCAGACCGAGAGAAATGCATATTTTCACCAAGGTCTAAGCAGTAGTTTAGCTGGCTTCTCCTTCTCGTCATAGTGAGCAGGCAATGTAACCCAGCAACCGAAGAGCATATGCAATTCAAAGTTTGCAGCTCGTCTGAGAAACCATAGTGAAAAGCCATTTTATCGACCCGACTGCAATCGCATCGAAGAACGCCCGTCATAAATATCTCATTGATAAGAGCCGAAGGCCGGAGCATATTGGAGCATGTGAAATCGCTAACAGGAGTGGAGGTCCGATCTTGAACAACGTTAAAACTTAATGCGATTGATATGAAAACCTTGGACCTTAAATATCATCTGCCAGCCGTGACATGGGTGGGCAAGTGTCTCCACACTTCGCCACATCCATGTCCCATCGCCTTAAACGCCATCCAATGCAACCCGCATCTGGGGACAGGGAAACTTTTGATTGAAGCACAGGTTTTGTTTAAATTTTGGTGATCCTGCACCATGGCAAGCCAGAGGAGGACACGTGGCAGAAATTGATTGGAGCGGATATTTGTTTGGGCCCCTCACGCAGTGGAAATCCGGACTCGAAAAAGATTAGGGCGGAATTCATTTGGTTTTCGCGTCACAAAATTGGCCGACGTCAGCAGGCTATTTTGGAACGCGAATTTGGTTTGAATTATGGTTTATCGTCGTTTGAAGTCCGACAGGCTCCACGGCTAAAGGGTTTGTTTGAAGTTTTGACAAAGGTTTTGTTATATATCTTATATAACGCGCAGCGGAATAGTTTTATTGTTTGTTAAGGTCCCACACTGGTTTTGGTAATATTTTGTTTTAAATGCGATGTATATATATTTTATATATATATATATATCATATATATATTAAAACATTTATAAATTGTGGACCCCAGGAGAATTTTAATAGATTTTTTATTTGCATAGTTTTGTTATGTTTTTAATATATGTGTTGCATATAAAAGAAAAGGGCTATGAGCCTGTTTCGGAATGTAGTTTTAAAGTTTATTATTACACACAATAGCAGTGTAAGTGTTTTGAAGAGCACAACAATGCGTAGTTTTAGAGACAGAGAAGAATTTTGAGTGCACTGCGTTTTGCAGCAGTCACATTTTGTAATCCCTCTCAGTGAGGAAGAATTTGTAATAGTTTTTTTTTTAAGGAATAGAAATTTTTCAAAGTGTTGAACTCTGTTTCCAGTGAAGAAATTTCAATATTTTCTCTGTGTTAGAAGAGGAGAGTATTACTCTCTCCATTTTTATTCTGGAATTTTCAAATATTCCAACACATGGCTATAAATGAAGGAGATTGCTACGCATCAACATCAACATGTTTTCAAGTAGGAGCTGCCTAATTTTGTAACAAACTTCTCTCTGGATGTCAAAATTTGCAGACACTGAAGATTACTCAGGTGATGCCTAAAATTTCCATTGAATTCCTATAAGAATCTTAGATTTGTGACAGAAATCCTTTTGCTAATATATTAGCTTACTCCTTTTAAGTTTGTCTCATTCAACTAATAAAAAATGTTTCAAGGAGTATAATGAAACTAGATTATGTGTGAAGCATAAAATAATCATTGATGCTAGACTTGGAAGTTAAGAAGTATAATAAGAAGTAGATACACTTCTCTAAAGCATAATACCATTTTTCTGAAGCATAAGACAATCATTGATGCTAGACTTGGAAGTTCGAATAAGACGAGATTAAAAAAACGAAAAAAGGTATTCCATTACTTGCATGAAATATGAGTACCACCTTTTACCAGTAAGCTGGGAGCAAGGTCTAGATTTTGACTGGCATCGATTCTTGTGAACTCAAATTTCACTAAAAGCATAGTTTTTTGTATGTTTTTCAGCACATGGTTAAAAATGATAGTGCATCAAAATCTATATTGTTTGGATGAATACATAAGTAATCAAAAATTCTCTTTACCAATTTATTCACTTCATCAAAAGCCTGATCTTCACATGTGACACTTTTGCTAGGGATAAATATCAAGTGGGTTGTGACATTTTAAAACTTGGTTCGCGGTGAAGTGCCCAAAAGGAAAGTCTATCAAAGCATCTGCGACCTATGTCATTTCATAGTAGCGGATGATTTGATATCATAATGGAGGTGCTCCAATTCAAGCAGTGTAGAAGAGGCAGGAGCCTACAAGGCAGATCCAAACTTTGGAGAAGAGCAAGGCAGATCCTGGGAAGAACAAAGAATTTGGGAATCTTGGATCTCTTCCAGAGGCCATGATACCAAAGGTTTGTCCTGTTTGTAGATATTTCTCATCTACATCCAATATAGCCTTAAATGCCCACATAGATCACTATCTATCGAGTGAGTCAAATGCTAAAAATTCTGGAACAAAGTTTTCCAAGCCTAAAATGAAGGTGAGAAAAAAATGATCAATCCTAGATATAATTGTTGCGACATCTGTTTGCATGCTAGAGGATTTGAATTACAGGACTAGCAAAGAGAAATCGACCGCTGATGTACATCCATTTCCTTTGGATCAGCTCAATCTCAGAGACACCACCAAGCAGAGGCAACATCAATGCAAAGATCTCAACATTTCAAAATTAATGCAAAGATCTCTTGTAGTGGTAATGCATGTATTTCAAAAGAAAAAAATAACAATGCACATTCTAACCCATTCTAATAACCACTGTAGCAAGGGTTTACATCTAATTAGATCAAATCCGTATATCGATGGAAAAAAATTAATATAATTACATTTTCTGTAGCAGAGGAAACTATGCGAAAACAGAAAAGGAATTTAAAATGAGGATGTCAATATGTTTAGATGACTCAGTACAACAATTATTTGTTCTTAGTAGACACAGCACTGTATTCATAATGCATTTTATGTAGAATACTAAACAGATTTGTCCAAAATTTGAGATGCAAATTGTAGTCTCTACTACGTTTGGAAACTTGGAGGTTTATAAAATATAAACTGCGAACAGAATTGTACCACTATGATAAGAAGTTGTCAGAAGCATTCCTTCTGCTTCACAAACGTGGAACTACCTTAAGAATGCTTATGGTTGATATAAATATTAGAGCATGGCAGTTAAATGTAGTAGTTATGCTAAAATACTGAATAACAGCTTGAGAGTGCTCTTCAGATACTGTACGAATGCACCAAATTAAAGCTATACCATTACTAAAGATAAATGGCCAAAAATAGTCAATTTTGATATCGTGAAGTTATGTCTTTCTCGGTAGAAAACTGGGGATAGGATGGAAAATATGAGAGAAATAAGTTCCAAGGACTAAAAAAACAAGGCCAACATAGTTCTGCCTTGAATCAGAGACAAAACAAAGCTGCCCAAAAAAGTGTTTGCCACTGTCATCACCCCGAGGAGCGCAAAGTCAGTTGATGGTGCCAACCATTTGACGAAGTAGAGAGAAGATTCATGGTGCCAATGGTTGTAGCACAGTTTTTTGACGTGAGCCATCATTGTAACAAAGCAGATTGATGGTGCCAATTGTTGTAGAAGTCCATTGAGAGTGCAACTACTGTACTAGAGCAGTTTTAGAGCACCCATTGAAGCTCCTATATATAGCAGAGTCAACATTTTCCTATTGAACAAGTTTGTATAGTCAAAGCCACAGCAAGATCAGATAGCCATGATCCTAAATGAGAACCAGAGCTAAAGCTAAGACAAATTCACGTTTAGCAGAACAAGACAGCTATAGAAAAGGATCTGACCACAGAACTAGATCATGAGAGATAGAAAGATTCTTGCTTCCAATGTGGAAATGTAGAAACTGTACAAGGGCTTTGCTTCTAGTAGATTTCATTGTGACAGTAATTGCTATGGTGTTGTAAGCGCTCATTAGTAGAAATTAGAATCTTAAAGCCATTCTGGAATTCTTTTAACCTCGAGATGGTTTTCTCTGGTTATAAATCCTCATGTTCAAATTCCATTGTGGATTGGTTGTGTTTGATATTATGTTTTTACTATCCGCAGTTTTTCACACAGAAAATTATCAGTCTAAAGCGAGCAATTTTGCGATGTTTCTTTTGCTTCCTATTGTGAAGTATTTTTCTCAGAACTCTACTCGTTGTAACAGAGGTCTTGGGAATAGAACAGGGGACTTGGGTTTTTTGGAATCAAACTTCAGGTTAAGATGCTCATCTGAAGAATGGCACAGTGAGCCTTAGCATGGAGTTGGGAGTACCAATTTGAAGTGCAGGTAGGGCATTGTACAATATACCAGTTAGATTTATGGACCCTAATACAAAATTTTCTTCTTCTTTCAAAACGTGTTTCTCTTTTTCTGTAACCAATGTGGGTCATGTTCTTGTTTTAATTGGGGATGGATCAGCATTTGTTATTGCTCCAGATGATCACACTCTGGGTAGCCCTAAAGGCTATTTGGGGGTGATGAGTCAAATAGGTCTCAATGAACTGTAGCCCTCGCCGGGGAATACTATTGTAGTGGAATTTGATACTATTTTGGATGTTGAATTCCACGATCCTAATGGAAACCAGTACCTTCAACTCTAGTACATGTTCACAAAAGAGGGTGCCATATTCATTCATGCGTGCAAAGAGGGTGAATTGCAGGCATTGCAATAGGAGGTGTTGTTGTTGTTGCATTGGCCACTAGATTGTTTGTATGGTTCTGTTACAAGCGCAGAGTATTGAAAAGGACAGACAAATTTAGCTCAGATATTGTGAAATTTCCTCAGAAATTCACCTACAAAGAAATCAGCAATGCTACAAAAGATTTTTTTTGAATGTGATTGATAATCGATAATTGCAAGCAAGGGTAATCCCCTTGGGAAACCCAAATTTCTGAGAATTTTCTAAAACCTAATGACAGAGTCATTGTTATGAACAAGCGCCTAGGTCCATATTACGTCCAAATATACCAAACACCAAGATCTATAAAAAAAATCCGCAGTATCTGTGAACTAAGAAGAAGAGGCAGAAAATGTATTATGCTTACATGTTCGAATAGTGGTTGGGGTTTACCATGGAAAAAATTTGACAGATCCCATGTAGCATTTCTTATCATTGAAATTCTAGCAGTATCATTCAACTGGGAAAGCACCTACCTCAGAGCTCCATGTCTGAGGGCAAGATCCCTAAATGTTGTAGAGTCTCTAGCAATATTTCCCAAAGCCCAAACAGCCTTACATGAACACCAGTTAAACTCAAAGTTGGGTACTAGTTTTTTAAATCAAATTCCAAAATTACAGACATATAAAGATATTTGGGAAGAATAATTTTATGCCTCTAAAATAAACGTGCTACATGGTCTCGAACATTATAATTCCCAGAGGTAAGAAGTTCCACAAATATAGGCAGTGCCCCGTAATCAATCACAACCTTTGTATTCTCAGAGGTTCCTGAGACTATATTAGTCAAAGCCAAAGCTGCTTCATACTGCATTATCAATCACAAGGTATCACCATCAAAGCTATAATTTTAAGATAACAATTTATCTACCATTGAAACTATAATTTTAAAATATATACACCTATTGATATAGACACCTAGTGAGAGTAGAGGTTAGGAAATTGTAATAAGAATTATTACAATATATCACTCACAGTGCAGTTGATTGTTCATTGTCTGCTGTAACTATAATTTTAAAGAAGACACACTTAGTGATATAGACACCACCAAGTGAGAGCAGAGGTTATGAAATTATAATGAGAATTATTTCAAGATATCATATTACTCATAGTATAGTTAATTGTTTATTGTTTGGTGTAATAATTGTTTATTATTTATAAACACAATCAAACATATTATGAGGGACGGTAATGAAATTGACAATGGTCTCATAACATACCATAACGGGCACATCCCCTGGCAAGATAGACTCTGAATAAGAAAGAAAGCAAAACAAAGTGATTATTTACAGGATCATAGGCTTCCTGAAGAATAAGATCCAGAGCAGCATCTGTAACCCCTAAAGCAACACCTCTCTCTGCAAGACGAATCGCTACATCTTTCATATGTAGTCTAGCAAATTTTCTGAGCTCATCACAAGAAAGAGGATCAAATACAACTATCTCATCAAGTCTATTCAATAGCTCTGGCCTAAAATGTCTTCTAACCTACAAAAATATTCAAAGGCATGTCAAAGCACTGTAGCCAACTTCGTGATAAAATCATATGAAAAATATGCATACACAGAGTCCAGGAGAATGAAACGGAAGGTGTATTGGCAGTTGCCGAAATGCAACAACTAAAATGGCAGGAGTATTGGCAGTTGCGGAAATACAGCTACTAAAACGGTAGATCTGTCGACAGTTGCAGGTGTGTGGATTATTGCTGGTATTTTCAAACCGATTCCATGGAAATATACCAAAAACCAGTGGTATGTCAAACCTAGAAGGTAACCCGAGAGACTGTGACCATCATATTAAACAAGTAATAGGTGTTGTGCCTAGATAAGAAGTGTTGACGAAAAAAAATGATCTCTTTCATAACAGAAGGCCTATCGGCCTAAATATCTAGGACATGTGGCACTCCATGATAAAGACACATGGTGTGTGGATTTGAGTTTTTCAGGTGGTCAAGTGGGCCAAAAATAGGTGAAATGTGGCACCACTCAAAGATTGACATGTGCCAATTGGTACAAGTGGTAAACAATTGGCATGCTCAAACAACGAGGTGATGTAGGAATGACATGAGGGAGAAAATATCAAAAAAGCCCCAAATATGGAGAACTAAATCTCATCACCAACCTGAGATTGACAACTTTACATGATGTAACCTATGAAATCGTAAATGGAGAAATCATAGTAACAATAAAGTAACCTATGTAACAATAAAGTCGGATTCATCCTGGGAGTGGTAATGGGAGAAATCATAGTGAACAACAGGAAACATGCATAATTGCTTACAATCAAATAGATGAAAAAACACATACAAAAAACCTAGATAATAATCATGAACAAGCTTAATATTGAATTATTAATTGTAAAGGAACTTACAAAATGTGACATTACGAACCTGGTCAAGCACACAAGCAAAAATACCCTGGACATGACCCTGGTTGACAAGTTTTATTGCTCATGATGCAAGAGGATTTGTACCTGCACTTCCAAGTCAATCAAAATCCATCATTATCTATACAATAAATACAAGTAATTGATGTATTATTTTTTACTCTAAGATGCATTATTATGATAATGTTAGAACATATGTTGAAAATGTCAAAACATACCTGAATAAGCTCCTCTTCGTTTCAAGAACAATTTATTGGAGTCGCATGAACTTGGAACAAGCCTCCCACGATCTGAAAGAGTAGCAACTAAGTCAAAAGTGACTTTTTTGTTGCTACACTGGATCGAGGGAGGTTTGCTCCAAGATTAAATCGCTCCAATAAATTATTCTCTACTAAACAGGGCCAACCACGTGAAGTTGGAAGCTCTTATGGCCCCTCTCCCCCCCCCCTCACATCACTCTCAATTCCCCAATACCCAATCTATATTTCATTTTTTACTTTCATGAGCATAAAAAAAAATATTCAATAACTAATAAAAAAAAAATTCAACAAAAAGTACGCAAGGAAACATTGAAATTAATGCTTGACATAAAAATAGTATGATAAATGAGTTTTTTATGTAACGCAAAAAAACGTTCCAAGTATGGTAACGTTTGTCTTATAATAATACAATATTTTACATTATCAAATTTTCTTTTTCTTCTTCCTATTTTAAAGCTCCTAATTACATCATCAATATCATCATGCTTTGCGCCTGTTTTGTGCCTTTCGACCCGCACTGCTAACCTAGTTGCGTAGTCACGATGTCTGGTCTCATCCAGTGACGGGGCATCACCTACAAAGATAGATAATATTAAATTTTAATTGTCATTTCTTAAATATCATTGAACTAGTTCAGTAATATTAATAAAAAAAAATTGCAATGAGATTATTTACCTTGTGCACCAGTTGTCGTCGTTGGGACTGTTGCCCTGTCTTCCTCTCCGGTGGTAAGATCCTCAAGGGAAACATTCTTTGTCATTTAAACAAAAAACGTTATAAGGACAACCATCAAGGTATAATTAGAAAAAATTATAAGTGAAAACTAATTACTGTCACGGCCCTCACTGATAGTAGCATTGTCAGCCTGGTCCCCACTACAATGATCAGGTTGCACGAGAGGAACATCTACATCTGGCTCTAAAACTGGGTTATTTGCCTCGTCGGTAGTGTTGCCCCTGATTTAAACAAAGTTGTTAGACATTAAATTTATGGACGAAAACAAACATATTGAAAGGTTAATGTTTTACCTTATCAGGCATTCTGGATCTTGGGACCTGCCGCAAGCTTCTGCGACGTTCAACTACAGCTTGATAGCCGAAATGGAAAGCAATATTTTTATCTTCCTCTGTAGTTTCTGTTTCGAATTCATCACCCTACATTACATATGATTGTGTATTTTTAATCATATTTGATAGGATTACAAAAACGTTGGAAGGCGATACAATTAATTATAAGATGTTTAGCTACTTAATTAAAATTCTTGCGGCTAATTTCAAGTAGCCACCCTAGCCTAGCTTGTGATGGCCCTTTTTTTCAATCCTAGCTTTGGTTGCCTTCGAGGTGTCAGGAAACCTATCATCAAAATATTGAAGTCAAATATGACGTAGCACACTTTTATTTTAGAAATAGAGAAAATTAAATTTGTAATTTACCTTGCGGGTCCAGTTGGCATTTTTCCTTCTTTCTTTGCCCTTTTCTCTTTTCCGTCATGGATGAGTGCTCTCCACTCACTCTCTGGAACTGTGAGAGGATGCTCGTATCTAGGGTTAAATTGCAATTGCGTCCTATAGGTGTCCCTAGTATATTTCAAATATTTGCCGGCTACCCGAGCCATCGTTGTTCAGTCAAATGTGCCGACCCCAAAAAGGGCTTCTAGATAATCTAGAAGTTCTTTTTTCAGGTTGAAATTCTGGGAATTCCACCTTATGTGTATGGTTGGGCCAAAAATTACCAACGCATGGCTCTCCAAAAACCTATAGAACTCATTTTTTCCTACACAGAAAAAAGGATATTATCATTAATTTAAAAATAAAAATCATGATAAATATGTTTTAGATAGAGTACATGAAATAGTTAAAATATTAAAATTTACCTGGGAGTTGTACGTGCTTTATAGGGACACCTTCATCATTCACCAACAATGTGCCATCTATGGTCCCTGTGGAGCTGACATGTGTAGCTCCAGGAAACGCAATAATGTAGTTGGCCATATCAGCCTCATCACTACCAACACATTCAGTGGTTGGCTGGGTGTCTACTTGGGAAGGGTGTGTTTCTTGGCTGGCACCTAAAGGAGTAGAAGGTGTATGAGAGGGTTTTTGGGCAATCTCTTGCCCTTGTGTCCCACTACCACCAACACCGAGTTCAGCAAGTGTCATAAAACGCTACATACAAAAGAACTTTTTGTTAGTTTAGTCAATGTAAAAATTAAAAATCAAACTATCACAATTCATCTCATGCAAAACAAAAAAAATATCCTTTTGAATTTTTATTACTACCTGATATGTTTCTAGCTAGGTCATAAGTTGTTTTATCCTCTCTTCTGTTTCAGGTGTTTTAGGCGCGTCTATCAAAGTATCAAATTCCAACCTTGCATTTCATGCCTTTTTTCGCAACAAGAGCGCTGGAGATAGGGATGAAGAAAGCTCTTCCTCATAGAGGGAATCATCAGGTTTACCATGGCTAGGTATCTGCATATTTGAACAAAATTAATATTATTTCAATTATGTAAATAACTGAAATACCTGAAGATAGAGCAATGCTGGCATTTTACATGTTCTTCCACTGGCCTCTTTCTGCGATCATCTCGTCTCGAGGTTGTTCCTGTACTGCCCTGATCAGTCTGCCACATTGCAATAAAATTATAAATGTAAAAACTTGAAAATAATATCTAACTTGAAAACACAAAATGAAAACTAAAATAATTTCTAATAAGACACCGGAAGACAGAGTTAGAGTTTCAAATATTCCTTGCATTGAATTCAGTCCTGGAAACATGTCATTTCACATTAAGGCACCCAAACAAGAGACGAGTTGACAATGAAGACCTTATTGAATATATTGTTGGAGAAACTTCTAGTAAACTTGTTGTGAAGACCTTGAGGACATTTTTGGAGCAACATTGTTGAAGCTGATGGTATAGCATTTTTGGAGATGATCCTGAAGGGCCTTGAAGTGAAGCTTTTGGAGCAACTATTGAAAAATCCTTAGAGCATTTAAGTAAGGGACTTTCTATCTTCCATCACCTTTTTCCTTTCAATATCCTTAAAAACAATTTTGTTGATATTTAATGTTTGAAATCACGTTATAATTCCTTTATTATATGTGTTTGGGGACTTTCCCTTTGAAATTACCCAAAAATACCCTGGAAATTTTATCTTCGGGATGCATGTCTGACCCTATTGTTCAATATTTTGATTGATAGTAGTAAACATAGAGAGTTAGGGGGCTCTTGACTTGGTTTGGTTGGGCCATTAGATCCCTAACATCTACTAGGGAGAACCCCCCTTGAGTTTGAGGAGAGCTAGCCCGAAGTGAAAAGAGGTTGGTGAGGTGACAATGGGGCTATTGAATTACACATGGTATCACACTTTAGCTTTAGGACTTTATCTTGAGAAGTGCGAGATTTTGCTATATCAATTCTCAAAATTTTTACAACACTATTGTTAAGAACTAATAAGAAGTGATGTTGAGGGGTTTTTGGGTATAAGAAACAATACCATTTAAAAACTAGGGTTCTGAGTCCTTGGCATTCCTTCACCTGGGCCTAGGGGCACACAAGAATAATTTCACACTAAACCATGCAAACTTAAAAGTAACTTAACAGATCCATAAAGTAATAATAATCATAATTCCTAATTTCCTATTGTACGATATAATGCAAACTATTCAAACATGAAGCAATGAAGACATTCAATGTCTGAATTTCAAGTTTGATGAACCAATATAAGAAGTTAGAAACTACAACTTTGATTCAATACTCTGTGTCCTAACTCCAGGAAGGAATCTAGTTTGTAGTACAGAACATGCATCGTGTATTATCAATTCGTAATTGACAACAACTAAAGGTCATCTACCTCATCAATTCCTTCCCATTTTGTGTTTTTATGTTATATTCCTTATAAAAGTGTCAAATTTATCTCAAAGTAAGCAACCACTGAATAAAATAAAAAATAGCTGAGATATGATTGAGAAATGGTCATTTATTTCTTGAAAGGATCTTCATGATTTATTTGGTTGTTTTTCATCTCAAGAAACAATAATGACCTAAGAAACTATCGTGATTTAATATAAGAAACAACACGGTGCAATGGCCATTTTCAAAGCCAAATGATGTCCATTGAGGACATGGCCTTTATTTGGTTCCTGTTTCATAGGAGTTTCGAGTAGAAATGGAACTTTGTTGTACCATTTCCAGTAGTAAAAAGGGAAAACCTTCTTTTTCCATGGGAAATAATTTACCTTTCCTTTTCAAGATAATCTAAATCACAAAAAATATGAACTATACTGCACACATTCTTGGATAATGTGAAAGTGGAAAAGGAATACCCTACACAAGTGATGCACACATGTACACTTGAACACTAATAGATTTTTGTAGTTGAAATGCAATGCTTGTTTTCATTTAAATGTAGGGTTTTTAAAGCAGGGAGAAATAATGGCTTCCAATTTAATAAGCATTTCTTTGGGAAAAATTTAAATCTTGTATTGGGTGATGAAGATAATAGAGGGTATTGAATCTTGATTCTTGACATTGTGTTTAACATGAATAACGCAAATGATTATAAATATCAGTGGATGAGTTCTTTTTTCAGGTATGTCACTCAAAACTCTTATGTCAAAGCATTGTATGATGGCTAGCATTTTCTTGTTTCCCTTTCTTCAGTTCAATGTAAAAAGTATATTAATATATTGGAGCACAAATTATAACTACAATTGTTTTCTCTGCAGTATATCCAGCCCCAATATTATGAATTTTTTTCTAAAGTGGAGCTATTGGTTATTGATGAAGCAGCTGCAATTCCATTTTCTATTGTAAAGGCTCTGCTCGGGCCATATTTAGTGTTTCTGTGCTCTACTGTAAATGGGTAATAATTATAAATGAGCCAACCACAATCACAGATTTTGTAACCATTCGGTTTCCATGGATAGTGATGATGATATTAACCCTTATATATCAATGACCTATATCTATATTAGAATGATCTCAACATTGACCTTGACATGGTTATATGGATGTGACCTTTGGTATGTCATCAGAAAATCCCCAAATATCAGAAAATCCCCAAATCTGGAGAACTAAATCTCATCACTTTCGATCTGGAGTACTACCCTTGTGATAAAGTTGATGACTTTCGATCTCCCATTCTCTACCACTTTGCACTTCACCTTCAATATAGATCAAACCAAGGGCAATTCGTTACTGGGTGTTGAGAAGGATTAGTTTGTCGAACTAAAATCCATAGCTTAAACTTCATGAAACTGGTGGAGTCAAACTCATGCAAGCACAAACACATCTTACACATCCTCTTTGAAACTCATCCGAAAGAACATTGGAAGACATTTAGAGAGAACCCTATAGCCTAACACAATCCAATGGAATTGACCAAAAAAACCCAAATAGAGTCAACCCTACTATAGGAGGAAGGGCCTACAGTAAGAACTTACCATTTTGCAAGAGCTGAGGGCGAATTTTTTTCTGTAAGAGCTAAGGGAAAATGCTGAGGGTGAATGTTTTTCTACAAGAGCTGTGGGCAAATTTTGTTCTGCAAGCATTGAGGGTGAATGTTGTTCTGCAAGAGCTGAGGGCGAATGCTGTTCTGCAAGAGCTGAGGGTGAATTTTGTTCTGCAAGAGCTGAGGGTGAATGTTGTTTTGCAAGAGCTGAGGGTGAATGCTGAGGGCGAATGTTTTTCTGCAAGAGCTGAGGGCGAATGTTATTCTGCAAGAGCTGAGGGCGAATGCTGCTCTACAAGAGCTGAGGGAGAATGTTGTTCTGCAAAAGCTGAGGGCGAATGTTGTTCTGCAAGAGCCGAGGGTGAATGCTGAGGGCGAATGCTATTCTGCAAGAGCTGAGGGAGAATGCACGCGTGATATCAGACGTTAATGTAGTTTTTAATAAAATCATTTTTATGTAGCGCGCATTTGATTTTTGCATTTCAAAACATTTTTATATACATTTGATTTTTGCATTTCTAATACAAGAGACAAACAAATTTCTACAAGAGGTTGAAATTTTTACTAGAATGGCCATGAAAGACTAATTAAAATGGCTTAAAATGCAAGTGGATCTTCAAAATAAATTTAATTGAAGGTTCTCCCCACTAAATTTTTGCAAAAGTGCTTACATTATTTAAGTTATCTAGGATATTTTTTTGTATTACACAATCTAAATTAAATAATGAAATAGTTGGGTAGTTTTATTGTTTCAAATTAGGACACAATTTTCAAATGATGATGAAGTTTCATGTGATGATTAACTGACAATATTCTCCTTTCCTATCCTTGAAAAACTATACAAGGTTCCCTGCTGCCACATGAAACCCTAACTCATGTAGCAGCATAGGACCAGTCCTCCATTTTTCCCGTCATAAGGCATTTTTCACGTATTTGACGACTAGAATTTGTGGATTCTCGTTTTCCGTGACGTGCTAGGAAGGATAGAAGACTTAATTTTGACATTTGAATTTTTTTCAAAAACTTTCTTACGCTGTTTAATTTCCACTTACCAATAATTTTGCAACACTAGTCCTCTTCGCAATTGCAAGGTTGTACTCAAAAAGTAAGGAAAGTTACTTTTTTGGCTCACTCAAAATTAAAAATTTAATAAAGAAATTACCACTTATCATTATTGATATTTTAAAATTAGAATCAATTTAGTTTTCCCATTCCTATTACAAAAATTTCACAAATCCTTTCTTTTACATAAAACACCAAAGAAAGAATAAATCTCGTTTCCCTACAAACTTCTAAGGTTGTGATTAGTGAAGCAGTGAAAAAGTACGGCTATAGCACTAAAAAATTAGAATGCCAATCTACCCCAACATGAAGTCGTGTTAATATAGCCGGTGGCTTGGCTTGATGGTCATACAGTGAATTACACAAGCACAAAATAAAAGCTTTAGGCGTCTAGTTCCTTACACTCGCACTCTCAAGGCATTCAGACTTAGGCCGAGCTCAAGATTGGCTCCGAGGAAATTGGATTGGCTCATTAACCTGCCATATTTTAATTTCATAAGGTATGTTCCTAGTTTGAAATTCTAGGGTAATTTATTATTGTGAAATCATAGTTCTAAATTATCTCTTATTCTGTGAGCAATGTAATCTATTAATTGTAAGCAGATTCATTAAAAAAATTGAAACTGATTTTAGCATGAATGATGAAAATTTATATATTAATTGGTTTTTAAGAGTATTTGTATTATGTAGAAGCACTGGAAAGAAAAATCAAGACTTCATTTTATGTTTTCCTTATTTTATTGGGCTGAACTGGAGAAAATTGAATATGAATAGTGAGTTAATTGTAAGATCAATGGGCCAAGGCCATACATCAACATTGACCATAGTGGGGAAGTATAAAAGCATGGATATTCATGCAAGTATAGTTATTAATGTAAGATCAAAGTTAACTCTTAGCTTCACTAAAGAAATAGAAGGCAAAGATCTAGCATCAAATAAAACTCACGTGAAAAAGTAGATGAAAAATGAACAATCATCCAATGGAGAGGTAATCTATAATTATCCAGTAAGACTCTTGGCTATGCCTTGAGACTAAAATAATTCTCAATATTTTTGAATAATCATCCATTGGAATATAGTAGGAAAACCATAGTAAATCATTGTCCAATGGCCTTGCAAAAATATATAAAAAATAATATTTGTTGGTTGTTTTTCAATAGGTGGACCATGATGGGACCACTCAGAAGGTGGGGGTGTTTTTTTAATCATGGAAGTGAGGTTTAGTAGATTGATATTCAAGTTACCTTTCCCTATAATTTTTCTCGATCAAGTTATTCATTCATTGAACTTTGATTCATTCCTACTGTTTTGATACACAATCCAATCCAGTTGAGTCTTGAGTCTTCATTGAGAATGGCATTCATAGGTTGTCAAGAAAGAGGTTATCATGCACATGCAATCTTCTTTTCTTGGTATCTTTGTAACTATGTTCATCCTAAGTTCTATATTTTTAAATTATCATAATAGTTCGTGATTATTAGGCTTTTATTTTGTCTTTTAAGAATTTTAATTTAATTATTATTAATCATTAAATTAAAAAATATATATATATATATAGTTATTATATTTATTGAACTTTCAATAGAATTATTAAACTTTCAATGGTACATCAACTTTCATACATGAGAAAATAGATATTGAAAAATGGTACATCATGGCCTAATTAATTTCGCTCAGCAATTTCAAATGGTATAACATTTAGTCAATAGTAATCATTAATTTTTGCACACAGAGACTAATTTCTCTGGAAGCCTGAGATTTCTTTGGCTTGTTATTCTTATAACTACATAGACATAATTAATAGAGAGATTGAGGACAAAAAAAAAATCTAGCGCTTAGTCTCCACTACTCAACATGATTTTGTGAGAAATAATACATAGATTTATTTCTCTGAGTGCCTTAGCATTCTTTGGCTCATTATTTTAATCACAAAAACAATAAAAAATGCACCGAGGATCTGTTCTTAGTCCGATTATGCAATTTTTATAAGACAGATTATGCAATATTAATAATAAACATAAATTTATTGCAATTTAGGGAAATCTCGTTCATGTTTTTTTCTTTATATTGGAAGGTTACTTGATTTTTGAAGTAATTTTTAGTAGATCATAGCATATATTGAGGAAATATTAGTTTGACAAGAATCGGTTATTTCTCTTGAAACTTTAGGTATTAAAATTCCATGACACAGATATATCACACTCCAAAATCCAAAGAAAATGGAAGAGCGTTCAATTTTTTTAATCAAAATTTTATTGGTGAAGGGTTAATTTATTACGAGAACGTCATTAATGAAGTGAAAAATTTTAAACGTAACGTTTATTGAGTAGAAAAATAATGACCAAAATTTCAAAAAAAATTGTGTGACGGGTAAAGAGAAATCCAAATTCCAACCCTGCCTGCCACGTATTGGTGAGTGGAGGTTATTCACTTTTCATTTACAGCTTACCAGGTTACTCATGTTACCAATATTTTCACATGGCTCACTTTTAGGTGACTACTTATTTTACTTCTTCTTTATAAAGAACAATTGGTAGATAATTGTATTATTTGAAATCTAAACAAATCCAGGCAACAAGATTACAAAAAATAGAAAATTATGCAAAAAATTCACTAGGGCACTAATGTGTGGATACCCTACCATTTCTTAGATCCTCATAACTTACCAACACCTACTATATTGGTATACACATAATATAGCATTTACCTGAAGTATTTCATATGTATCTAGAAGTAAATAAGTTGTATGACAATTGTTATGGCAGATATAAGATGTGTATTATAGTTTATATTTCAATTTTTCTTAAGTAGCATGCATGTACGGTTCATATAGTGACTACAATTACCAAATATATTTCAGTGAAGATGTGAAGATGATCTCTCATTAGGTCCTAATTACTTAAAGCATCATTAATTAGCTTTCCAAATGAATAAAATATGTTAACAAAGTAGTAAAAACTAGGAAAACAAATCATGCTTTAAAAAAATATGGCACAATGAGTCACACTCTGAGATTTATTTAATTACTCATCAAGTGTCGCTACAACATATATATGATCACCATTACCATAGAAATGGGACATGTGACCATAATTTTGGTTTCGCCAATGACATTCCACATCATGAGCATTGTTTAGGGTTGATTGTGTTGATTTTTTTTAAACAAATCATTTCTACATTTTATGGAAATTATAGACACAATTTATAATCACATTACAAGATCATGATGTATGGATATTCCTTATCATTTCTTAGATACTCACAACTTACCAACACCTAATAGATTGATATACACATCATATGGAATTTACCCTTAGAATGCCACATGTATCCTAAAACAAATTATTTGTATGGCACTTGTTATGGTGCATATACGATGTGTATTACAGTTTATCTTATAATTTTGTTGAAGTAGCATACAACAACTTACATAGTGATATGAGAACCACTCTCTAGAGTATACATCGATTTTGTACATATGGCTTTTCAGTTGCTTTTTAAGATATATCATTGGTGATGGTCACATGATTATATAATGAACCATTAAGTTGAACTATGAAATTATTCATCACAACACACACACACATATTGATGAATTAATAATTTTTCTCATATAATTTTTTTAATCTATTTTGAAAAAAAAAATTATATATAATTATTTCTAAGAAGAACAAGAGAGAATTCCTTACCATATCTTCGTAAAACATATAATAGCAAGAGAATTAATAGATATTGAAATTTCATTTCCAAACATATTCATGGAGTAAAATGAAGATTAAAAGGAGATATTCATGGATTTACCTATAACATCACCTCATAATTAAGAATGTAAATGTACAATATTGATGATACATAGGTTAGGAGAAAATTAATCTATTGAAATTTCATTTCCAAACATATTCATGGAGTAAAATGAGGATTAAAAAGAGATATTTATGAGTTTACTTATAACATCACCTCATAAAAGTGTAAATGTACAATATGGATAAAATTTATTTATATATGATAAATAATAAACCTTTATCTCACATGTATCATATAATCTTATAAACAAACACATTCTATAATATGCAATAAAAGTGAAATTACACAATCCACATGGAAATAAGACTTAGTTCAAGCAAAAGAAAATAAAAAATAAACCATAAGTGACATGGATTTTGCAAATGCATATAAGTGTCGTTATACCAACGGCGGCCAAAGCGTCGCTATTGTGACGGATGTCTCCAAACATCGCAATTGCGACACTTAGACATTGTGTCGCACTTGTGACGTTTGGAGGCAGTCGTCAATAGCGATGCTTTGGGGCATAGTGTCGCAATTGCGACGTCTTCCTCCAAACGTCGCAATTGAGACACTTTGTCTAAGTGTCGGTATTGCAACACTTTTCTCTAAACGTCGGTATAGCGACAGTTTCAGGCGGGATTGAAAAAAATTGGGGAAATTTCCGACATTTGGTCAAAATTATCGGAACCAAGTGTCGAAATTTCCCCCAAATGTACTAGTGCCACAATGTACATTTATTGTCAATATATTTACAAGAAAAAAACTTATTTACAATCACCTTCTCTTGAAATGTCCTTTCCAACTGAATTTCAATTCGATCAATTAAATTTGGATGGATTTCCATTAATGATTGGAAGAGGTTCAAAAGAGAAGATAATGAGCCAGATTGTGGAAAAGAATTTTTAGATACAATGGAAAGCATGAATTTGTCAGCCTTATGTACATATGTTAAATTATTAATAATATTTTGTGTAAGAAAAATTTCCAAGTATATTTCAAATGGGTCAATGAAATATGGATGGAAATTTGATAGATTCAATAGAACAGCATTAATTGAATTAGATCGTTGGTCATATTGTGAAGATCCACTCTCTTGTTGGCACTACTTTTGGGAGGAAAGGATCAAGTGATAAGAGATGAACATCAATTGGAATTGGAAGAGTAATAGCTCTTGATGTTCATTATTATAATTTGAAACTTCATTTTCCCATTTAGGCAATGCATCAATGAGTGCTCAATACTGAACCGCTCAACATGTCAGCATAAGATATCTAAAAACTGGAAAATAAAAGCAGAAAATAAATCTAAAATCAAACAAAATAAGTGAAGGAAAAATAACAAAATCAAATCACTATTTGTAGTAGTATTACAATTATTGTTACAACACAATTGGCACTGGTTTGAAGTAATTTCCTCTTCACAATAATTAGCCAAAATAACGCAATGATTTCCAACTCTATCTTGTGAATTAGAGAGAGAATCGGGACTATGAATAGGGGTGTAAACTTGATCATTATAAAAATCATAGATTGGAATGGGTTCTTGAATGCTGAAATCATGAGTATGATTAAATGTTTGAAAATGAAAGTCATTTAGAACAATTTATGTATTGAGTTTCTCTTCATTCTCAAATGTGATTTGGCTTTGATCATGAGGATTTAATGGACACAAAGATAGATCAACATCTTCAATGTCAAATTAATCACCATAAATGACTTCATGACATTCATTAAGATTTCCTTCATTCCCATATGATGTATCAAGACAAGAAGATATATTAAGCACATGTTCATTAATGTCAGAAGAATGATCAATTATCTCTCTATCTTGATAAAAAATAATAGGCGGTCCATTTAAATCAACCTCTTTGTTTTTTGGAATAATATTAATGCAAAGAGGAGATAAATCACAATCAGCAAAATATCAGGATAAAGAGAAAAATGCGAGCCTAAATAAATGAATTTAAAAATACCTCTATTCACATACTCTTATGCATTTTCTTCATTATAGATTTCAGATTCAAGATAAATCATCTATCTACTAATGCTTTCTTGAAGACTGTTGTTTGGTTGCCCTAAATTTGGTATTTAATCAACATGATCAAATTCAGAAATTTCTGGAGTATATTGCATATTATTGAAAACTTAAATTTCTAAATGTACTTGCTAATCTATTAACTGATTTTCTGAATTTATTTCAGGGTGATTTTCAGATTTCGAGGAGTTTATTCTTCAAGTTTGTTACTAGTATTTTATTGCAGTTGATTAAGATATTTTTCCAATATTTGTGACTGTGTTTTATTAACATGAGAGAAATTATTATAAGAATCATTAACATTGTAGGAAGTGTGCACTAAATGAAGGAATTGATCATGCATGGTATAGGCAATTTTATCGTGATTGATATGCATATCCATATTGGAATTCTCAATTATGTTAATAAAATTTGAATAAAAATGATCAAAGCTTTTACTTGTTTCATGTGAATTAATAATGCAAGGAATAGAGAAAATATATTCAAACCAATCTATTAATTCAATTTCTGAAGGTTTATCTTCAACTTTGAATCTCAAGCAAATTACTTGAAATATAACAGTAAAATCTAAGAGAGATTCATTTTCAAATCTTCATAAATTTTCAAATTCATCACATACCTGGTCATAATCATAACTATCAAAATTATAAAGGAATTTCGTGATAAGTTGATCCCAATTGTGAATAGAGGCAACTGGAAGATATTGACACCAGTTTCTGGCTTTTCCTGATAATGTAAGAGTAAAAATCCTGCATAAAATACCTTCATCAATATCATGAAAATTAGAATTTGAAAAAATTTTAAGGCATGATAAAATGCAAAAGTATTCATATTACCGTTAAATTTTTCCTTTGACAAGTGTCTTACTATTTCTAGTGGAGTATTGGCGGATGCACGTCCAGAGACACAACTCCAAATTGGAAGTTTGGAAGGAGACATTGTAATAAAATAACACTTTAAAATTCAAACTTCAAAAGACAACAAGTTGCCAGGCCCTCCTTCTAGCGCTAAAAATGTTGATGGCTCGAAATGTGTGTCTCAACATTGGGGGAAATCCACCTGATAGGAAATTTAAAGCATCTCCTTTTCTGTTTGGAATGGTGGTTCCAACTACATAAACTAGGTCCAGTTACCTTTTCTCTATCCCTACTAGCTTAAAGTATGTCATTCTCTTATCAATAGAGAAGAGATGTCAGATCCTCCCTTTTGATGAATTCAGGAAAGAGAGTGATGCTTAAGATGATCTAGGGCTCAACCAAGCCACAAACTAATTTTTTCCCATGTATGAGGGGACTTGTCGAATGTAGAAATTCAAATTAAATGAAAATATATTCTAAGATGCAAGTAAACTAATCCTATCATGAATTGGGAAAAGGATATCCCTCTCTCAATTCAAGAACAATTGGACTAATTAAATAGGGGAAAGAGATTGTTTATATGATTGAATCTGTTATATAATTTTCATTAAATAAATAATTAGTTTGCTTAATTAATGAAAAAGATTAACATATGAATGTAATTAACCAATAAGTAGTTGTTGCCTAACACACTCCTATCTCAATGAATTCAGATTAATTCTAAAGTCTATTATGTCCTTTAAAGATATCTCCTATGGGACTTCAATAGCATAAATTAATGACATGACAATAGTGCTCAATATTAGAAGCCATACACTATTTAAAACAGAAAATTAAAATCAATTAAATAAATTATGATAATGGAAAATTAGCTTTCATCTCAAGCAATAGTCCATATGAAATGAAATTTTAATAAATCATACCAAAATATCATTATAAGTTTGCAGTCCTTGAGCAGGTTTAGCTCCTTGGAGAAATTGCCAACAATAGTCCCAAACAAAGTTTCCATTTGGGAAATTAAAATACTCTTTTTTCTCCATAATTTACGTCACAATACATAAAAATTGCGCAAATGACAAGCCTAAATCACAGAGTTTTCCCCTGACCTCGAATCTGAAGTTTTCCTCCTACCTACAACTATAATCTCCTATTACAATAGTGGTTTAAGATCCTTTAGTTGCAGAGCAGAGATACACCATCTCCCTTCTACAAACTACTATTTATAATTACAAAAATGAATTCCAAATAGGAGAGTTGTTGAAGAACATAACTGCTCCAACAATTTCATTGGTAAAAATTCCTTTTCTTCTCTTGCTGGAGAAATTCTATTTATTCAAATATTCTATTCCTCATCTCCTCAACTGTTTCTCCTGCCAAAAACCAATCAAAATTAAATTAAAATGCAAATCAAAATCAGAAATACCAAATCTGGAAAACAAACATCTCCAATCAAATTTTAATTAATTAAATAAATAAAAAGAAATATGAGCTTTCCATTGATCATTGTAAAGATATTATTGGTCAAAGATAACATATTCGAATGGATCTGTAATCAAAATAGGCTTTGGGCCAATAAAAATGCAAAAAATAAACTCATAAAATTAGTTTTGGTTTACAAATTCAGAGCTTAATTTTATGTTAAATTTAAGACTCATTTCCCAAATCTTCTTCTTCAACACTGCACTACCCATCCAAAATCGCATTGCTAGAATTCTTGGATTTACCATCACTAAATTACCTGTAAAATACCTTGGTGCCCCTTTGATTGATTCTGCCCTCAAGCATTCCTCTTGGCAATCCGTCCTTGACAAACTCGAGGCCAAATTATCCTCATGGACTTTTTGTTCACTCAATCTGCCTAGCAAGCTTATTCTTGTCAAGTCAGCCTTACATTCTATGCCTCTCTACCTCTTCTCTAGTGTTAGCCACCCCCAAATGGGTTCTCAAGCAAATCAAATCCCTTCAGCGCAACTTCCTCTAGGGAGCCTCAGGACAGAACAGAAAATGGGCTCTGGTGAAATGGACGACTATCTGTAAGCCAAAAAATGCAGGTGGGTTAGGACTTCGCGATCCTCAGCACAATAATGCCATAATGGGAGCCAAGATCTGGTGGCAATGGTTATCCATGCCTCACATCCCATGGGCGAAGCTATGGATTGCCAAATACGCCAATCATAGACCCACTGCAGATCTCATCCGGCTAACCTTAGCAGAAGCAGGCTCACTGATCTGGAACGCAGCCAAACAACACCGCCTCTTAATTCAAGAGCACAGTTTTTGGGAAATTTTTGACGGTCGTACAGCCCACTTCTGGATGGATTCTTGGCAGCAACGTCCTAAACTACTCACCTCCTTTAACCCGCAGCTTCAGCCAGATGTGATCACTCCCCTTGAAGCCACAATTCATCATTTTTGGGAGGAGAATCCCATTCAAGGTTTCAGGCAATGGAAATTAGCGGCCCTCTGCCTGAACTAGTAGCAAGAGCAGGCTCACTCAGCTCTAGATGCAAAATTAATCGGTAGAAAAATCAGACACTCAGAGAAGTAGGACATCCTTCGATGGGGTTACACCTCAAAAGGCAAGTTCACTACTCAAGAGGCTTACACTCTGCTAACCCAGAATCAAGACCCCATTGACCCCATCTGGAAGGATCTATGGTCTCTACATCTATGGCCTAAGGTCTCTACATTCATGTGGCGTCTCTGTCATAAGAGAATCCTCACATGGGACAACTTAATCAAGAGGGGTTTTATAGGACCTTCCAGATGCCCCAACTGCAACAACCAGGAGGAAACCATTCAGCATCTCATGATCACTTGCCCTCTGGCTGTCTTCATATGGAATAATATAAGTCTCAAATGCAGAAGGGAAGGCAGGAGCTCGGAGGATCTAAATTCTATCATTCGCAATTGGCCCGCCGCTCCTTACAAATGTATTATCCTCAACTCTCTTTGGAAGCTCATTCCAGGACTCACCTTATGGACTCTCTGGAAAGAACGGAATAAGTGAATATTCAAGAACCCCACAAGAAATCCTCTAGAGAAATCTCTGTAGAAACCTACAGGAAACTTTAGCGCTTCAGCAATGGCAGGAGGACGACTTTCCAACGCAGCCCATCGAAAGACTCATATGGGACAACTGGAAATTCAATATCACACTTGATCCATTTCCAATTCACCCCCGTGGGCCTCAATCGGGTGCTCTGGGTAAATGGGACCCCCCCCCCCCCAGCTGGCATTCTGAAGCTCAACTTTGACGGAGTTTCTAAAGGAAACCTAGGGGACGCGGGGTATGGAGGAATCTTCAAATACCACAAAGGTAACCCTATGCTTATCTACTATGGATCTATCGGTTGGGATACCAACAACTCCGTGGAGTTGGAGGGATTATGGCAGGGGATGTAGCTAGCACTGCAACATAATTACTTCCCCATCAAAATTTAAGGTGACTCGCAAATTCTCATCAATATCGTCCATAAGCTTCTTATGGGTACTCCTCCCTCGCGAGTAGCTGACAGTTGGAGACTCACAGCCAGACTGCAACTTATAGCAGAATGGATGCAATGGAACAGAGCCATCTTCCTCAAGCATGTAAGAATAACAGGCAACCGGGTGGCTGATCTTCTGGCAAACAAAGGAGTTACAAGTTCCCAAACACTAACAGCAAGGCCCCTCTCCAGTCTCAATGATAGCAAACTCCGAAAAGATTGCACTCAGTTGGTGCATCAGGACAATAACACCCCGGATGCGGGTGAAATTGGGTGATGCGATGGCTATCAACCTACGAGACGGTGCGTGGCAAGGCCACATGGCCACCCGCAGGCTGCAATTAAGGTGCTCCAGAGTGTTTAATACCCCAGGTCGTCACCCTGTGCGGCATTCATGCTGGTGTGGAGTTCGAGACCGCAAGCATTGCATAATGCCGCTCTCTGGTTTTTTGTTTCTGCTCTTCGTCTCTGCGTCAGGGTTATCTGCTCTATCTCAGCTCTGCCTGGTGGTCTCCATGCTGATTTGGTTCCCACCTGTTGGGTCTGGCTGTTCCCCGGAGGTTGAGCTTCCCAGCTCTCGCACCTCCCTTGGCAGGCGATGTCACATGGGATGCTGTGTGGATTTTCTTCCTGGATTTCACTTCTCGCATAGCCCATTCTGCCCTCTGCAACTCACCACCTCGCTTGAGCACAATTCATCCTCCCCCTCCCCGTTGCCTGCTGCCATTTCAATCCACTCACTCAAGCTTCGTGCCGACATGCCTCGGCTCAGGCACCGTCTGAGATGTCGTCGGGGCAGCACCAGAGCACGCCCCTCTGGCAGGCGTCGCTCCCTCTCCACCAGCACTTCGTCATCTTCTTCTGAGAGCTTTCATGGATGGTATCCTTCTACGAGCAATGGGCATGGGCGTGGGTGTGGGCGTAGACCCCCTTCCTCCCCAAGACGTGGTGCCTCTGCTTCTCTATCGCCTCCCCGCTCTCGTCCTGCTACTTCTTCCTCTTTACATAGTCTATCTACTGCCCATTTTCATTTTCATTACAAAACCAATCGCCCTCTGGTTATAGCGACTGTCACATTGAATTTCAAGGAAATTCCGGAGGCAATTCCTGAACCCTCCTCTCTCGCGCGTCCATTTCACAGGCCGGACCCCTCTGACCTTGTGCAGCCCACTCAAACTGTGGACAAAGGTGCTTCTCTCAAAGCAGGTGATTGCAGCTCAAGTCTTCTTCAGGATAAAAGCAAGCAGGAAGGCGGCAGCAAAGCAGGTGCAGCAATAGTTCAAATATGCCCCGTCCTGGATGACGATGATGGATACTGGTGCAACATTGAAGAAGAACCCCCCTCGGAGGATTATGGTCTCTAGTGCAGGTGGCATTTTCCAAGTAATTATGTTTAGTTCTTCTGTCTTTTTGTTGTTCTGGGATGTAATAGTTTTTTGGTATGCTATAGCTAGTTTCCTCCATCGAGGCAGCTCACAAACGTTGCTCAGGTTGGTTTCCCCTTGCGGGCGGCCCAATTTTTTGGTATTCTGCTGAACTTATGAAGCCTCTAATGGCCTGCATCATGGAGGCCATGGGCTAGATGTACCATATGTTTCATTAATATAATTAACCTTACTTAGAAAGAAAAAAAAATTAAGACTCATTTAATGAACGAATTTGGTCATGCAACCACTTCAAAAATATTCTCCATGATTTTATCTATCTAACGAGCTGTCCTGAGCCTCATTTGGCCAAATAAAACTCAACTTATAAACTTCCAAATTTGAAATGTCATATTTGCCAGAATTCTGTAAAATTTGTTGTCTCAGCCAAAAATAAGAATTTTAAATTAAACATATCATACTAAATTAAATTAACAATTACTATTTAATTAATATTAATTTAAAAAACATTAAATTAATTACAAACTAATTATATACCATTAAAATACATTTTAATTACAAATTAAAATCAATTAAGATTATAATTATATTATTTTAAAATTATATTAAAATTAAATTTTAATTATAATTAAAATATTATAATATTATAATTCTAACATAATATATAATTAATAACAAACCCCATATTACAAAACTCACATGGCTATGAGATCCATGAGTGGATCGAAAATGAATGGAGGAGGAGGCTTTTCACGGAGGAGAAGCAAAGTGGAAGCGAGGCCTTAGATAAACCAAAAATAACCCTCGCATGTTTTATCAGATATCGGAAGTTGTTTGATATCGTAAGTTTTTAAAACGAACCAAATAAAACATTATTAATTATAGTAAATATATTATTATACTATATAGATAAATAAATAGGTAACTAATTAATTATAGGAAGCTAAGTATAATAGATAGGTAAGCTTTATATATTGGACCATTAAGAATGAGGTAAGACAAGGAATTATTTAGTAAGGTATGGTAAGGTAATTATGAGATTTTAAGGAAGGAAAGAAGGAACATGAGATTGCCACATGGGAGATCTCCTTGGCCCCCCCATACATTGGTTGGATGGGCACTATTAGATAGGGAGAATTGAGGTACAGAGTCGCTCAACCAAAGGAAGAGGGGAAGAAATAGAGGATAACCCCTATATATAAGATGGGATGGGATGGGTCATAAAAACTGTAGGTAATAATAAGTATAGCTCTAGGATTTATAAATATCATATCATACTGTTACTACTTGTTAGTACTTATTATGCATCTGAGTCTAAGCAGCCTATATATATTAGTTGTATTACCAATAACGGAGCAAGCATCCCCACCATATTAATTGGAGCAAAATAGGTATTCTTGAAACTGGTATTGCACTTTCTTATTCTCCAGTGTAGGAGAATTGGGGAGAGTATCTTGTACATGCAGTATGGAAACGCTTGTGCGGACAAAAGTATAGAAACACGCTCAGTGCCCTGACGATAGGAAGAATAACCCGCTAGAGGGCTTTCTTATAGGTAAGACCACACAGGCCTTGTGGGCCTAAAACCGTCTTATAGGCCATTACGCAGGAATAAAAATGCATTTTTCTCAGTATACCTCATCTATAATGATAACACAACATGAGAAAAGGTTATATATAAGAACCTAATAGACCCTAATACATATATTAGAACTAATCTATATATATATATATATATATCACTATGGGATAATATCCTATATATAATAAGTTTCCCTTGCATTATTTGTGTGATGGTATGGAGTATTTGAATGGAATTGAGTTATTAGCTTATTGTTAATAGCTTATAGGTTGTTTAGGATTAGGTGGGCTGGGTTGCCTTGTTTATTATAAGTGTATGGCTGGCCGGTTTACAATGGTTGGTGGATTGCCTCAATGTCTAGCTGATGAGGAATGTAGAGCTGCTAGCTGGCTGAAAAAAGTTGTCTGGATGACCCTCGGAGTTTCTATTTTTGCACTATATTATCAAAGTAATAAGCGGTTTGGGGGCACTTTTGCTAGAGGATGCCGACGTGTTCAAAAATAACTAGTTTCATTAACGGACTATTGTCCACAAAGCCCACTTGGATGAAGGGCATCACTTTGACTTTTGATTCTTCGAAGGCATATAGATCTATTTGCCGAGGTAACATATGAAGGGAGAAATTTGTGGTTAACTAATCCATTTATACAAAATTTTGTTACATTACTAGACTTGAGCACCTGCCAAATAAGGGGGGAAATGAAGTAGTTAACTTCAATCTAATATACTATATAGCTTATAATAATTAGCTAATATATTGATACATTAAGGATAATTATATATCATAACTTATATATATTAATAGGTTAATTATATATAATTATACTAGAAGGATATATTATATAATTAGTATATAATCAGTCAAAAATAGAAATCTTAAACATAGCATAAGTATTTCATAAGCTTAGCTATATAACATATTAACTACTACTCTACCCTGACCTAAGTGAAACTGAGCGTGCGCTCTGCCTGCGCGTTTCCTTGACCTAGCAGCCGACTGCTGGGTTTCCCTCTTGCGCGAGGCCTCTGGCCTGTCATGGCCTCTCCGAATGCTGCTACGGAGGGCTTTGTTGAACAGTCTGCAGCAGATGCGTTTTCAGCATTGGTCAAATCCCTACAGCCTTGGAGAACTCGCCCTGTGCTGTCCAATTTTGTTAAGAAGTTAGATGGGTTGCAAGAGGTCGATCTCCCTCCTACACTTCCTCGAATGGCTGCACTCTCTTTAGCTGAACGGGGGCTCATCGGTCAGTTCACTGGCCTATGGCCTTCTCCGAAAACAGTTCAACGATGGATCGAAAGAAACTGGGCAGACAAAGTTAATGGTAAAATCTCCATTCGTTTCTGTGGAAAAGGTTATTACACTTTCCATTTCGAATCTAGAGCAGACAAGGACTTAATCTTCAGAAATGGGTCGTATTTCATGGACTCTCGTGGCTTGTATCTGAACAAATGGACTCTAGACTTCGATCTTGAGCTGGATTTCCCTAATGTTGTTCCGGTCTGGGTTCATCTTCCGCATCTCCCGCTCCACTGCTGGGGAGATGACTCGGTTTGAGCCATCAGCAATGATGTTGGAAAATACATTGATCGGAGTAAGCCCAAGGATAATATGCAAGCGTGTGCGCGTATATGTGTTGAAGTTGATCTCGGCAAGGGTCTTCCAGAAGCAATCAAACTAAAGGTGGACGAATGGACACACATTCAGCAACTGGACTACGAGAAAATTCCCTTCAAATGCAAGGTATGTCATGAATACGGCCATTTTTCCAATCGCTGTTCTAAAATAGTTAATGATGAACCTGCTCAATCTGAGGAGCAATGGGAAACTGTAAAAAAAAAAAAGACTGCCTCTGGCTTGAAAGCAAACTATGAAGAAGCTCCTCTCAAATCTACCCCTCCCAAGCCTAATCCCCCTTCAGCTCCCCCGAAATCTTCCTCCTCAGTTTTCCCTCCTCCCTCCTCTTCTCTTGGCCCACCCATCTTCCCCACCCCGAGGCAAACCTCTGGTTCTCCCCTGACCTCTTCAAATCCCTTTGGCACCCTCTCTCTCCCTGAAAATGACCCCCTGATCCCCCTTGAAAATGATCCCCCCATCCTTTTCTCCCTTTCTCAATCCTCTCCCTCCCATTCCCCCAACCCCCCCCCCCCCACCCCGAACTACTAGAAGCTCCTCGAAAGAGCATGGAGTCAATCAAGAGTCTCAAAAAAAAGGACCTGGCAGGAAATCAAGCAAACAGCAAAGAGATGAAAATGCTCAAAAAGACATTGCCATGGGAACACAAAATCCCATAGAAACTTATATACTGGGTCAAAATAGCAAAGAAACAACACATAAGGAGCAAGGGGGACGAGCATCTCTCCGAAACCTAAATACTCAATGATGAAAGTCATATCATGGAATTGTAGGGGACTGGGGCAGCCCTCAAAAATTGCTTCCCTGAAATATCTTACAGACCATGAGAAGCCAGGAATTGTAATGATTCAGGAAACTAAGCAAATACTGCAAGAGATGACAAGAATTATAGAACAGCTCAGGCATTATGAGGGACATATATGTGAAGCAAGAGGAGCTTCTGGTGGTATCACCACTATGTGGAACAAAAATATTTGGATATGCACATCCAATACTATCAATCAATACTGGATCAAATTCATATTAGAAAAGCAAGCAGAGCACAAGAAAATAGTCATTTATAACATTTATACACCAAACCATTTCAGAGACAAAGAGAAGTGCTGGGCCACACTACAAGAAGACATCCAAGTTGAAGACAACAGAAATATCATCCTTGGGGGAGACCTTAATCTTATATTACACTCCAATGAAAAAAGAGGAGGCATTTTTACACATGATCCTTATAGAGCAAAGCTGGAAAACATCATGCAAGAGTGTGATTTAGTTGATATCATCCCAAAAAATCGGAGGTACACTTGGAACAACCGCAGGCTGGGCAGAGATAACATAATGGAGCGCCTTGACAGAATTCTGGTTAACAATTCTTTCCTCTCTGAGTTCTCCACTGCTCATGCTGCAATCCTACCTTATTTAGCTTCTGATCACTACCCCACCAGCATTGTCCTTGAAGCACATTGTCCTTTGGGGTCGTTGCCTTTCAAATATAACTCTCTTTGGCGCAGCAATCCCATTGTGGATCAGATTGTCAAAACAGCCTGGCAGCATCACATAGAAGGATCATCGGGGTTCATTTGGGAATGCAAACTGAAAAATACAAAACATGCCTTGAAGGAATGGGTGAAACAGCATTACAAAGAACCATAAAATGCCAAAGCTGAGCTAAAAAATAAATTGAAAGAAAACCACAGGCAAATAGAGGAGAACGGGTTGTCCCACGAGGATAAAGCATTAGAAAGTGATATATATTATCAGATGTACCGGGTTAATAGAGAAGAAGAACAGAAGTGTATAATTAAGTCAAGATAGCTTTGGCTTCAAGGAGGAGACAAAAATACAGCCTTTTTCCATAAGCAAGCAATTGTCAGGAAAGTCAGAAATAATGTCACCATGATCAATGATGAGGAAGGATGCCCTCAAAAAACCCAAGAAGCTATCAATAAAACTGCCTCAACATATTACAACACTCTTTTAACTGAGACAAAGGAAATAGAGGATTATTCAGACCTCCTACAGCACATGCCCAAAGGAATCAGTGAGGATATCAATGCAGATTTGACTAAGGAAATCAATGAAGAAGAAATACAAGACGCCATCTGGGTTCTTCAGTCAGATAAAGCCCCAGGCCCAGACGGCTTTCCAATCTGTTTCTATAGAACATACTGGGGAATAATTAAAAAAGACCTTGTTAAGATGCTAAGATGGACTCAACGCAAATGCAAAATAGGAGGATTCACTAATGCAACCCACCTTGCTCTTATCCCTAAAGAAAATCGACCTTTGACCTTCTCTCGTTTTCGCCCCATATCGTTGTGTAACTCATCATATAAAATCTTGACAAAAATCTTGCCTACTCGCCTAAAACCTATCCTCCCCTCTCTCATTTCTGAAAATCAAGGGGGCTTTTTGGCCAATAGGCAAATCTCAGACTCCATCCTTCTTGTCCAAGAGGCTATCCACTCCAGCCAAACCAGAAATGAGAAAGGCTTCATCTTAAAGTTAGACTTAGCCAATGCTTTTGATCGTGTCAAGCATTCCTTCCTAATTGTTGTGCTTGAAAAAATGGGATTTGCCACATCCTTTATCATCCTTATTAAAGCCTGCATCACAGGACCTTGGATCTCCCCTCTTATTAATGGCGGACCTGGCCCACCCTTCCAATATTCTCGAGGTCTTAGACAAGGCTGCCCCCTTTCACCTTATCTCTTTATTTTGATGGTTGAATCTTTTAGTAGAGCTCTGGATTACAATCGTCGTATGGGCCTCATCACTGGGATCAAATTTGATAATGGAGTCAATAACATCAATCACTCTCAGTTTGCTGACGATACTCTTCTAATGGGGGGAGCTTCAAACATCATAGCCCGTCGTTTCAAAGCTCTCCTAGATAAATACATGAGCTATTCTGGAGGTCTGATAAACTATCTTAAGAGTTGTATTTATGGGTGGAACGCTTCAGCTCAAGTTCTCCATAGGATTTCTATTATCTTTGGGGTTCCATGTATGTTGGATTGGGAGCACTTTACTTATTTGGGCATGCCTGTGAGTGACGGCAACTTGAAAGCAGCAGCCTGGGAAGTTATTATCGACAAGATGAAAAGCAAGATACAGCATTGGGGCACCTCTTGGCTTAGCCCAGCAGGGCGCATAATTCTTCTTAAAGCAGGCCTCTCCTCCTTGCCCTTGTACTGTTTTACTCTCATACAAGCCCCTGCCAATTTTCATTTTAAAATGGATGCTCTCCTTCGTCACTTTCTTTGGCAAGGAGGGAGAACTGAGGAAAAAAAATACAACTTGGTAAGCTGGAAGCAGGTCACTCAGCCATGTGAGAATGGAGGGTTGAGAATCAGATCCTCTAAATTTCTAAACCTTGCCTTTGCTGGAAAACTGGTTTGGAGACTCATATCTGACTGGAATGCTTAGTGGAAGAAAGTTCTAGAAAAAAAATATCTCGACTACTCAAGGCATCAGCTTTTGGATCATGAGCTTCCTAACAGAGTGTGCTCAAAAATCTGGAGGATGTGTAAGAAAGCTATACCATTTCTTGAACAAAACACTTCCAAAGTGCCCAAAGGCGACAGCTACATAAGAATTGGGGAAGACAAAATAATGGGGCAATAGCCTATAAGTCGATGGCCTGGTACTCAGCAAATTCTAGCTTTTTTCAACAGTGCAGGGATACAAACTCTGGATCAGATCTCTCAATGGGAAGCCCACTCTCATACCTGGAAAGGTTGGACCTTCCCTCACATACCAACAGATACAAAAATCATTCTCAACAACCTGAAAGTTTATCTTCATGGTATAGCACCTTCCAAACGCTACCTTGCTGATGACTTTCGATGGGACCCTTCAGGCACAATCTACGCTATTAAGGCTGCTTATCACCAGATCTGCAACATCGAATATCCCATGGCTATCTGGGCACATTGGAGACTTGTTTGGGAGGCAAAAACTCTCCCAAAAATCAAATTATTCTTATGGATCCTCTTAAGAGGGAAAGCCCTCACCGCAGAGAACCTCATAAAGCGAGGAATAAATGGGCCATCTCGCTGTCCAAACTGCCAAACTGAAGAAGAGACAAGCCAGCATCTATTTATAGACTGTCCATTTGCCTCAGCTTGCTAGAAGGAAGCTTTTCGGAGCCACAATCCCCCTTGGGCGCCTGGCACTAGCATATTTGAAGTGCTGCACATATGGAAAAAAAGCTACCCGTGGGGAAAAAAAGCAAACAACACTGCTCGAAGGGTCTGGAATGCCTTGCCCTGTACCCTTCTTTGGAACATCTAGCTGGCAAGAAATAGTATGATCTTCAAAGGTAAAGAAACTAACGTTAGAAAACTCTATAACAAAGCTTGGAATCTCAACTTGGAAGCTCTGTCCACAAAATGTCATGGGAATCTAAAGGTGCTGGATCTACATGTCGAAGAAAGGAATTACATAGGGCATATTCTAGACAGAAGCAACACAGAAAAAAATAGAAGTAATCCCAGTAGCAGAGACAGCTCCAGATGTAGCTGGAAAATTAGGATGAAAGAAGAAGAATTTGCTCGATGGCTTAGGAACTGCAACACCCATTATCTCTTTTTCGATGGAGCCTCCAAGTCCAAACCAAGAATGGCTGGGGCTGGAGGATTTATTTGCAACGGTAATGGTGATGTGTTAACTGAATATGAATGGGGTCTGGGCTCCGCTTCAAACAACAGGGCTGAAGCTTTCGCCCTCTACCAAGGTTTGCTCCAGCTTCAGAAACTTGGTATAGCCAAGGCTATAATAATTGGAGACTCTACCATTGTCATTGATCTGATGGTAAGTAACAAAAAATCCCAAAACTTGATTCTACAGCAAATTATAGAGCGATTCCAATCTCTTGACCAGCAGATGAAAGGCAATCGATTTTACCATGTCCTTCGAGCTCTCAACAAATCTGCTGATGAATTGGCAAACAAGCTTGCTCTCACACTGTCGGTAACCTCCGGTGTAATGGCTCTGACCAATACTCTTTCTTTCCATGATCAGGTTTTATTTCCTCAGCAGATCCACCCCACAGAAGATCACTGCTCTTGGTCTCCGAAGCCCTTTGCCCAACTTCTCTGCGAAGATTCACACTTCTGCTTTTTGTCCAATGGCGTTGATCCCCACAGATGTAACCTTTCCAACATCAAAATCTAACTCTCTCTGGATCACCCTTTCAAACCTCATTAAGCTCTACGCCCTCTGTGTTTTCAACCTCTCGTGCTCAAACGAATGTCTACAAACACCAGTTGATCTCTTCCCAACTTCAATCTATCGATTTCAGTCACAACTCGGACACTGCTCCATGAATTCTGCATCTCTATTCGCCCAGACAGAGTTTCTCTGCCCCAGAATTTGTCCTCTTGCGACCTTGTTTTCATCCCTGTCAGCTCCACAGGCTGTCCTGAAGACAAGTCAAAGACCGTCAAAAAAATTACTCTTTGAATCAGTTGAGCGGCACTATTGCTACCTCAACGGGTGGCAAATGCGACACACCTGCAAAATTAAATTATGAAATGTAAAATTTGTTTTATATTACTGCAGTTTGTTAGAATATATATTGTCTCCTTCTTTTTCACAGTGAAGGAAGCAAGTTGTAAAGAAGAAATTGACACCAACTGCATCTAATATTGGCTCTCCCATTTCCAACGCCATCCTATAAAGTTGGAGATCCGTCTCCCTCTCTTTTTCTTTTGAAATACCAATCAGCAACCGATCTTGTGAAAAAAAAAAAAACATATTAACTATTATATGTACCTAATAGTGATATCCTCTCTCTAAATAACTCTATTATTCTGATATATATATATGAACTGGGTATCGATATATATATATAATTAATCACCATGGTTTGTTGGTGAGTTTGAAACATCCACAACTAAAACTACAACATTAAGACCCATCTACCATACAATGTTGCACTCTAACAATGAGTTCATTCAATTGTTGCTTGACAACAATCATCATATACTCAAAGCATTATCATCAGGTATATCTGATCACTCCTTTTCATTTTGTCGAACCATTGATGAAATAAAATGATTCATTTGACTTTGAATGGCCATTAACCCAACCTTCCCACTATATCCTTACTCCCTAATTCAAATATTCATTTCGAATGAGGATGTTCAACCCCTTAGTTGGGGGGAGGAACTACTAGTTCGAATCAGTTCGAATTAGCACTTATATCATTAATGAAAAAGTGTGTTGTCACATCACCCTACAAACTTGTTTTTATAACTAGAAGCTTAGGTTACATGACATCAATCGTGACGATGGAAGGCAGTGTGGCGAATTGGAAGCCATTGCAAGGGATTTGCAATAATGAAAAGAGTAGCTAATAATAATATACCTAATAGTATATAATAATATTAATATTAACTAATAGTATATTAACCAAGAACTAATACTATAATATATATATATATATATATATATATATATATATATATATTTTAAGCTCTTAAGGTATATTATAATATTATGATATATATCTATATATATATATATATATAATTATAATATCTATTAATAACCTTATAAGCTATATTTCCCTAATATTATATAGAATATTATATTATATAGTATTAGTATATTATATATAAAGGGTGTTGGTAGTGGTGCTTGCTTTGCTTCTGGATATAAAGCTAAATCACCTGCTGGGTCATTTGTTGGATCAAATTTTGCTTCATATATAGCTACTGGTGTTGGTGGTGAGTTTACTATTGCAGCGCTCTACTGCTGATGGGACTGCTTGCTTTAATGTCGATAGAACGAAGTATAAACCGCCCTATATATCCCACCCAAACCCTATGGATTTAGATACAAACGAGGGGATGCTTTATGTAGATGCCCTTACTATACCCGCCTATGCTCTAGCTCCCTTTATGGTTGTAGTAGCGGCTAGCTTGGGCTTGTCGGCGGATGGCTTGCTAGTCTAATTATCCTCACCCAGGCCCTATCTAGCTTTGTCTGACTGGCTTTATGATGGTCTAATAGCTTGGCTACTGGTTAGCTCTTTCTAGCTGGTGGCTTGTCTGTTGTACTGAAATTAAGAATTGTTCAAGGTTGCCCACCCTAAATTTTGGATTTTCTATATTCACCGGGTGTGAGTGCCAGTGGTGAATAAACTGCTGGATCAACTGCTGGATCAATAAGATCCATTCTTGTTGTTGGCTATCGATCTGTTGGAAGGGATGCTCCTTCTTCATCTAGAATTGGAAGGGATGCTCCTGTCTAAAGACAACCAAACCAACAAAAAAATACAATATGTAAAGAAAAAAACTGGACTCCAAGGCAACTTCATTAGGCTCAAAGCATACCTCCAATCAGCATAAAATAAATACTTAATATAGCTCACTAGTATAACATATAGCTATTAATCTAGTATAACATATTATATTATATATACTAGTTATCTAGTTATTATATTAGTAGGATATAGACTGGACTGGCTTGGCTAAAGGTTCGAGGCCAAGGGCAGGCATATGTTTAGAGGTGAGAGGGCTCTTCCTCATAGGAGCCTTCCTCTAATGAGCCTTAAAATCCAAATTAATAAAAGGAGGCTAAGTAAAATAGACAGGTAAACTTTATATATTGGACCATTAAGAATGAGGTAAGAAAAGGAATCATTTAGTAAGGTGCGGTAAGGTAATCATGAGATTCTAAGGAAGGAAATAAGGAACAAGAGATTTCCAGGTGGGAGATCCCCCTAGACCCCCCCATAAATTGGTTGGAAGGGCATTATTAGACAGGGTGAATTGAGGTACGGAGTCGCTCGACCGAAGGAAGAGGGGAAGAAATAGAGGATAACCCCTAGATATAAGATGGGATGGGATGGATCGTAACAACTACAGGTAATCATAATTATAGCTCTAGGATTTATAAATATCGTATCATATTGTTATCACTTGTTAGTACTTATTATGCATCCGAGTCTAACAAGCCTATATATATTAGTTGCATTACCAATAATGGAGCAAGTGTCCCCACCATCTTAATTGGAGCAGAATAGGTATTCTTGAAACCAATATTGCACTTGCTTATTGTCTAGTGTAGTATAGTCATTATAGGTATATAATTATATATAATTAATTATAATACTATAGTATAATAATATAACCTATATAATTATATTAATATTATACTATATAATTATATAGTATAACCTATATTATAATAATTATACTATAATTGTAACCTATATAATATATACTAATAATAATTATATAGGTATAATATATTATATTTACCTATATAGTATTATTATAATTATACACTAAGGATAATATAATTATAATTATATAATTAGTATATTATATATCCATTTATATATATTAGAAGCATATATTATTATTATTGGTCCCAAAGCATGAGTTATCTGAATTTGAGGGGAGGAAAGATGTATAACCCGCATAGCGATAGTTGAGTCGAGTAGCCCTTCTTCGAAGATCACCTATCTATTTACGCAATAATTGAATGCATTTCCTTTCGTAGAGATCACAAATTGCTTCTATGCCAAGCTCATGTTCAGAAATCATAGTGATAGTTTCCCTGATCACCCGGCCATAGTTCCTTTTTTGGAGCGTAGAAAGGAAGATAGATCACGCCACCGCTATAATGCAGTGCAGCAACATCATATTGTCTGGGATAGGTGAGTAAAAAATGAATAGTGGAGTAAATGGATTAGAGTGAACAATGCCCTTTTTGAAACTATGGGTAAACATTGAGATCAAGGTTGGGTTATTGGGACCCCGCTTACTGATAGAGATTAGTTATTGCAATCTCACTCGCTCACTCGTACAAGGATAATCAGCTAAGAAGACCATATTACTTACGAGGCCAAAACATGAGGCATTGATAACAAATATGGACTGGCTTAACGGAATAAGGTATATAATTATAATATCAGTATAATGATACTAGTATAATCCTTAGAATATACCTATAGGGATATCTGCTACTAACTGGGAAGAAGACTTGTACTGGGAATAAGCCTACCAAAATTCGTTGTAGAGTTGGTAATTGTAGGCCATGTTTTCACTCTAAAAATTACCATCTCTTCTTCTCTTAATAATAAATATAAGGGACTAGTGGCTAATACAAGGATAATAAGCTAGAATCCCTAGTAAATAATAATAGACTAAGTAACTACGATAATATATTGATACAGTGATTTAGCTTAAATGGTGTTAAATGTGATACATATTTACCTAATCAATCTCATATCATAAGCATTACCAATACATTATGTTATTGTACCCACCATATTATGACCATTCATAGGAAGAACAAGCATAGTTAGTACATAGCTTGAATACTGGCTAGTTCATTGAGCTTCGTAGTTTCCCTAAGAATCGATGTTGAAATTACATACCTTATTTGCTTATATATTAGGTGTACTAGTTATATAGGGATAAAAGGTATATATGGGATATCTTAGTTTCCCTAATCAATGATGTGTGATGAATACAGATCGAGCTCGGCATAAGCTTCGTGATTAGGAGTGGGTGAATAAAAGAGGCTCTCTGTTATATTGGTGGTTTCCTCTTTATTTATTGCCTTTATTGGCGTAGATAATTTTATTAACGGAGCGAAGTAGGTCCCCCCCCAATCTAAAGTAAGTAAATTTCCCATCTATCTATATTTTTCCTTCCCCATTGCTTTAGAGTGAGAATTTAGTAGTGAAGAGATTCTTAATAATAGGGTACACTATGCATGTTTTTGTAGCCCAAACTTCCAATACCCTAATAATATTATTATATATTAGTTATACTATATCCCTATTATATACCTATTATATAAACCTGACCTATGGGTTAGGTCAGATTCCTCTCATAGGGTGATTATATATATTATATACTATCCTAGTTATACATAATATATTATCACCTATTATTATATATCCTTAAAAGACCAAAATAAAGTACATGTAGCCATAATGTGTAGCCATGCCATATGTTTGTTAGCTGAACGAGCATATTATGGGTATGACACCATCCCATGGGGGTGTTGTATGGGGTTTACTACCACTCTTGTGATCCATGTGATCTACGTGATCTGGCACCAAATCCAAGTCCATGTTTTTTTGGTTGGGACATAAACAAACTTCTAATGAGGTTCCAACTACCTCATAGGGACAGTTAGGGCTAAATGTGAGTGTGATTCATCAAATAAGGAGTACGGAGCTAGGGTATTACTACCCCCGGCATGAAGATTTCATGGTAAGTCCACCAGTCGTTACCTCTGCCATGCATGAGAGTCTGTGTGGGCATATCCATACACTAAATGAATAGAAAATCCAAATATTGTTGGAGTCAGGGGAATATTTATCCCCATTCAAGCGAATAAAGAAATAACCTTCCCTACATGGGGAATCATGTCATGTCTAGGTTTTCCTTTTATGTTCCATCCAAACCAACCAAAAAAAAAAAAAAACATGGTGGGTGGATTATTCAATGGTAGAGAGTTGTGAAGAAGGCATGTTGAGCTAGTTTCCTTTGCAAATAAATATCATTTTATTTATTCCTCTGGTGAAAGGCTTCTAGTGAGGGTGAAATGCCAAAAGGTGGGCAGTAATAACCGCAACCTCCTACAAATTTTCATGGGTATTATAGGTTACTAATATAATTATATATAATATAATAATAGTTTATTATCTATTATATTATAATATATATTGTTGGATGTTATATATTGACCTATTAAGACTATTATATATATCTATTCCATTACTTATATAATGTAGCTAATATACTATAAGTTATCTACACTAGGCCCTGGTAACATAGATAATAATTTTCAAATGGAGTAGCTTAGCTAGGGCACAGAGATTCCTGACAAGGTCTTCGATCGCATCGTAAAAGCTGGCGAATATCTAACTTAGTGGTTCTCATTGGTAGGTCCTCGAACTTCCCTAACCTCTGATGCACTAAGTTACAAGATTGAACTGTGAGGCACGCATTTATCACCATCTAAAGCGGGAGGCCAAGAGGATCCATTAGCAAAGAGAAGAATGGAGATCAAGACATGATGAATAAGGCACCCATCACCATCCTGGATATGCTGATCGAGGAACGAATCAAGCTCATCAATGTAGATCCAAAATAAGGCAGAGGAGAGAGGGGGACGAGTCCTACAAGGGAATGAGAAACTTGCCCTTGTTTCACCTTGGCTATAGCATTAGCCATGGTCGTAAGTAGCTTGGTTACGTCCTACAAAGTAATAGTTTGTTGTCTCGCTGATGAAACCTGGAGTTATTTCCCTCCTGATTTTTCTTAATGAATCGATAGCCGGATTGAATCCTTCTCTCTCTGATCTGGTTCTAGTAATATATACCTAGTATGATTGTTGAACTGGATCTTGCTCGTGTGCTTGTGCCTTGATCTATCTATAGCAACCATATATACATAATATGACTGAATTAACCAGGGGAAACATAGAGAAGGGCCGAATGCACTCTTGAGACTACAGGGGGTCAAGGAGGTTGAGGGAAAGGTCTTGTAATGGGATAAAAATTATTATTCGTATAACTAGAAAGTATCGTTCATTGTTTGAACTCTAGAAAGGTCTTGTCATGAAATAAAAATCCTGGTCCTCCCTCTCTTCAACTATAGTTGTAAGGCTATAAAATATCATCAAATATTTCAGCTCAATTCATTGTGTGAATATCAGTTACCACACCTTTTATCAATGGCCAAGGTGGTAAGTATCATTCTGCCACTTCTATCCCATTTCTTTGAAAGTTGTTCTACTTCCTCATATTTAAGCCAGCCTATGTCCAACACAGATGAGATGGGAGAATATAATATCTCCGTGTGTAAAGCGACAAATGTCACAAGCCATTATATGTGACCATTGTAGGGTTGTCGATCTTGATTTTTGGTTTTTCATTGTCTATGTGGTGTTGTCAAGATAGTAAGATGAGTTCACTCATGATGCCATAGTAGTTGCATTAATCGGAGCTCATCCCTATGTTCAGTACTTTATGGAATTTTTTGTGAACCTTAGTGATCCTATGACCAGCAGTACTTAATGGCTTTACCCTACCTTTTCCATTGGTAGAATGATGCATGCTTCTTAGAAAGATAGAAGCTCAGAAATAATATATTATATACTAATATATTAATTATATATAATTATACTTAATGTGTCCTTAAGCTTTATATTGTTATGCTATGTTAACTATAGCTATCATTATTGGTTCCTATATAAATTCACGTATATATAATGATATAAATCATTTATGTGAGTTAGGTCACCAGTTTCACGAACGAATCAACAATCTGACAGAATTTCTTACCAATGAATGCGGGTCACAGCTACCACTAATCATCGGTAACACCTTTTCCTAGAAATTTGATTACTAATCCATCAACTCTCCTTACTACCTCATCCTTGAACCCTAATACTTATACCCTCCTTTGGATTTGACTTTGAAAACAATATACATACTTACTTTGGTTGGAATTTCCTTGGGAACCTTTTCCTCAGACCTCCTTTGGTGAGGTTGGGTGGGGATAGACTTTGAAACCTCTACCTCTGACCTCACCCTTAGCAACCTACTTACACTTATCCTTTGAAAACTCATCAAATTTATACTTGGAAACATCCTTAAAATCAGCCTCTGAATGAACCTAGCAATCCTACCCTTACCTTCCCCTTTACTTCAGTGGTTCGACATCCATCCATAGTCAGTTCAAAGTTGTGGCCGAATGAATGAATGAATGATAGATCAATAAGCTATCATTATAGTCTAATAGGGGATATACTATTATATCTAATTATACTATAATACTAGTAGGGTAATAATTAATACTATAAGCTATTATCCTATATAATTATAATACTAGATAGGATACCAGTATATTAATAATTAATGATATATATAAGGTTATTAAGGTATTTATATAAGTATAATATATCTAATAATATTATATACCTTATAAAGTATATATTATTAGTATATAATATATATAATAATTAAATATATACCTATATTTTATAGTATAATATACCTATAATATAATATAATATTATAATATTAGTGCAAGCTATATTAATTATAATAATATTATATAGATTAGTACTAATACTATTATATGAATACTTTTAGCATTCATAGGATATATTATACTAGTCAATCATAGTAGTATATTACTTATAATATAAGGTATATAATTATGTGTATCCATAATATTACTTTTAATAAGTATTAATATATTCACTATACGAGATTATTAGGTATGGTTCGAGTGGTTATTTAGTAGTGAAGGATCAGACTGACTACTTGAAACTCTCATACACAGGGAAAGAAGGACACTACGGGTGAAAGAGAACTGGAATGAGTTGAAATAGAAGTGAAAAGATCATAGGAATGCACCATAGGGCTATGTTATTCTCCTGCTGAGGGAAATCAATAGAGAGAGACCGTACCAAGTCGAGGTTAATGAAAGATCACTGGAATGAATGGTTGAGGCAGAGGGGGAGGTTAAGGAAATCTCGGCTAAGTTATCCTGTGATCCGATCGGGTTGAATCAGATCGATAAGCAGAACTGTATCAAAGACCTACCGAGCAAAGGTTTCAAGAGCACTAGAATGTGGTGAACCATACTGAGAGAAAGAGCACACACAGGAACCAACCATCAAGGGACATTCCTAATGAAGTAAATCAGAGAGGGAGTTATCTAATGGAGTGAGTGAAGACTCTACTCTCTCTATACTCTCTTTGTCCTCAAAGTCAGACTCTTTCTCTACTAGATTTTTCTATGATAAACTCTCTTGCTTCTTGCCTCGGTGGATGTCTATCTCGATGAATTTGATCATTTCTTTATCCCTCCCCATACTTTGATTGTATTTATTTCTCAATGGAATCACGAACTGAGTGAACCATACCGAGCCAAGGTATCAAGAGAATAGGAACGTAATAGAACATAGACTACTTATATTTTTCTTCTGAGCCATGGGACTATTATTCTGTTGAAGATGGCAACAAGAAACAGTGAAGGAGGCATCCTGAAACATCTTTCCTGATCCTAGTTGGAAAGTGATCACCTAAACTAGGTGGGGGACCACACAGGTGATTTTTGTCGCAAAGTCTATTTTTAGACATATGGATCATGATCTATAAGTTGCGAGATGCTATTTATGGATGGTTGGTCATGTTGGTAAAAATAGATGGACCTCTATTTTTAGACATATGGGTGGTTTCTATTTTTAGACTGCCAGGCTAAAAATAGATATGTCGAATATTATTAGCTCTTAATAATATTTGGACTATAAACATTATCTTATTCTCTTGGAGCACTTCAGTTAAGTGCACAGATGTGGCACAGGAGCTGACAGAAGGAATTACGCTATTCCTAAGGATTAAGTGAAGCTATTGCATGATGACTTCAGTTAGAACTCATGTGACAGAGTTTGGTGGAGTTGATTGAGGAAGTTAGTGGAGTTGTATTCAGTTTAACTAATCTAAACATAGTTGAGCTTTTTGTATCCAAGTTAACTAATAGATACAATTAGTGAGAGTGGTGTGAATTAATTATTAATTAATTCACTAATTATAAACTCATAAATCAACTAAAGAATACATCAGTTAACTTCAATGCATGGACAGTTTCAGTGGAGACCAGTGCATAAATAGGTGAAAGAGCAGGTTAACTATCAGTTGTGACTATACTGTTGCTATTTGCAACACACAGATAGGTGGAGTAATCAATGAGGATTGTGCAGTTCAATCCAGGTGGTTTATCTATATAAAGAGGCCATCCCATAGCATTGCAACACACAATTCAGGTTGGCTATCAAGTGGCTAAAGGTTGGAGCATGAGTTTTGCTAGATCTAGCTTGATAGTGTGTAGCATGGGAGGTAGTGCATGAGAGCTTGCAAAGAGCTTTGTACTATGATTGTTACATGATCTCCATGGCATGTATAATATACAGATAGTTGGGGGTTTTCAGCTTTAAGCTTTCCCATGAAATACTGTGTTCATATGTGTGAATTTTTATGGCTTTAATGTGTGTATGCAATTGATTTTATTTCCGCATGTGATGATCAATGGTAGAAGAGATTCTGTATTATGCATGAAGCTAAAATAGTGTGTGATCAGGAGAATCTCGGTGGATAACATATCAGTTATTCAAATTTCTACATATTCCACTACCGACTTTTGTGTGGTCTTCTTGATGGACTGATCTGGTATTCTCAGTCGACGAAGCTCAATACCTACAGCGGAAAGGTTAGGGTATAATATTAGGACTTATTTAGTGCTCTAATAGTTATATATAGGCTTAAATCACAGTATTTTCTCACGAGAGACGTTCCAATCAACGGTTGGATGATCAATGCCATGGAATTATTCCACTGCTCACTTTACTGACTAGCGGACTATCCTAATACTATACTGATTGATATTGAACTGGACTGGACTGACTGTACTGACTTGACGGATTAACTGATAAATCTGGGAAGAAAACGAAGACTGGTGGTTAGATGGTTCGCTTGGTGTAGAGTGGAATACAGATAGGGAATGCACTTATAGTATAATATTTACTACTTTCATACAAACTCCTATCAAGGTAGGGAAATTAGGCTGAGATACTACTACCGATACCAAGTGAACCATACCATATCGAACCTACCAAGTCGAACCGTACCATACTGAGAAAAGGTTCCAAAAGAAGAGGATTCTACAGCATGACTCGACCACCCGGGAGAGGAAGAAACCATTGGTGGATAGATGATCTTTCCAAGGGAAAGAGAGTTAGAATGTGATGTCTATCCATAGCACTATCCTCTTCAATCATATCGTACCGAGCGAAGAACCGTATCGGAGAACGAACAAGCACTTCCTCAGCTCATCAACAACTTGAATGAGCTTGTTGGGGGTGACAGGTGTTGAGAATGGATTCCCTGGTAATAGAGGGTAAATTTTTGAGCCTGTGAAGCCCTTGCGGTTTCATAGATTCCCCTCTTATTGATTCCTCGTCAATTCCTCTGCCCCACCTTCCTTAAGTGAAGTAGTCTTGGTATTTTCTTTCATCTGTGTATTACAAGGATTCAATCCAGTCGTTGGTTCCCCTCCCTCCTGCTTAGTTGTCTTCTAGGCAGAAATCATGCTCAATTTCATTACCTCAAGGATTTGCAATACCTCGAATCTTCTCTTGGTGGAGTCCTTTGTCTATCACATAGCTCTTGTGCTCTCACTGTGTGTGATCTATGATCCTCGTTATCTATATATCTAGGGGAATCACTGCTTTCCTGAGCGAGCAGTAATAGATTATTAATATTCTAGTATTATATTAATTAATAGTTTATATAATTTTTTTAATTCAAGTGTGTTAGACTTTGTGTATTGGCACGTGGACTTGGCAGGTTTCTTATGCAGACTGGGCAGACTGGGTGTCTACTTGGCTTAAAGTTCTAGATTTATGTAGAATGATTTTGAAAGCCATTATCAGCCAATTTTGTATGATCCTGAAATGGTATATAAATGTAAGTAACACCATGTAGTATATAAATATGTGTGGTATGCTCTGTGGTGTGAGCTTGGCTTCTAGATTATGGTGGTATTGGATTCTGGTTAAAGGTGAATGGCTTCTAGTTATAGGTGGAATGCTTACGTATAATGTGAATGGCTAATGGTTAATGGATCAACCTCCTTAACCTAAAATTTTTAGTCCATTTCTGAGTACCCTTCTATTGCTTATGATCCCTAACTGGTGAATAAATGTATGTAAGCTTCGTCATAGCATGCACCAGTCAAGGTAGTAACCCACCTTCCTATATGTTCTCCATAAATGTAAGTGAGGTAGTAACCTTGTCTGTTTCATAGCATTAAGTGCTAGGGGGTATGGGGTATGGACTTCCTCTCGGGGGTATGGATATACTAGAGCTTCTAGTAATGAAACCGGCAAAGACTAGTGACAATGATGGAAAATTGAACCCCCTAGCAATGATGGTTGTGGCAGCTATGACCTTCTGTCAATGGACAAGCAGTTGTAAATGACCCATTGGCGATGATCTCGACTATTTTCTGACTCATATGGAGTAAAATCATCACCTCTTAGATCGCCTCTTGTATGACTATTGGTTTACAGTTATTGGAATGAGGGTTGTTTCTCCTTCCTGCCAATGAGACTAACTATGAAAGGAAATGCTTTTCAAGCAATGACAATATAATTACACTGACTAAGTCCCACCCACATCTACTGTCTGATTAATTTAAAATCACATACATAGCAACAAATTAGAGTTTATGAAGATTATAGCTTCTTTTTGGCACTAAAAATGGTTCTAGCACTCTCTGTCTATGGAGATTGTTGCTTACGTGCAATGATTGGCTTACTATGACCACTGGCATTTGACCTCCTAGCTATTATCGGGGCAATCAATGACTGGTTGGCTATGACTACCAATGGCTATTCATATTATAGTACCAAGAACCCATAAATTAAGTAGATTAGTTCGCAATAGGAATATCTACATACCAGATTAGTATATATATAAATAAGATAAGTATATTATATAATATTATTAATATTAATATTAACCTATTATAAGGGATAAGCATACTAATAATATTATTATATCCTATACTATAGTATATATAAGGTCATTAAGGTATTTATATAAAGGGTGAACTGAATGGGTAAAGCTCACTGAATCGAAAGGTCGAATGGTAAAATGCGGAACAATAATGGGTAAAGCTAACTGACTGGGTCAAAGGAAAGCATACACGGATAGAAAGTGAACACATACAATGGCTCGGTAAAGGGATTGATAGGTTAATTTGAGAGGGTAATGAAGGGAAGGTTCAATAATTAGGCAAGGTAGAGGGGTCCTATCATTAAAGGTAACAAGTAATGTCGATATTGGTGGTTTGTGTACTCGTAGCACCCACCCATCCCCAACCATACTCGAAGGACTGTGTTTCTTCCCCGCAATACTTGACTGTGTTGTTTCTCCATCCTACTTGATAGAATTTGCTTGTTTACCCACCACCAATATTGTGTTTCGCTTAGCTTAAATCTATTGTTCATTTTTTATAAGGGTCATTTTCTTCACACCCTCCCACCCCTTGGATAAATGGATGGGGAACAACTAATATGATCGAGCCAATGGGGCGATACCTTTTCGTATTTTTATAAATTCCCATATTTCATGCATTCAACGACTTCTGGTTAGTTTGTTAACTGATGGCACATATTTTGATAAGTCGCTAAGCCCATTGTTGTATAATGTAAGATATAATGCAAGCTTCTAAAATGGAACCATCTGCCAATAACATTCATTGATAAAACCATAATTAGTAGTAATGCATAGGTATGAGTCCTTATAGTAGGATTATTATACACTACCTATTATAATATATAAACTACTAATTATAATAATAACATATTATAATAGTATGTATATATTAATAAGTGCTAGTTTATATATATTAGACCATGATATAATAGTATCTAATATTATTACTATAATCATATGTTCATACTAGATTTATGGAACCCTTATATAATACCATCCTATCCAATGTTTCTATTTGGGGCATTCCTAAGCATTCTAAGTGAGGAAGTCACAATTTCAGGTAAGTAAGGTCATTTATTTCCTTCAATATAAAGAAATTCTTGTATCTATCTGGAAGCTCATCCCAAAAAGTGAAATAGGGGTTCCCCTACTAAGTTGAAGAGGTAAGTGTGGATATATTCTAATGAATCTCACTAGGCATATTCTATAAATGTTGGTTGGGATCCATCCATCCCATCCATTCTACCCAGTTGTGTATAGGTATAGGTGTATAGGGTATAGGGCATAGAGTTAGGCAACTATGGGGTCAACATTCTAGCAATGAGAGTCAATATTACGGTCAATCTACGATGAAACATGGGATTCAGCTATACTACTTGTTGGCTATTAGAAATTACAACTAGCATTGACTACTTGGCACTTACCAGAGTTTCTTGCACATGCGCACTTATAGGAAATTCAATCCTGCATCGACAAGATCTTACACTGCCTAGCTACACCTTATAGCTCAAATGCACAAATGGCAAAGATTAGCATCGAAACTTGGATCGCCTCTTGGATCAACAGCATCGAATAACCTACAGTAACTGACATAGAGTACCATCATCATTGAGTACCGGCATCAAGTGAATAACAACCAGTTGACGTGTGTTCCTTAGCGGTAAGTGAGGTCGAGGTATAGGTTAGAGGGTTATGTTTCCCTCCAGGATCTATTTCGAGGAAAATAAATAGGTTTAGGTTAATGGGATATCTAATATAGGGACTATAAGGGATAAATAACATTATTATTTCATTTCCTAGTTCATAAAGTATTTTATTTCATAATAGCAGTCAGTCTGCCAATCAAGGTAATCTTTATATAGAGCAGGATCGAATGCCCCAAGGTACTCTTATGTGCTAGTATTGGGTATGGTATGGAGCATTGCAGAAGCAACTTCGAGAGGGGCAAACCCCAATGATCCATCTCTAGGCATAGCAAAAGGCCATCGGTCTTAAGACTTAGCTTGAATGCAAAATTGAGTCTCCCTACCCCCCATAACGGAGAGGCAGTGAAGCGATGTAGCATTGAAAGGTCAAGTTCAGAAAGGTTTTATATTCTATTATAGTAGGATAAAATGGAAACCACGAGACTATTCTTGCCTTAGGCATCTTATATCTTGTTTCATATAGTTCAATTATGTGAAGTACCAATCTAAGGAGGATCCCGAGAATATTCATTGGGATGATCACAAAAAGATGACTCATCATGTTCGCCTTCCTTCAATGGATGATAAATGGATGACCATAAACAATGGAAGGGTGCTTATTATAACTAATACTTTGATCGGAATCTCCATATTGAAGCATGTGATCCATAGCACTCACTCCCTTTAGCCTTCACAGCGAGAGATGCGACATGTTAATTTTCAGAACATTTACTTCGATCGATCAATAGAAGTACTCTATATACAATGCAAAAATTGGCATAGTGAGGTGGGCGAGAAGAGGTATAATTTATCTCTCACTAAAAAATAAAACCAAAATAATGGTCTCGACCTTTCGAATCCTCTTTGTCCCTGTTATCACTCGGATTGAACCTCACGCTAAAAAGGCAACTATGAGGTAACCACAAACCATGCTTAGCCAATTATCTAGCCCTACTAGGCAAGGAGAGGGCTCTCTCCATATAAATCACAGCCAAGGTGACTGAGGAAAGAAGATATTAGGTTGGGTATTGTAGCTCAAGGTTTTGATTTTGATTGGATAGGGTTTTGCTGGATCAGGAGGAATCAAATAGTCAGGCAAGGAAATTAGGTCAAGATTTGTAGGGTGTTCTATGGGGCAAGGTAGATACAGTGGTTTAACACTTTAGGGTTTCGATGATGGGATGATCAAGACAGGAAAGGAGCTAGAAAGAGCATGGTGAACTCATGGTTTCTTTCTAAACTAAAGAAATTACAGACTGTGAATGTTTACCCAAAACAGAGCATAGAAATTGTTGAGCCCCAAGATTTTTCTTTCTTTCATCTTACTTTACCCCATTTTCCTTTTTCCATTGTTATCCCAGGCCCAATTGATCAATGAAATTAGTTAAAATTACTTTTAGAATGAATAACATGGCTAACTTGCTAAGTTTTGTGATTTTGTCATTGTAATGCATTTTGAACCGAAACTAGCTACAGAATGCAGACATTCCGTAGCTAACCGCCAATTCTGCAGTTGTCTTCACGTTCAAGCATGTTCCAGTTGTCCTCTTAGGAAAAGCCACACATGGGTATATTCCACATCATTTCCTCATCGTTCGTTTCTCACCATGAAGAATGAACCGAATTTTGGACGTGGTTTTGGTACGTGGGAACTCATTCAAGGAGGCAGACTTCTAATAGGACTAGGATAGTCCAGATGTCCTTTGTCCCTTTACTCTGCCATCTTTAGAGTCCTAGTATGATTTTGATAAGGAAAGACAATGATCCCCGTATTGTTGCAAGTTCTGTTATGTAGATTTGTTATAAAAGCACTCGGGAAACCGAGAGACAAGCTCTAGATTTTGCTTAGATTTTATGTATTGACTGCTATATTTCTGAAGACCGAGACTACTCTGTTTCAAGTTATTTTTCCTTTAATGAAGAAGACAGCATTGCTTTGAACGCGTTGAGTTGATTTGGAGTTAGATTCTGTCTGGTGGTAGAGGGCCCCTGCCTCCTGCACGGCTTTACTTTCGTAATTTAGATAAGTATCTTAGTCGTTTTCACGTTTTTGAAGTTTGAGTTCATAGTTAATTTCATTAGTCACTATAGCTATACTTGTTCTAAGAAACTCTTCCAAAATATCATGATAATGAATGGGAAATGGCTGTAGTGTTGTAGGTTTTATTTGTAATTTCTTTTGTTCATTATCACAGTTGAACCTATTCTAGTAAACTCTTCCAAAAAATCCTTATGACGTCTAAGGCATGACTGTGATACTAAAGGTTTCGGTTGTTTGTTTACACTAAGTAGCATAGCTGATCTTACTCTTAAAATGTTCTTCCAAAATATCATAATAATGGGTAGGAGATAGTTGTGATGTCTTAGTTTTTAAATTGCTTTCAGTCTTTATGTTTGCATTTGCACTAAATTGTACAGCCAGGATTGTTCTAACAAGCTCTTCCAAAATACCATTCATGATGGAAAAAATAGGCTGTAGAATCCCATATATTAATTGCATGATAACTTAGTTAGGGTACTCCGGAGTCAAATTGCATTCAATTCATGCTCTGTTATTTCGTTTTAAGTTTGATAATGGCTTGTTAGTTCAGCACTATTTTTTGTAGACTAGTGACATTTTAGTTCAGTTCTAGCTTAGCTCATTGTATTTACATTCCACATTTAGTTGTCATCCATTACATATTATATTACATTAGTTGTTAAACTTAAACACCACGGCCTTCATTATTTACAAAACCTATTTTGTTCCAAATCTATAATTGACTCATAACCATCTGGACAGAAGACAATATCATCCCAAGGCCTGAAGTACTTTTGCAACCTATTTATCATTTCATAAACAAAGCCTTTCCTCAAAAGACTACTTTAAAAAGAAATCTATAACTTTTGAGTAAGGTTTAGTGATGTTAAACTAAGTTGCAAAATAGAATTAGGAGCTAGTATTAGAGTAGAGATCTTATGATGTTACCAATGTTCTTCTCCAAATATGTTTCAAAAAATATTTAATCATGGATAAGATGTTGTATCATTATAATATGATTGTTTAATTGTTTAGTTAGGAGAATTTTTATACTTAGCTGCCCATTTCTCAAGCTCTTCCAAAATATTAATGAAAGAATTGGACAAGTTAAGTTTATGTTTTGATTCCTTTTCTTGAAGTCATTATCAAGCTTTGTATTCTGCTTAGTCATAGTTTAGGTTTGATTCTGTTTCAATATTTGCATTTGCATTTGTCATTTGTCATCAATAAATTAGGCTTCACTCTGTTTTTAACCAGTAGCTTCTTTCCACTAGCATCTAGTTCTTTTCCTTGTGAACTTAAAACCATCAAAATACCAAAAACATCATAAAACACTAAACACAACGCATTAAGAAACAAACACTTAGGCACATACAGTGCACTTCACTTCAGCAGTTCACCAACCCTAGTTGACAATTAAATGAACTCAATTTAGGAGACTAGGTTGAGACCAAACAGAAATTATGGATTCTGTTCATATAACTTGAAAACATTCACTTAGTAGCAATGAAATGATGATTGAAAATACACAAAACATTTTAACATCTAAGCACAAAAGAAGAAACTGAAACAAAACACCATACCACATGGATCCGGTAAAAATAGCTGCAAATTTGATTAATGTCTAGGCCAAAAGTAATACAAAAGTGTGTCTCTTCAAAAGCCAAACCTCCAAATGAGTCCAACCCCTATAAATGAGAAATAATAATAATATATAGACCTCAAAACAACTCATCCTAGCCTTATGGGGTCGAATCCATGAGGTGAGGGAGGTTTACATGAAAATCTAAACTGCAAGCTAGAGTGTAGGATGAAGAAAGTGACTCATTCCTATCTCTAAAAATTGATTCATTTGACCTCAATTGATGACTTACCTAATGTATCTACCTTAGGTAAAAGTAAAAAAATGACTTTTTCATTCATCTTGAACATTTACATCAGTAAAATTACATTTCCCAAAGTGAAAATTCAAACTGAAGAAGATTTACTGAAGATTTTTGGAATTTTCTGGCAAACGCGTAGCGTCCAAGCAAGAAAAATAGCATGTTGTGAAAGCTGGTTTTGAGTGCCTTCTCGGTGTCAAAATTAGCTCCATGATAGCTCATTGGAAAGCTCTCTGAGTATAGTTTCTATATCTATCTTCATTTTTCAAAATGGTTTTGATTTTCCCTGTCAAAAAAAAAATATCCCAAGACTAGAAAATGTGCAATGACCAAGTCAAAAAGGAGGCAGAAACTTGATTTTTAGGTGGTTTTTTGCATGTTTGAGGGACCATTTCTCCTCCAAATCTTATGAAACTTGCTAGGGTTGATGTCCTCATAATTATAAACCTACTGGTAGTGGACATTTAGAATTTGGAGGCCCCAAAAAATAGCACAGCGTCCAAGTCGATGTGCCTTTGGCAAAATTTATGTGTTGAGAATTGCAAAAAATTACTGAAATGAACATAAGTGAAAAAATGTGCCAAAATTATGAGGGTACTTTGTCATTGAGTGATTGAGGCATGAAGTCACACCTTAGCAATTATATCCAACCTTTCTTTCTCTCCATGTTTGGTCAAAATTTCAATCTTAGCATTGGCTCTTTTGAGCTTGGCCAATGCAATTCTCTCTTTTCATGCATGACGTTTGACCCTTGTCCTCAACAAGTTATTGTCCTTGTTGGAATTATCTAGCAACCTCTCCAAATGTATATTGGCTCTATCAAGCCATGGTTCCCTGTCCTTGCTGATTTCTAGGGCAAGCTGTTCATTTGGTGTGAGCTGGGCTGCTAGGTCAGCATCCTTTTGTTTCTCTAGGGCTAGATCTCTTTTCAGCGCTCTAGTCCTTGGTCTCTGTATTGGAGGGTGATCCTCCTCATCAACAGGTTCACCAAACCTTAACAATGTTTCCTCAAGCAAGGATTTAGCCTTTTCTGCTTCTCTTTGTGCTTTGATACACTTCACCTCATTAATGGCCTGCTTGGTCTTCAGCTGCTGATTTTCTTGCTCAAGGAAGTCAATCACATACTTGGCCCTCTCAGGATTAGTTTCCAGTTCACTAATATTTTCCTCTTTGCCTTTGATTGCTGCATTGGTGATTTTGACTTCATCTCCTTCACTTAGGTCAATCAACCAAAATTCATGCTCTGTCTCATGTTTTCCCTCCTCATCATCAATTTTTGGCTCTATTACCTATTCCTTACCTTTATTTACCTGTTGTGTTGATGAAGAAGGCATGGCCCCTTTCACTCCAAGTGAAGAAAACATGTGCCTATGACCTCTCTGATAGGTATGTGCCAATGTGCCCAAATCATCCATCTTAGGCTTGCTAATTTCACCTCTGTTATTTTTCCATGATGTATTTGGTGTCAAAACCATAGGGAGATGATGAATGAAATGAAGGAGTGTGAAGTGAATGGAGGTGTGGGGAAATGAAGGAAATGGGAATATGTAAGGGAGCCTAGGCTAGTGAAAACCATACGATTTAGATGTATTAGGAATGGTATTTCTTTAGGAAATAGGGATATGGAAAATATATATGGGAAATATATAATAGTTTAGGGAATAGATTTTTGAAATGAAAACTAGGGTTTCTTCCTTAGAAAAACACTCCAAGTGATTACAAAGCATAAAATATATTCAATGAGATGATGCTAGGATTACTCACTGATCAATGGAGCCTTGAAGAACACCAATGTAGAGATCTGGCATTTGCTGATGGATTGGGAGGCTGAAAGATAGTTTTTTTACTTTTTGAGCAAACGTGCAACGACCATTTCAAATGCGCAGCGACCCATCTCAAACACGCAGCACCATTCCTGAACGCGCAATGCCCCTGCAGCACCATTTTGCATAGCACATTTGGAGGCCTTCCCGATGTCCAAATTGAGCCCAGGATAGCTCGTTGGAAATTTTATCCTATCTACTTTCCAAATCTACCTTTTGGTTTCTATTTGCAGTTTATTTTCTTTTTCAAAATTTGGTTTTCTCAAGACTTTTCAAAAAGTGCTAAATGAGGGTGCAGAAATGTAGAGTGCTAGTGAATGCAACTTTTGGGGGGCTTCCTCAACTAAAAATTGAGCTCATGATATCTCATTGGAAATTTCTCTCTGTCTAGTTATCATTTGACTCATCAAGAAATTTATTTGGACACTCCAGCTATGAGAAATTTTGATTTTCCCAAGGTTACTCTAGAAGTGCAACAACTCTCCTGTGGCACCTGTGTTTTTTGACATTTCTCTAAAACCATGACACCTGTATAAAATATGAAGGATTTTTTTATTTCTTGACCTATGAGGGATAAAAACCTCTCTCTCTTTTGTTAAATTCATCTATTTTTGGTCATAAACATAGTTTGAAGAAAAACCGACCCTATGAGTGACAAATGACTTGACTCTTGGAATGACTTCTCAAAAAATGATGGAGACATGATGTTTATGAGCTGAAATTACCTCATACTTAATGATATGACCTACCTTATGCCTCCTCTGCTCAAATGTCTCGTTTCCATAGCAAACCCTAGCTTAGTGGAACAGAAAATTAGGGTTTGGTGCTTGTGAACAATCATTGACTTGGGCACCCTTGGGAAAAATGGTTAAGAAATGAAGCGAGGTCATATAAAATGATGTAGATGAGGTGAAAGTAGAGTAAAATAAGGTGGGATGGGTGGGATGCAAATATCAGTGCTAACAATTCCGATTCACTAAGTCTCGAAAGCCAATACTTGGGGGCTTTCCTGGGGATATATTAAGATTAACTCATATACAATAATAGTCGGTTAAGAAGGCACAAAAGAGTCTTTCCATCCTTCATGCACCCACCTAGCTTACGCACATATGCCTCCAAAGAGAAGCACTTGGCACTTTACCGCTTATCTCTCTACCCTAGAGAACTGCTCTAGTACTCTACTGGCCAGATAGCAGGAATTGGGGTCTTCCCAATACATACAATTATACTGAATACCTAACCTTAGCTTGCACTCGAATAATCTTGCCTACAAAGGAAGGGCCACAGAGTCGTTCACTAAAGAGGTTAGGTTTACTTAACTAAGGATAGGATTCATTCACTAATTCACTAAATATTTTAGTCACATTTCACACATTCTGGTGTCTCCATTCATTAGAGAAATCATGTCCTGAAAGTACATACTTTCTTTATTCATTGAAGTGCTGAGTACTTAGAGGAACCATGTATCGACTTACCAATTAAGAACAATTACGGAGTCATTTGAATACTGAATTACCAATTCAAGCCCTATTTAAAGCCTATTTATGACCTATCTAAAGCCCTATTTTTAGTTTCTCACCAGCTTTCAAGCCCTATTGACGTTATACGAGATATAAAGATACAAGCTAGAAAGGTGTGTCGCTGGCCAGAGAATTACGCTTATGGTACTCTTGTTGGGTAAACCACTGATATTGCTACATATTAAGTAGTATCAGCATGGATACATCAGTAGCAATCAGTATAGATGCCTCGCGGTCTCATTGCCCATTTTAGGGAAGAACAACTTGCATTGAAGCTAGGTCAAACCATCATGCATTTATCCAAAACGCTCTCATTGGTAGCTACTTTTCTATCTGGGTTACTAGAAGGATGCTTTAATTTCCATTGGAACTTAAGTTACTAATTACCACCTGAGTTGAATATTCATTTACACCTCATTAGGCCATATTTGGATTGCACTTAACCTAGTACTTGATCAAATACTTACTCATGAGGAAGGTCCATTGCAACTCTACCTTTTTTTATAAACTCACCAAAGATCTACACAACACTGCACACACTTTCACTTTTAGGATGAAGGACGTAGAAATAAATACGCTCTCCTCTGCATTAATCCAGGTAATATACTAATATTACAGGATAGTACACTACCAGGGATACCATCACTCGGGCTACCACCTACTAGCGAACTACTTTCATAAACATTTACACATTACCGATTATTTCCTGTGTACGCCTACCATAAAGCCCCACCCACGAACAACTTCCATTTCCAAAGCACACTAAGGGGCGATCCAACAAATTCCAACTATTGGGCGCTAGGCTCAAAGGATTTTATCCACCCGCATCCACCAAAGCCAGTCCCCATGACCAGACCACAATACCTTTAGGATTTAGCACATTAGGAGTTTTCACATAAGGATTTGGCACTGGATCTTAAGCCCCAAGATCCTCATAATAATATGTTTGATTGATGACCTAATTTCCATATGATCCATTTTATAATACATACGCAAATTTTGGATTTGTCCAGGTTATTTCCTATAGAATCATCTTTTCTCTTTCGTAACCTTCACTAGAAGAGATAATAGAGCTAGGGATATTTCATTTATAGGGCTATTTATGCAGCTATTTCATTGATGCATTCGAATAGGAAAGAAAGATGCACGGGGAATGCTCACCTAATACATGTTATTAATGGGAAGATGGTAGGACTGAAGCTTCGTTACCTGAGTTACCATTAGCCGGGAGCTTGTTTACTCCCTTGGTTACTCCTACAAAAAGCTTAGTTACTCCCTTCATGTTCTTTTTTCTGGAGGTTTATTTATGGTCCTTCCTTCCATCTGGCGAGAGAAAGGGATATATTTCTTTATGAAATGATGGTAGGAAGGCGTAGCCATACCTACATATAGACTTTTCTATTTCTTTATTGATCATGAGTCCCCCTACACATAGAATTTTCTATTCTTTATTGATGATGAGTCCCCACATTACCTTGAAAGAAGAAGACAAGGAAAATACTTGAGGAAGACCCAAGGCCAAGTTCAAGTCTCCATATTTATCATCCATAAAGAGGAAAAAGGATGAAAGAGAACCTTTATGGATCAAAGTCACTTTGAAGGGTGAAAATGAAAAAACAATGCATTTCATGCCAATTTCAGCGGTTTTTCACTAATCGATCTATGTCGCTCAGTGCCGCCAACAGAAATCAGGGAAGCTTGCTTCTTGATTTATTCCTAGTCCTATTTCAGCTGGAGGAAAGACAACGGGTTTCTAGGTTATACAGCGGGTTATAAAAAGAACCATAATTACAAAAGAAAGTGTGGGGTAAGCGTGAGGTCTTACTCCTTGAAAGGAAGTTTCGGGTAAGTACCCTACTCCTTGACTCGCTAGAATGGTGTTTCTCTCCTTGCATCGCACGAGAGAATGACTTTTTATCTCTACAAATGTATAATTCATAGGTTTTAGGAAGGTATGGGCCAATAAAATACTACTTGGAACCTGAACCCGCCTATTACTACTTGGAACCCTCATCTTCTACTGGGGTGGGAGATCGAGCAAAAAACAAGTTTCCCCATTATCATAGGATTTCATCTTCAAGGAACTTTCTTTAGATAATATAGACCCAGTAAAGAGTGCCAAACTACATATAATATAAGATTAGATCTCATATGGCCCTAAGGGAAAGTGACAATAATATAACCAGATAATATCCTTACTAAGGAAAGGTATTTTAGGAATGAGGGGTCTTTTAGGAGGGAAAGGTCTTTACCAAAGAAAGTATCATAATGCAAGGTTACTTCACCATTAAGAAATAATATTACCATTAATCAATGACGAGTACCAGTAGACGGGCATAAGGAAAGAGGCTTGTAAAGAGGGGTTGTTGATGAGGCAAGATGAGCAAAGACCTTCATTATTGACCTTGCCAGCTAGCCAGTGAAAGACCTTCATTATTTCCCAACCCTTTTGCCTAGCCTGTCCCTCCTAAATTTAGCCATTCCCCCAAGAATACATTTTCTTCCTTATCCTCCATATTCTTTACCTTATCCCATCCAAAATTTCCCTATTTTATAGAGGGAAACTAGAGTATCAAAGATAGAAATATTTTATTTTCATATTTGAACATGGCTCCTTTTCATTTTCTTTTAAGGGTAGGTGGGTTATATCTTGGTTAACTCGAAAAATAATAGGGTTAGGATCATATTTGTAGGGTTTATTCTGGTCAAGGGTTGATCCCGTGCCCTTTTTTGAAGGGCCCTTCTAGCATTTTTCCAGGACCGGCTCCCGACCTTGACTCGATATTGTATAGGGGGAGGGGGGGGAAGGCTAAAGGACATTGGTGTCTGTCAGTATTGGATCCTGAAGGGAATGGGATGTAACAATCGCCTATCATTAATGGAAGCCATTATGTAAGTAAGTAAGTCGATTCATAGGGATTGGTATTCATTGGTAAGGCTGATGAGATGCATGCATTAAGAAAGGATTATTCATTTGCCATTATTCATTGGCTTTTAGGAAGTTGATGAAAGAAAGCATTAATTAAGGAGGCGCCATTCAACTATCCTTAATGGCAGGCATGTTGGAGCATTAAGGAAGGATAGTCGGCAATATAACCCCATTATGAACCATGCCATGCGGAAGTGGATAATAAATAGACGAGAGAAAAGCCGAATGTGGACTTACTTATAAATAAAACCACTCTTCCTATCCCCACAACACTGATTGCTAGTGCCATATTGCATTGCAGCAGCTATTGAGCCCCCACTCTAATTCAACGAGGTGATGTGATCAGCGCTTGCCCTTCCCTGTCATGACCATGTTCCAACATGGCCTTTCATGCATGCCACCGCTTGCTTGCCATTTCAATGCATCGATAGGCATTTGATGAAAGGTGTGTGCACCTCAAAAAGAGAACTAGGATAGGTCTCATTATATCAGAACTACTATTATACCTATATATTATTATGGCTAGACTATACTTTATACCTATGCATATCCCCTTTACTAATGAACTAATATATGCCTATATCCAGTTGTGATTGATAGATAAGGTAGTTTATTAGAAATTTTGTAGCGAAACTACTGATAAAACTGATAAGGATGGCTCACCAAATATCAAATTTGAGGATCGAAGGGGAGGGGTGAAATGTTTTTGCTTATCTTCTCTGGAAATTGTCAATAGAGAAAGTGTTGTCCTCAAGGCAAGGGATGCAATGATGCTTGTTGCAAGGCATGACACTTCATATAAGTCACAAAAACGGTCCTCCAATGTGTGGGACGGGGATTGCAAGGACAATGACAAAATGTTGTGTAACAGATGCCCCCTAAAGCATGAGGTCCGAGAGAGAGGGAGGGGTGAAATGCTCTACGAGAACACGTTTGAACCAAACACCAATGTCAGAAAACCTGCAAGTACAAACACAACTGATATTGCTAAAACATGAACATGTGGCATGGGCGCAGCCATCCATAATAGAGTACATAAAAATTGAGATTCGACGTATGGACGCAGCCATCCAGCAATAAGGATCAAAAAATAGACTCAGGTATGGTCGCAACCATCCAATCAAAAAATTCATGCATATCGTCATGATAAACCACAATATCTCACAGCCTGGATCTTATCAGACAAAACCCAGGTTCTTGCACTCCATATCGACCCGAACAAGTACAAATTCAAGCATGCGAATATGTGAGATGAAGTCGAACATTCAAGAAAGTTACTTGATTACCAGCCAATGATGAAAGCTGTTAACAAGCACGAGAGAAACCACCATTAATGACAATGGATCTCAAGGTACAATAGGTACAATCCATGAAATGCGAACAGTGATCTGGTGTCTAACACCCATAGAATCACTCGATCAAAGGCCAATGATGTGGACCTGTCGTCGAATGCGAATAACTTTCCATTGAGGCATGCAAGCTCCAAGGTACCGGAAGGCAGTCTCTAGATCAACTTCCTGGATAATGAGCTGAAGTCGACAGAAAGTGACCCGGTCAAAGTAGGGCCATAATGTGTCCCTCATCGTCGACACAAGACAAAGGAACATGATGATAGTGAATTAGGATCAGAGGGAGGTTGAAAACTGCAAAGAAAAACTTCTCTTGAACATATCAACGACACGACTCTGGATTTGGCAGTATTTGACATCAAGGGATCTGAGGTCATGATGACGTGGAAAAGAGCAGATGAGAGGTCAAAATAGATTACCCAAACCCATGGAGGAAAAAATGACGAAATGAGATGTCCCCAACCCAACACGAATGGAGGTGAGTGTCATGTTCAAGAATGACATACTGCCAACACAACTGAAAATTGGTTCTATTTTCCCCCACCATTTCTAGCGAGTACCCCAATTATTTAAAAAAAAATCTTGAAGGGGATAGCATATGCTTGTCATGTAAGTTTTTCCTTCGGACAAATACATCCTAGTACATTTTACAAGCCCTAGGAAGGAGGAACTCGAGGATGTCATGGTGACAATTTCTGATGTCATCAGGGTTTAACGAGTCTAACAAAGGAAGAACTCGACATCTTTTCATGTTTAGAGAGTTTGAAAAGAAGCGGAAAAGAAAAATCGAGTAGATAACTTTTCGTAAATATTCCCTCGAATCCGAAAACGTAGAAAACGATGTCTGAGAGAAACTCTTAGTCGCAATAGGCTAAGGTATTCCTTTTTCGTAAATAATCTATCCCAGCCCGAAAAAGGGGTAAACGTATACCGGGTAGATATCCTTTCGCTGCCATTTAACGAGTTCAAAACGATAATACTCTCGGAAATATTTTTAGTTTTAGAGAGTCAGAAAAGAGCTGAAAGATGACTCCAATAGTGAATTTTTCGTGTTTTTACTGAGTTTGAAAAAGTATAAAATACAACTCGTTACTTCATCATCGTTACGTTAAAAATATGTCGTTGCACAAGAGGCGCACGTAAAACCCCTTTCTCGAAATAACATAGCGAAATAATCAAAAAACATGTCTTAAAACATAATTAGGGTTTTGAAAAGTTATAAAATGCCAAAAACGGTAAAAAATAATTACTTTTCACTTTTACCTCTTGTGGACCAATAGTTACCCTTTTTACACTATGATTTTGCAGCAGCGATAGCAGGCAATCCGGAAGACCAATCTCGAATCCTTCAGTTCCAGGTAAGAGCTAACATCCTTCCCTGCATTTTCATTTCTTTTTCATTACCTGAAACCCCAATTTTATGTGTTTATGGGGGGCTTTGGCAAAATTTAGGGTGTGAAGGTTGGCGCGGGTATGAGGCACAGACTCGCACCAACCGACCAAAATTTTGAACTGGGGTGCACTCAATGGTGCGAATGGTTCTAAAAAAATCGCGCCCATTGCAGCGCACAATTTTAGATTGAAAAATGCAGACAACCACGCCCATTTTAGCCAAAAAAAAGCTTTGAATTCAGTTAATAACAGTCATACCAATGTCTTTGCATGTGTGAAGTGGAAAAATGGTGATTGAATGGAAGGAACGAGAACACAGTGAAGAAGACGAACTTGCCATGGAAAACGAAAGATGCATGGAAGCTCTTAGAGATTGTTGGCTCAAGAAATTATTCATGACACCATGCCTCAGAGCTCAACCATAGCTATTGCAATACTTGATCAATGTCTGGGACGTTAATCAGGAAAAGTTCAATATTCATGATCAAGAACTCGATATTGAAGTTTCAAACGTTTATTTCATAACACGGTTATCACGGAGAGGGGCAATACCAATCCTGATCGACACCCGGCCCACAATGGATAACATGAGTATGGTGATCGACAGGGTGTGTTCAGGGGCAAGGAAAGGATCTGAAAGTGGAAAATTGGATATCCAAACTATTCCAGACTTGGCACTGAAGGTAGTGTTGCACACCATCACACGAGTTGCAGGATCGCAAGCACCGCACGAAGCCATGAAGACATAGCTACTTCTTGTTGTTGATTGCATGACATTGATCCTCTACAACTAGGCAGAGGCAGTGACAATCAACATGAAGTGTCAACTGAAAAAGTGAAATAAATCCAAACTAAAGAAGTTTGGTTACAGGTCTATTCTGGTATCGTTCATCCTGAAACGACTACCAATTTTTCAACGTTAGGAGGTGATAGTCACGACACCACCAGCACAGGAGCCACGAACGGCATGTTGGGCAGCTATGATGCCAAGGTCAGGGGGCGGTCAACAGATGTCCTAGAGACCAGAGTTCTTTGAGTGGCTCCGCCGACAGCTAATCGTCGTGGAGGATTGGCCCTACTCTGGCACAGATTTCACCAGTGATGCAGATCTCCCACCCCCAGAAGGAGAGGACAGGGATGAAGTACTTGGTAAGACTCATTTTTTATTTTCATGAGTATTATGATTTTTTTTTTATGCATGTTCTGACATTAAATCCATGTAATTGCAGATGTTGGCCAAGAGAGACCTGCAGGTATGTCCCTGATAGCGAGGAGGACTCCTCGCGACTTTGATGTCGCCCCTCATGGTGAGGGAGACGAGGAGGAGGAAATCATATGCCGCTTGGAGGGAATCTCCCGTGGGATCTCGAACTATGCGCGATTTGATGATGTCCCTCGTGCATACCATAGACACACTACAGGGGTGTCAAACCGAGTTCACCGCTTGCTGAGGTGGCTTTTATGGGCAGTGACATGCTATCATGAGCATCATGCCGAGTAGACACCTAGGTTTTATTTCCACATATTTTTGAGAGACGTGATGTCTTAGGATGTAACAGGAACACACATATTTTTTGAACTTTATGATGCACACTGATGAAAACATTCGATATATATATATATATATATATATATATATATATATATATATACATCTATTTTCCTATATGGATCTTTTCATGTGATGATGATTTTTACAAATTACACAAATGTCCATCTAATACAATGTTAGCCACTGTATCAGTCAATGCATTCATTTGCCTTGGAATATGTCGATATGTAATGTAATAAAAATGTCTTTCCAACAAACGAACACGTAAATACAACCTTAAAATGTGAGGGTTTCTAACCGAATAATGTCCATTAAGTTGAAGAACGACAAGCTATGAGTCTAGATTTACAACCAATGCACGAATGTCGAGGAGAATTGCCTTAGTTTATAGTTTAATAACAGCACTATACTCAGCGACATTGTTTGTATTTCATCCTAGATAGATACCTTGAAGGTCTATCAACTCACCAGTAGGATCATAAATCACCCAGGCTGCTAAAGACAAGTTCCGGGTACTGTGGGAAGCACCATCCGCGAAACTGACATAAGGGGTAATAGACATCTGCAAAATAAGAAATGACCCAATAAGCAAGAAAACGCTCGCAAAGCACACCAAGCCAAAAATGTACAAAAATAAAAAGAACACCTAATTACATAAAATATGTACAAATGACTCAAGCATTATATTTTTTTTTTATACAACCCATTTCTGGGTTGATCCAGAGGATGACCTTCGTAATCAATAAGCTCATAGGCCCCATTCCACAAAACATGTTTAACAACGTAGGGCCCATGCCATCTGGGTTGAAATTTTCCTACCCCCAGCTTATCATGATTTTGGTCGTATAGGAGGATGAGGTCTCCTTCTATGAAGGAACGAGGGGAAACTGACTAGTCAAAATGAGCTTTGACCTGCATAACATGAGATGCTAGTTTGATTTGTGCATCCCAATCATATGTTGAAGCATGGTGACAAGAAATTTATTCACGGCTTCAACCTGGCCATTGGCCTAAGGATAGTACAGCATTGAGCTGTCGTGACGCAGACCCAACTTGCGTAATATCCCAAAATAGGATATGCTAGCAAGGCATGACTGGAAAAATCATTTTCCAAGAATGGCTGCTACAAGATTTGAAACCAAGACCTGGATCCCTTATATAAATGCATCTGAGACCAAAATCCAAGAGGAGGCTCAAAATAAATCCTTCTAGGTGGGTTAAACAGGTCTCCCACACCTAGTTTCCTTTGGAAAAATGCCCGATGGAGGGACTGCAACAATTTATGAACATACAATGGAATATCAGCATTATTTTATAGCCCAGAACACATGAAGATATGAATAGCCAACAAATAATTTTATAGCAGTAAATAAAGTAGAAATCCTTGAGGAAAAAATCACTCAAGTTAGGCAATGCAAGCCTCAACAATACATGTACAAGGAAATGAAGAATACTGCTACATATGTGAAACCACGGGCTATGACAGCGCAGTTTATAGGAGACACTACAACATAATAATAGAAAGTACAATGATATTACAATATGAGCTCAATAAATGTTGGGGAGCAAGCTCTCAACCCCTGAAAACAATGGTACAACAATCCTTAGAAGGATTGGCTGAAATATATGTACAAATGGCAATTCTGCAGAAATGCCAGAGTTGCTGGGTAGCAGCTGCAATTTAGAAAATAGCTGGAGATGGCTGAAGATGATGCACAATATTAAATAAACCTCCTCCAACAGATCTTTCAAGTGATATTCTGATCCTAACACTAAAGATCTTACCCTCCAAAATAGTGGTGCAAACCCCCACTGCAGATACTCACTCAAATAACGCAGTCTAGAGAAGGGACTGCGTTGTTGGTGATGGGATATGATTGGCCTAATGCCAAGATATGAAAATCAGCTCTGAAACCTTCCTCACTAACCTTCCCTAGGAATAGAAGCTCCCTCCTCCGAAATATGAGCCAAGGAATGGTGTTGTGGAACCCTCCACTGCAACACCTTGCAACACTACACTATACTTCAGCATAAATAACGTAATGACTTAAGGAAGTGGCTTTGGCCTTGAGCCTAGATGTGGAGAAATGAAGTGAAATCCTTCAAGAGGCCTCTCAAGAAGAATATTAAATCCTAAAAAGGAATCTCTTGTGCTAAACAGCACTGCAACTCAACTGAACAACCGGAGACTGCAAATAGTCTACTATACCAAAATCAAATACTCAAACATGTCTCTCTATGGCTGCCTCCTCCTCCTTTTATGCAAGTGAATGTCTCTTTGCCCTGGACCCCACACATTAGGGTTTCTTCCAAAAGTGATCTTCCTCCCTCTAAAACTTTGTTGTCTTCCCAAGAAATCCACACCCTCTTAGGCAGCGCTGTTGACTTGGTCAAACTTGACCTTGTCCTCATGCATTTTCCCCTTTTCACACTGGAAGGTGAAAAATAAAGCTGCTCCATTGATCCCTTTCACACTATAAAGGATTTTATTCCTACTCGTGGGTCTCTTCACCCATTTTATTCACCTCCTAGATGGCATGATCAAAATTAATTTTCAAATTAGCTTCATGCTAATTTTGGAACATTACAGTCCTCCCCTCTCAAAGATTGCTTGTCCTCAAGCAAGTGCAAGGATAGAACTGAGTTATTTCTCCTCCTCTCCCTGTAGCATCCATGTATGATGATATCCTCCAAGCAAAGAGATGTTATCTCATCAATCAAGTCCCCACATTTCTCCTCCTCATCATGCAAGTCAACTATCAAGCTATCATCATGTAAAGGTGAAATACTCAAGAAGATAGAAAAGTGATGTCAACAGGTCCCCTTGAGGAATGGGATCTAAAATATAATGGGAATTATTTCTCCAATATGGATCCTCCATTCCCAAGCTATTATTCATGAAAAACAAGTCACCTTCCAGCTAGGCAACTCCTGAAAATTGTCCTCCACCTTTGGCTCTGGCAAAGTAGGTGGGATGAAAATCTGCATATGGTAGACAATGTATCCTACCCCACGTTCTCCACCTCTCCACTTATGATAAGTGTAGAGTGTTGGCTGATCTTGGGCTACAATAAGGTTTTCCTCAAGTGGAAATATGAGGACTAGATCTCCAAAGATCTCTCCTCCCGCGTTGCAAATCATACTGGCCCAAATATCTCCATATATGATGATGATGATTTCCCACTCATCATATGGAATCACATCCATCATATGGCTCATCTCATAAGGAAAAAAATGTGTTTCTCTAGTGGCCATACCATCTCCCATGCTCCCCTTAGAACATGTAGTGCAAAAAGTGTGGGGAATTCCTCCCTCAAAGGACACATCCATCCCATGTGTCTCTCTCCCAAACATGCTCCTCATAAAGACAACAACAATAGAACCATAGAGAGAAAAAATGAGAATCATGCTTGCTACCATATGTAATAAATAAGAAGGACAATCGTCCCTCAAGTGCAACCAACGCAACTTGACTCTCAACTGCAATAGAGACTGATAAAATGAGTGGTTTCTAAAACACTTGCCTGCTTCTCCAATCTCCTCATAAGTATGGAGGAAGTGAATAATGCATAGTGTAAAGTGAGCATGTCTTCTATAGTACACCTCTTCCCCAAGTCCTCCTAGGGAATGGCCACCAATCATGCTTATGGCCTCAAGTAGACCATGAAGCTCAAAAGAGAGAATGCTCCTCCTTGGAGCAACATCCTACACATATATGGTTAATGGATATATACATACATCATATAAATAATCATGTAAACAGTCAACACTCTTACCATATGTTATGCGCATACAAAGGGAGTGGCTCATAAATGAGTCTCCTCTCATCCTCAAAGAAAAAAGAGGTAGATGTGCTAACTCTTCCAAAGAGTTATGTCTCTCCTCCATCTCCACACGATCCATGCATCTCCTCATATGCTGATATATCTCCTCCTCAAAGCCTTCCCAAAAATACCCCTCCATGATGGTGTGGTATGCTCTCATAGAATGTGTGTGGCTGAAAAGGAAATCCACATGTGTTGCTTGTAGCAACTTCTCCTTGAGCTTGGAAGCTCTAGATAAGAATATCCTACCATGATAGTAGATGACCCCATCTCTGACTGAATACTCCTCCACATGCAACTGGCCATCCAATATCCTAAAAGCATGAAGATATTTGGAATACTCCACCAACAGCTGGGAGCTCCAATATGGATCTATCCTCCATAGTGACAGCATTGATCAACTATCATGAAGAACACCTGTCATATGGTTTCCCTCTTCTTTGACATCTCCCATGTCAAAGATTCAAGTTGGAAGGTCGTTATCCTTCCCCTGCTGCTTTTGCCACAGCGTAGAATCTGAAATGGAAATGGGTAATGATGATGTTGAGAGAATGCTCCCTCTCTCCTTGAGTCTACCCAAGACTTCCAGTGTTGTATCAAGCTCTCCCAAGGTCCCCACTCCTCTGAAATCAATGAGTGGTGCCTCAACTAGTGAATCAGCCATCCTCTTCTACTTATCCAGTGGCCTCCTTGGTGAAATGTCTCCATGCAATGAGACATCATCATAAAGAGATGACTGCAAATATGAATGGACAAATCTACCCATGCCCTCACTGCGCAATCTAGTCTCCCTCGTAGGTGTAATAACCTCCAGAAATGGATAGGGATGTGTACTCCTCATATCATGATGTTGGTTCTTCTCCCTACCTCCTCCTTGTGTCTCCATGGTTCCACACCTCCTCAAAAATGGCACATGAGTTGTGCATTGATCTCCACACATGAGATACTGGGGAATTCCTTGCAAAGATGCAAGAATCCCTCTATTTGGAGCAAGAGCTCCTCCTTCCTCTGCATGAGGCACTAGATGATCTCTAGATGAGACAGCGTTGTTTCCCTCAATCTCTTCAACATGAATGGGAAACCTCCCAATGATTGGATCCCTCTTTGAAAAAGAGATCTCCATGCTCCCTTGCTCAAAGGTGTGAGATGAAAGACTTTCTTCCGGCAAGGTATGGTGCAAGTTTTCAGCCTCTTCCATGGTTTTCTGAAGTGTAATTGCGTTTTCATGCAAGGGTTTTGTTTGAATTCCCTTGTTTGGCTCCACCATGTGTGTCTCATGAATCCTCCTACCAAATCTCTTCACTAAGGCCCTAGTCAAACTTGCATAAGATGTAGTGTTTACATTTTTCAAAGAAAAGGATTCAAAGATCCACCAAGCATAGGCCTTACCTCTCATATGCAGCACTGCAACTTTGATGGCTTCATATTCAGTAATTTGGTGCTGCTGCAAGAAGGTATATAACTCTTCCACCCAAGCCTTGGCTGAACATGTAGGTGAACCTTCAAAGGTAGATAGAAGAAATCTATCCTGTTGCTCTCTTCCCTTCACCTTGATCTTGCAAAACTCTGAAAAACTAAGATGATCTTGGAATTTATGAGTTTGAGACTCATACTCCTTTAGTAAATCACTAAGAGTTTCCCTCCTAGCAACCTCTTCTCCTCTTTCCATTTCTCACTTGGCAATCCTAGGCATGTGACTGTGCTATGCATCATAGGGTGTGGTTGCATGCTCACACTCCCCATATGGAAATCTAGAGTTTGCTTTAGATTCAAACTCTTTTGGAGATTCTTCATACATATCCCTCCTTATCTTCTTGAAAACATCATGAATATTGTGTACAGATTTAGGAAGAATCTTTGTAAGCCTATCCCCTTTTTCCTCTCCAAAATATGGAGTCTTTTTCCTGCTCATTTCTTTGTTCCTTCTCGATGAGAATAGGAAGTGCAGGGTCCTTCCTCTTCCATCTACTTATCCTCCTTGGGGAGATTCTTAATGGATCTGAAATATGATGAGATAAAGCCCATCCTCTTCAGTCTCCTGATCTCTTTGGCTAAGACTCACAGGCTGAGCCAAGATTGTAGCCTCTGATACCACTGTAATATCCCAAAATGGGATTTGCTAGCAAGGCATGACTGGAAAACGAATTTTCCAGGAATGGATACTATAGGATTTGAAACCAAGGCCTGGATCCCTTATATCAATGTATCTAAGACCAAAATCCAAGAGGAGGCTCAAAATAAATCCTTCTAGGTGGGTTAAACAGGTCTCCCACACCTAGCTGCCTTTGGAAAAATGCCCGATGAAGGGACTGCAACAATGTATGAATATACAATGGAATATCAGCATTATTTTATAGCCCAAAACACATGAAGATCTGAATAGCCAACAAATGATGTTATATAAGTAAAGAAAGTACAAATCCTTGAGGAAAAAATCACTCAAGTTAGGCAATACAAGCCTCAACAATACATGTACAAGGAAATGAAGAATACTGCTACATATGTGAAACCCCAGGCTATTGACTGACCAATTAAGAACAATTACGGAGTCATTTGAATACTTACTTACCAATTCAAGCCCTATTTAAATCTTATTTATGACCTATCTAAAGCACTATTTTAAGTTTCTCACCAGCTTTCAAGCCCTATTGACGTTATACGAGCTATAAAGATACAAGCTAGAAAGGTGTGTCGTTGGCCAGAGAATTACGCTTATGGTACTCTTGTTGGGTAAACCAATGATATTGCTACATATGAAGTAGTATCAGCATGGATACTGTTAGCCACCCATAAATTCTGATATACCAAATGGTGGCTAAATATGTTTCTGAGCCTTCAAGGGATATATTTCCTCTGAAAATCTCTCATTCTTGAAGCCTCTATGTGTCTTTTTCCCTTGAAAAGATCTTCATTGATGTTTCCATCCAAAAATCCTCACTGCCTGTGGAAAAGTGTGCTCAAAAAGGCCCTCGTTTGCCCCTTTTATCTCTGCAAAATTCCCTATTTTAACATTTTTTCCCATTTTCGAAGTTCCCCCTTTAATCCCAAAAATCCCTCCCAAAATCTCCTAAATCACCCACTTCCCCTTTAGAACTAAGTGGAATCCTTCATTTGATTTTAAATTCCTTTTTTCCCTCTACCGAAAGCCTCCTTGTAGCCTTAGAACACTGTCCCTAAGGCTAAAAAACCCATTTTCCTCTATAAACAGGCCGGCCCCCCTTGGCCCAGCCCCAAAAACCACTTCCCCACATGACCCTGGCGCTAAGACCAAGCGCTATGTTAATTTTGAACATGTTCTATGCCATTTCAAATTAAGGCACAATACTGAAGAAGATAGAACATACTAATAGATCGATAGAAGACAAGCCAAAACAGAGATAATGAATGGTGGCGTTACAGCGATCAGCAGGATGCTTCTACTAGAAAATTCTCCCATAGGTCATTCAGCCAAGCATGTCACACATAACCCCAGAAAAACCCAAACAAAGAACAGTCCATATATATCACAGCTCCAACGCTATCCAGAGAGAGAGAATTCCTCCACACCAATGTGTGTCAAATGAACTCTAAGTCTCTCCAATATATAGGAATCTTTGGGGGTGTGTGACACGTCCTTTAAGACATTTAAGTCTATATTTTATTCCAGGCCGACCTAGCACATAAGTGGAATAAATTCAAAGCATATGTTCTGCTCATCCAATCGAGATGATCTTTAGATCACTCTTACACCTCTCTGAAAGAGGAATCCAATAAAAATATTGGGATCATCATCTGAGCAGCACATCCCGGAGTTTGGACCTAGTTGTCCAATTTTAACACTCCCTCTCAACTAGGGAGAACTCCGTCCACAAGTGCAATCCAAACATCGTGCGTCATCCCGCCGTAACTTTCTTTGCTGGCCTCTTTATTTCAGAACAGAAGTGGGTTAGTCACAAAGACATCATTCCCAACTGACAGATTCAGCCCAGAGGTCAAAACCTCTCTCAGACTCACAAAGAGTCTCCAACCAACCCAAAGTTGGTTCATTTGACCCGAAGTCAGGCGGAGGTCCGAAACCTCACTAGACTTGATCCCAGATCAAGTGGTTGGACACGTGCCATCCTAGATTGTGAGTATGGCAATCTCTAATGCGTCCATCAGTCTTTGCTACTAGTCTCTAGCTTTTCCCACCTCATTGGCCAAATGAGACGTACTTCCCATGAGCCCTAAAATCAATGGGTAGGATGCATATGGGGCACAGATAATGAGAGGTGAACCAACTCAATAATCAGAATGGTGGGGTCCAAGCACACTAACAAGGTTTGGAAATCCTAGCCTTGTGGTTGCTCATAGCTCCGAGAAGCTGTCCCCAAAGCCCCCCAGATCTCCTCGAACTCATCATCCAACAGGACCCTCATCATAGGGTCGTTCCACGATACCAAGTCTCTCACAGAAGATTAGGAACTTGACCTTTCCCAGGGGCTTAGTGAGAATATCTGTGACCTACTCATCAGTTCCTATATGATCGAGCCTTACGGCGCCTCGCTGTACCATATCTTGGATGAAATGGTACCTGATATCAATATGCTTGGATCGGTCGTGGAACAAAGAATTCTCAGTCAAGCGAATCCCACTCTGATTATCACAAAGTATCACCATGGTATCTAGCATATGCTCGAACAACTCACTGAAGATCTTTTGCAACCAGACTGCTTCACAACAGGCCATACCTGCTGCAATGTGTTCGGCCTCAGCGGTGCTCAAATACACCGACTTCTGCTTCTTGCTCATCCATGAGATTGAAGCAGAACTAAGATTGAAACAACATCCCAATGTGCTCTTACAATCCACCACACTACTAGCTCAATCAGCATTAGTATATCCAAGGAGTGTCACGCTCTTAGTAGTGTATCTCAGCCCATGGTTTATCGTGCCCCGAAGATATCTCAGAAGATTCTTGGCACCAACCCAGTGAAAGTGATGAGGCTCAACCATCCGTTGACTCAAAGTGTTCACTGCAAAACATATATCTAGATGAGTGTTCACTAAGAACATCAAGGCCCCTACGAGTTGATGATACTCAGTATGATTTGACAATAGGGGCCCAGCAGCACTGTCACTCAACTTCTTGAAGTTGAGTTCCATTGGTGTTGACACGGATTTGCAGTCCATCATACCAGAAGCTTCACAGTATATTTTCCCTGAGAAAGGAAAATCTCGCCAGGTCTCTGCCAGACCTCCAGACCTAGGAAATAGTGCATCAGTCCTAGGTCCTTCATCTCTAACTCAGCAGCGAGCTCCCTCTTACATTGATTAATGAGAGGGTGAGCCTCTGTCAGGAAGAGGTCATCCACAATCAGCACCATAATGACAGGCTTCACTTTATCAACCTTGAAGTAAAGGTTTGAATCAACATTACTATGAGTGAAGCCCAACTTCATCAAGTAGCTATCTATCCTTTCGTACCAAGCTCTGGGTGCTTTGTTTCAGCCCATAGAGGGCTTTTCTTCAACCTGCAGACATGGGTGTCCCTAACCTGGACTTCGAACCCCAGAGGTTTCTCAACATACACCTTCTTTCTTTAATGCAACATGCAGAAATGTGGTCTTTACATCCATCTGATGAAGACTCCATCCTTGCATAGCAGCAAGGGCTATTATTGATCGAATCGGGTCACAGGTGTAGGTGTGACATCATATTCTATGCCTTCCTCATGGGCAATGAATCTTGCCTGAAATTTTTAGCACTTCCATCATATCCGTGCTTGATTTTGAAGCGAGGTGACAACAGCTTTGATCTGTGGTCTAGGAAACATATCCCATATATCACCCTCATATCCTTGCAAATTTAGATACTTTACAGCTTCTTCAAATGATCTAGGCTCATATTGTACTCATGGTTGTCTGGTATTTATATGGCTTCTTGATTTCCCTCAGAATTTCCCCCTCTAAAGCCATATGTTTCTGAGCCATGAGGATCTTCTTTCGTTCAGCAATGGTATCCGCTCAGGAGCATATACAGATATATTCTCCCTCTTAATGCTAGCTCCTTTTGTGAGAGAAGACCTCTATAAGAACATCCTCTCAAGGATTTCATAGGAAGCATACCAGATAAGTCAGAGTGTATCAGATGTCTTTGTCACATTGGGGGAATGAAGAAAATTCCCCTATGCTTTCCTTTGTTGCAAGCCTGACAAATGCCTTCATGATTATGTTGAAAGCGGGCATCCCAGACACCAACTCGAAGAGGGCTTGAATCTTATTCTCTCAAAGTCAAAGCCATCCAGGACTCATAGCCATATACTATCATATAGTTGTCATGCATCTTGGCACGTATCATATACAATATTTGTTCAAAACTTCATAGGCTTTTCTAACCATGGTTCAAGATTCCAACAACGTGACTGAAGGCTGCAAAAACTTCTCAGTTCACCCTTTCATTACGCTCCAATCTAAGACTGATACTGTCACAAGCTTACTGCTATTATGAATTTCGTAAATATGGGTGTCTATCTATGTCACTGTCATAATGACAGTGACATAAAATCACAGATTTAGCTCCTCAAATTTGTGGCTACAGAACTGTCACCACTGTCATATCGTTGATTTCGGTGTTGCCATAAATTCTATTGTACCCATCACTGGTGGATCTTCTTCATCATTGTCATACTGCCATACAATACTGAAGATTTCAAACTTCATGGTCATACATATTTTTCCATATGTCACTGTTCAGGTTAGGGCACCCACAAATTCTGTTACAGCCCTAAACACTCCAACAACTACCTAGAATACTACGACTTCTCCTTCACAAGATGGCACTTGGTTTCTACTTTGAAAAGTACAGGGTTGGGGCCAAGACTTCAATCATAGATTAGAGTTGATGCTCACAAAAATCCTTGCATACTTTCACTTCAATACATCTGCCTTCTTACAGTAGATTTCCAAAGTATTGTACTTAAGGATCAAATATCAACCCAACAAGTCAGCCTTCACATAATTATTATGTTGCTCCAACGTCACTGATCATAGGTCTTGAATTCACCCTTTTATCCATGCATTTAAAACCAGCTATGTCCATGGAGCTTCTACAACAAATCATTGTTTATATGATGTGTTTCAAGCTATTATTCATTGAAAAGTGATGTCGTTATTGATCCTTAAATCTGCATAGATTATTAAGGCACATGTCCAATTAAATGAGCCTCAAGTCAAATTTTTATTCACAAAATCGAGTTGCAAAAATACAAGATTATAGGTCTGCACAGGGTCGAGGTTGTGTCGTAGTTGCAGGCCTAAATCTTCTTCACAAGGCCGGAAATTTCAAGTTTGTTGCAAATGCCACTCCAACTCGTAGCTCTAATGGATAAAATATTTCTTCAAAAATGCAACTGTATAGAGACCTCACTGTCTCAATATTCATGCCCAGAAGGATTCGATGATGCAGGAATAATGCATAGAATGATTTTCTTGTTTAGGAAATTGTACCCAGAAACTTGTTTCCATAAAAAAAAATTTACAGGAAAATTTCACAGAATGGTTGGTTATCTCAGCATACCTACACAGAAGACTTGTTGCAACAAAGATGAACTTGTTGCCTCGAAAATTTAACTCGATGTTTCAAAAATTTAACTCGTCACAGAATTAAACTCAAATGGATTCATTGCCATAGGAAATGATGATCCTCATACCAAGATCCTATCTTAATTTCTCTACCAATTTTTTATTTTTTATTTTGGACCCGCTCCAGCAATGGATCTGCCACTCAATTGACCAGAGTTGATTTTCAGAGTTGTCCATGTTGAAGTTATGAAGTTTCAAGGGTCCTTTGGTCTACAATCCAAGCCTTCTGCTAGTAATCTGAGCCTCCATGGAGGTGCTTATCCGAGCCTGAGATTTGTCCACCACATATCCACAATACACGATGTCAATACACATGTCCAACAAATGATTGTGACACCTCAGCCACCAGCGTCCATCATCACTCTGAGACTCCTCATACCACAGGAAATTTCGAATTTCGACACTGTGTGCTTAGTAGTTCTGGTTGAATCTTTCTTTGAGGGGGGTTTCTCTTATGTTCGCTACTGGGTATTGGGAATGTAATCTAATTGGATCGGGGTCATTCTGGCGGGTTACGGCAGGGAACGCATACATGAAGCCTGATCCAGCTACACCGCGAGCGACGCCACAACCATACAGGGATATTTTGTAGCACACTCTTATAGGGGGTCTGGATTCCTTCTGAAGTCTCAAAATATCAGCTAAATTGTCCAAATTCTCACAGTAACTTGGATCTGAGTTTGTCGCATTCCGAACAGACACCCAAATTCTGTATGCGGATTCCAACCAAAATTCGTCGTCATATTTAGTCAATTTAGCCCTGAATTACGATTAAACGTGTCGAAAACCCCAAATAGCGAAATATGATAAATACCAATCCTCTGCCTGTGATGTTCACACATATCCAACTGTAAATACTCTACCTGTGATATCATACAGATCTTTCTGTGAATACATGATCGTAAAATGGAAAATGTGTCACACCTCAGTTTGATTGTTGATGCATGTTCATATCATAGAGCACACAATCATGGATGAATGAACGATAATATATAGTACATATATAAGCACGAGTTTTCGAATCCCTGAGAAGGCTAATGTGGGCTTCTTCAGCCTCCTCTAGGGAAATTTTTTTTTTTTTCTACGCTTAATAAAATCCCCCAGAAGCTATTGCGATTCCTTATAGGCATCACGGGTTTTCTATTGAAATAAATCGTCCTCGCATCTTTGGTCTCCGATCGGTGCACTAGCGTGATTGGATGTCTGGGTTGGGAATCGGCTAAAGCTGTGCTTAATCTGGTGTGCACTACCTGCGGGAAGCCCTGCTGCTCCAAAACTGAGACTGACTTGCATACTAAGAGAACTGGCCACATCGAGTTCACGGATAGAACTAAGGAGGCTGCAAAGCCCATTGATTTAGAGGTCTTAGAATAACCCACATCTCGCTGCCCTAGATAAGCAGGGCATTGTCTTCTCTCGGCTCTGATACCATGTTAATTTTGAACATATTCTATGCCATTTCAAATTAGGGCACAATACTGAAGAAGATAGAACATACTAATAGATCGATAGAAGACAAGCCAAAACAGAGATAATTAATGGTGGCGTTACAACGATCAGCAGGATGCTTCTACCAGCAAAGTCTCCAATAGGTCATTTAGCCAAGCGTGTCACACATAACCACAGAACAACCCAAAAAAAGAACAGTTCATATATATCACAGCTCCAACGCTATCCAAAGAGAGAGAATTCCTCCACACCAATGTGTTTCAAATCAACTCTAAGTCTCTCCTATATATAGGAATATTTGGGGGTGTGTGACACGTCCTTTACAACATTTAAGTCTATATTTTATTCCAGGACGACCTAGCACATAAGTGGAATAAATTCAAAGTATATGTTCTGCTCATCTGATCGAGATGATCTTTAGATCACTCTTACACCTATCCGAAAGAGGAATCCAATAGAAATATTGGGATCATCATCTGAGCAGCACATCCCGGATTTTGGACCTAGTTGTCCAATTTTAACACGCTAGCCTGTATGGCGCTTATCGCAATCGGAGAGATGGATGGAAGCACATTCCTGTGTTAAACAAAGAAAAACTCTGATTCAATGACGTTTGTCCTAAATCTCAAGAGTGATATCCACCGTCGATCTTTTAAGATCTGGCGGCCAGCGCTGATCGCAACCGCAAATTTAAAACTATGCCACCCTCCACCCTTTGCGATTGCAATCCTCCGATTGTAATCCCTGTCGTCGATTTCCATTTTAATCCGACAGCCCTCGCTTTCCTGCTCCGATCACAATTGCATTTTTCAGATAGAGCCACCTTCCATTCCTTCCGATCTGCAGTCCTCCGACGCGATCTCCGCCGTCTATCTCACATAAAATCCAACGGTCATAGGCCAATCACTCCATCACTCATCAGAGATTGACCCTCCCATCACCCATCCTCCAATTTGATCGTAACCTTCCATTCCGTTCGATCTAATGGTCCATATGTAATTTCCCTCCGCCCGCGACCGGGTCCACCATTCTAACTCATTCTGTATGTTTTTCATTACATTTTCCGCGCATTTCTGTGTATTATGTTCAAAGGCCCAAACCTTGGGTTCTACATTAAAACATTATATCATTCCGCCTGGCATTAAGATTTTAATGTTTTACATTAAAGTTTTTTTCATTTCTCCTAGCTTCCACATGCATTTTCTCGTTGTTTCACTGCATGTTCCCCACCTCTTTCCATTGCATAGCATTCTCTCATGTTGCGCTACCATCGTCAAAGCATTCCACCGCAGCCACCTTTCCCAATGCATGGATTTCTTAACAGACTTGTGTGTTTTGCAGGGTACAGGCAGTAAATGTCGCCATTGTTCACAGTCACTGTTACAGTGGCACAGAACGCAGGGAAGACCATTTTCAGGGGCTGAAATTATGGAGAAGAGCCTAGGAAGGTATTATGACATGATTTTCATTAAAGAATGAAGTTAAAACATGTAAAACCTTCCCAGCGCCATTAAACCTGCAAATCCACAGACATAGATAGTCAACAGCAGCGGCAGAGGGTATCAGTGAATGACTTAAGGGGTTTAAAGCCCGTTATTGAATATTAATGTCATAATATAGTGTTTAAAGGAAAGAGACTCAAATTGAAGAACATAAGAATGATGGAGAAGGCTTGATGAAGCCTGGAGCACATAAACAAGTCATATCAGTGCTCTCATATCAGCAGAATGTCTTTTCCCTAAGAAGGACACTTTCTTACAGCATTCTCCATGCCTCCTCGAGCCCTTAACAGTTAGTACACTGAAAAAAGTTTCTAAATTGTCAGGACAACAGTTATGGACGCATGGAAGACCTGAGAGACCTTCAGTCACCTTGCTCACTTCAGAAGACAGAACATAGTACCTACAGTCAGCAAGTACTTCAAAGAACATACCTGAGGTTATTATCAACCTAACAAAGGACTTCCAAAATAGCCTAAAATAGCACACACAAAATAATGCAGAGCTATTGGCGTAATGGGAAATCGATACTTCATCCCCTCCATCTTAATGGACCATTTAAGTCCATAGGTATACTACTCCAGCTCTCATTCACCTATAAAGAACTCATTGAAAATACATTGTAAAACGTTGGCATTTTGTGATTTCTAAAGTAATACATATTGCTGCTCTGAAGAAGCTTTGGTGTTCTGAAGGAGTGTGAAGATCTGTGTTTTTTTGTTGATGAAGGAGGCTGGACCATCAGATCCATGAGCCTGGTTTTGGTGATGTACCTCTTATTGTCTATGTTACTTCCTAAGTTTCCACTTTTTTCCATCATGCTTTGCTTACTGTAGGATAAAAATTTTAGGTAGAGAAATGTATCTTAGAAGCACCTATAATCTATTTATCGTTCACTATTTATATTTTTTCTGCTACTGAATGTGACGGGGTAGTCTAATAGCTCTCTTTATATTCAGTTTGTCTTACTTCAGAAATGGTTAATTCGGTTGTGTCAAAGACTGTTTAGGCATTCCCTCTTTCTTTACCATTGAATATTATGTCTAAAGTCTACCTTTGATTATTAATGCTTGCATTTTAATAGTGAGGTTTGTCTCAATCATACCCTCTATTCTTTATTGTTATCATTGTGTTGAAGGCCCCTATAATTGTAGCCCTAGATGTCTAAGGCGTTCCCTCTTCTTTGAATGCAATTGTATGTTCTGTTGGTTAAACTCTCAAAGGTGAACTTGTAGGAGGAAATTGGGCGTTCCCCAAATCCTATAATTCATTTAGAAGGTTTAGTCTACATTTCTCCTTTCTTTGAGTGTTTATATTGATTAAGTCCAAAGCAGTGAGCTTATTGGAGGAAATAGGGTGTTCCCTCAATCCTTTAAGTCATTGTGAAAGGGTTTAGTTTGTTGTTCACTCTTAGTCCTTAATGTCCATCCCATTTCACCCATATTATTCAATAGACCCTAGACCAATTTAGATTTTCCCTTTGGTTTCCCTTCCTTCTTAGTCAGAACTATTTGGACTTCACATGACTCCATTGCCCAATGGCTTGTAGATTCCCATGCTCTATCTATACCACATGAAACATACTTGTCCAACCAAACAAAAAAAAACAACCTTGAACTTCATAACTAGCCTAAAATCAACTTCTAAACCTTTCAAGACACATCTTTATAAATATATTGAGAGATCCCTCTCTGAGACTAGGAGGGCTAGATCCTAGAGCTCTAAAGTTCGGTTTGTATGTTGCCTTGTCTTTTGGTAAGCCAATCTATCAAAACACAAGAACCCAAACATAATGGCGATCACTATGGACGTATCAGGTATATGATAGTCTAGAAAAATCTTTAGACTTAGTAAGTCCCAAATAACCATATAAACTCAGAGAAACCCAAAACAAATTTCGTATTGGCTTCATAATAAACATGTTGGTGGAACCATAATACACTTTACCTTCACAAAAAGCTAAATATTTTCCACCAGGCGACTCCATAGTTCCTAAAAGACCAAAAGACTCCACTGGGAGACCAGTTTCATCACCACATCATCCATACTTAAGGAAACTCCGAGGATTCAGTTTCTTGTTTAGGGATAGTTTGCCTCTTAAAGATTGTCATATCTGGCTAGCTTTTCCCTTTATAGCTTTCCCCTTGATTTTGAGCCTCCAAACTCACCACCACATAGTGGTCAACATTTGAGTGATATAGAAACCCCTCCATCGACACCCCCTGATATTCACTTCATTCATAACTTGGGTCTCTCTTACCCTAAATCTGCTCAACAATTTGTTGCTGGTCCAAGCAGTGCTGCCATCCATATACCTGCCACTCAAGCTAATCCTTTACCTTCACAAAACATTGCCATGGCAGCATGGTATGCCCCACTAGTGTTACCACAACCTTTGGTTCCCTTACCAAATGACTATCAATCCAAAATTCCACACTTCCCTGGAAGAACATCTACCACAGCTCGACAACATGTAGATGAAATGGGAGATGCATTCGATTACATGGAAATAGATGATGAGACCGTTAAGATGAGTATCTTTGCCCAGAGTTTAGGAGGAGAGGTAAAGAAATGGTTTAAAGGCTTAACTCCTAATAGCATCCATGATCTGCCTACATTACATCAAGAATTCATAAACAAATGGGAAGCCAAAAGCAACCCTCTCCAGATACTAGCAGAATATCATAACCTTAAAATAAATCAAGGAGAGAGTGTCCATGATTACTCCACCAGGTTTAACAGTGTCTACAATGCCCTTCCTCCTCACATGAAAACTCCCCAAGGCATGGCCCTAGTAAAATATCCTGAAGGATTTGATGCGGATATGGCTTATCAGCTAAGGGAAAGAGATTATTTGACTCTAGAAGACATGCAGACAGGAGCTGTGAGTGTAGAAGCAAACTTAATTGAGAAAAGAGCTAGGCTAAAATCGGAGAAGAGGGTAACTTATAAATATGACACTGCACCCTCCACATCCAGCTCAAAAATGGAAAGGATGATGGAAGAGATGATGAAAAGGATGAGCCTACTTGAGAGAGCACCACCAAGAGAGAACCAAAACAACCTCCAAAATTGAAATAGAAACCAGAACTTTAGAAGAGATAACAATCAATATAGACAACGAGATGATGACCAGCAAATTAGAGCTCCCTTCCAACAAAACTACGTAGATCAAGAGGAAGAAAGAGAGATTGAAAATTTGGGATAAAACCATGTGAACCTGATTGGATCAGATAGTGAGGATGATGTTTTTCTCACTGAAGAAGAACAAGGTTTCTTCTCTTCAGAACCAAAGGATGATACACATGAGGAGTCTAAAGATTATAGATTGGGGTTTGAAAATGCAATCATGGAGGTGAACATACATTATGATCTAAGAAGCAAAGGGAACATAGATAGTCCAAATGACAAAAACACTAGCTCTGCTGTTAGGAAAAGTACAAAAAATCAGACTAAAAAGACAACTAAGAAAGCTATCACAATAGCTAAAAGGGCTGATTTAAACAAAGAGAAAGGAAACCAACCGAATGTTGAACAGAGGTGCCCTAGTACCTCCACTAGTGGCCCTAATAAAACAAATCAGATTGACAGTCCCAATAAAACCCAGCAAGTTAAAATTGTTGAAAGAAATTTAACTGAGAAAACAGATGTAAATATAACAAAAGTGATAGTTCCTTTCAGCCTAGAGGGAGAGATTGCAAAGATTAAAATTAACATACCTCTGGCTGAATTAGTGACCCAGGAAGTGTACAGAGACCAGGTCCTAAAAGCTCTGAATATACATGTGAATACTGCTACTATGAACCAAACAGATGACAAGCCTGAGTTGTTGTTTGGTCCTAAAATTGAGGGAAAATATCAGGAAGGGGATGTGCCTCTCTTCTATGTCAGTCTAAACATACATGACAAAGTCTTACACAATGCCATGCTGGATTCAGGAGCATCACACAACCTTATTTTAAAGCAGTAATGGAAAGCTTAAGCTTAGAGATTACTAGACCCTACAAATACTTGTACTCCTTTAATTCCCGAAAAGTCAAATGCTTGGGATTAATTAAAGATTTGTGTGTTAACTTATCCCAAATTCCTGCTAAGAATCTTGTAACAGACATAGTAGTAGCTGACATTCCCCCGAAATATGGGATGCTTTTATCTAGATCATGGGGAGCTAAGATCTAGGGCAGCCTTCAAATGGATATGTCTTATGCCACCATACCAGTATTTGGTCAAACCAAAAGATTGTATAGGGAAATCCTCATGAAATACATGGTGAGCAGCAAGGAAAAACCGCACAACACCCCTGTTTATTCCACCCAGTCAGATTTAGATTCCTTCGTTTTATACAATGAAGATGAATTTACCCAAACATAGAAAGAAAACGAGTAGAACATTAGTGCACCAGGACATCCAGACTTGTCTTCCTCTCATACCTGAGATACCTCAACTCCCAACAGCCTTGAGCAACACAAAACAAATGAACATGAAACCGAAACACTTTGGAAAATTATTTTTGATGGTTCTTGCAGCAAAAATAGTGCAGGGGTTGGCGTATGGATACACAACTCAAACAAAGTTCATGCCTGCAAATTAGAATTTTCATGCACTAACAACATCGCGGAGTATGAAGCCCTTCTCCTTGGCCTGCACATACTTAAATATTTAAAGGCCAAGAAGATATTGGTATAGGGAGATTCCGAGTTAATCATCAGACAAATCAAAAGGGAATACGCAATCAAAAACCCCGGACTCAGAGAACATAGGAACACTGTTTTAGACCTCCTGAAAAATTTTGAAAAATATGAACTGGTGTTCATACCAAGAGCCCAAAATCACCTGGAAAATGAACTTGCTTTTGCTGCTAGTAACTTCTAGATACCACAAATTGAGGAACAACTCATTATAAAGGTAAAGAACAGACCAACAGTGCCTGATAACAAAGATCATTAGCAAGTTTTAAACAATGACAAACATATAGAGGATTTCCTGCAATCAAAGAATGAGTTTGCCACATCATCACCAAGTTGCAGCCATGAAAAAGAATGTTCAGATGGGGAAAAAATTCCTGAAATAGAGCCCCCCTCCCCTAATGATATAAATCATTTTGATCATCTATTCAAAGAAAATTTATCTGATGATCCAGACCAAAGGACCTTGAATTTCTAGAGTGTAAAGGCAATACCATACCAAAAGGCCTTGCGCCGCTAGAACAACTCTTTGATTTCAACGATGTGGCTAAAGAACTAAAGACAAAACCCATGGAAACTAATGTGGAAGAGCACAATATAGGCAGCCCAACTAATCCTAAAATGATTAAGTTATCTATCACCCTGACTACCCACATCAAATAGCAATACATAGCACTCTTCAAAGAGTTTATAGATTATTTTGCATGGGAGTATAAAGATTTGAAATCATATGACACTAGCATCATTCAGCACAAGATCCCTCTGAAGGAAAATTAGAAACCTTTCAGACAGAAATTGAGGAGGATAAACGTTGTCTTATTGCCCGCAGTAGAAAAAGAAATTAAGAAGATGTATGATGCAGGGATCATTTTTCCTGTCAGATACTCAGAATGGGTCTCCAATTTGGTATCTGTCAAGAAGAAGACAGGGGATATTAGGCTGTGTATTGACTTCAGACACCTGAACAGAGCCTCTCTAAAAGATAACTACCCCTTGCCCAAAATGTACCACATTCTTCAAATATTAGTAGGGTCAAAAAGAATATCTTTACTGGATGGGTTCTCGGGTTATAATCAAGTGTTAGTTCTCCCAAGTGATCAGCTTAAGACAAATTTTACCACACCTTGGGGGGCGTTCATGCATGTCAAAATGCCATTTTGTTTGATGAACGCAGGAGCCACCTTCCAGAGGGCCATGGACATAGCCTTCTCGAAAGACATAGGCTACTTCATAATCATCTACCTAGATGATATCACGGTTTTCTCCAAAACTGATGAAGAACATTTAGAACATCTAAGGAAAGTTTTTGAGAAATGTAGAAGATTTGGCTTGTCTTTAAATCCCAAAAAGAATCTATTTGGCCTCCAAGAAGGAAATATTCTTGGTCATATAATCTCTGAAGAAGGGATCAAGATAGATCCTTAAAGAATTGAGGGCATACTGAATATCAGCCACCCCAGGAACCTCAAAGAATTACAGTCGTTCATTGGAAAGATTAATTTCTTGAGGAGGTTCATCCTCAACCTTGCCGAGCTATTGAAAAACATCACTAACATGCTTAGGGAAGAAGTAGGTGTCAAATGGACAGTGCAAGATAAACAGACATTTGAACTGGTAAAGAAAGCCCTTACTCAAGCACCAGTCTTGATCAGTCTCGATTTCACCAAAGATTTTTATATTTTTTCCTTTGCATCTGAACACAAAATAGCTGCAATATTGTTGCATAAGAATAACTTGGGGCAAGAACAGCCTATATCCTTCTTCAGCAAAGTCTTAAGAGATGCCCCACTCAAATACAACATCATGGAAAAGCAAGCCTTGGCACTGGTAAAAGCTTTTAAGGATTTTAGAGTGTACATTTTACACTCACATATCATTTCCTTTGTGCCACACACCGTAGTCAAATATATTCTAAGTCAGGACCCTGATGGTAAAAGGGGAAAGTGGATTGCCACTATTTTGGAATACGACTTAGAAATCAGGCCTACTAAACTCATCAAGGGACAAGGATTAGCAAAACTCATGGTCAAGTCTAATTTCAAGGTTCTAGATATGAATATGGTTGATGCCTTAGAAGAGATAGAAGAGTTCCCAGCACCATTTACTGAAGAAACATTCACGAACTCTCCATGGTATGCCGATATTATTTATGTGTTGCTTTACTTAAATGCTCCTCCTTCTTTGTCGAAAACAAAATCTAGATTTGTGAAACAGAAGGCTTTAAAATATTGCATGATAGATGGAGGTTTATATTGGAAGAATTCTATTGGAATACTACTAAAATGTTTACTTGAGAATGATGCAGGAAAAATCATGCATGAAATGCATGAAGGAGAATGTAGAGGGCACTTAAATTGGAGGACCACAGCAAACAAAATCCTCAGATCAGGTTATTATTGGCCCACCCTTTTTCCAAACACCCACAAAATAGTAATGTCTTGCCACAAATGCCAGATTTTCGATGGTAGGAGAAAGCTCTTTCCCTTACCCTTGAAGCCCATTAGTGTTGAAACACCCTTCCAACAGTGGGGTTTGGACTTTATAGGGGAAATCCATCCACCCTCCTCAGCCTAGCATAAATGGATCCTCACAGCTACAGATTATTTTACCAAATGGATAGAGGCCATACCTACTAGGAATGCTACCGACTCTGTCATTATTAAATTCCTTGAGACCAACATATTGTCCAGATTTGGCTGTCCTAGGAAAATAATCACAGATAATGCTGCAGCCTTTAAATCCAAAAGGATGTTTGATTTCTGCCATAAATATCGGATCACATTGGGCCACTCTACTGCCTATTACCCCCAAGGAAATAGACTTGCTGAATCTTCCAACAAGGGCCTGATCAACATCATCAAAAAGTTGCTGGAGCAGAATAAAAAAGCATGGCATGGTAAGCTTGTTCATGATTTGTGGGCTAACAGGTTAACTGCCAAAAATTCAATCAACACATCCCCCTATTAGATGGTCTATCGCATGGATGTTGTTTTCCCAACATCCTTGGGAGTTCCAGTCATGAAACTCCTTCAAGAAGTTCAAGTTGAAGAAAATGATATGCAGAGAAGGATCAATCAGACCATCCACTTGTAGCAGACCAAAGAGGAAGTTTACCAGAGAACTCAAGCAGTCCAAGAAAACATCAAAAGGCGGTTTGACAAAAAGACTAAAGCAAATGACTTCCAAGTCGGGAATGTGGTTCTCAAATGGGATTCAAGAAGGGAAGAGAAAGGAAAACATGGTAAGTTTGAAAATCTGTGGAAATGGCCCTACATTGTCCATTCTTTAAGAGGGCACAATGCATTTTTCCTGCAAGAACTGAATGGTGAAGAAGTGTTAGGTAGTCCTGTCAATGGAAGGATGCTTAAACATTACTTATGTCAAGAGTCTTAAGTTCAGAGTTTTTATCCATTCTACATACCGTTGATGCTAAATATATATATATATATATATATATATATATATATATATATATATATATATATATATATATATATATATATATATATATATATATATATATATATATATATATAGAAAATAGAAAACAGGGCAGAAATAAAACAGGAAAGGTATAGCCCCATACCAAAAAAGAAAGAAAATCTAAAAGTGTGCAAGCTCAAATGCCACTACGTTAAGAAGCACTACTGTCCAACCATACAACCTAATCATGATTGGGTAGATTTCAGTTTACTGCTGATAGGATAGCGAAGAAGAGCTGCCAAACTATTCAATCTTGGCTTATCAGTAGAATAGATTTGGATAGAAGAAAAGAGAACAACTCTAGTAGGATCCAAACTAGAGCTGAAGTGAAGAAAGAAGGGTGACTCTAAAAACAAAACAAAAAAGCTCAAAATTTGAGTCACAGCAAGGAGGAAGAATGTGTTTGAATTCCAGATCTTTAATCCTTCCAAGTTTTGTTTAATTTCTGCTATTTTTAGTTCA